>OY744521.1:95463890-95548890 GCA_963556195.1 Sepiola atlantica | reverse complement strand
TTTTTGCTTTTTCATAGTTCGTGTTGGACGTGTATTTGTATCATGTGGATTGGTTCCCCATATATGTGGTGTTGGACGAAAATCTCTTACCTGTGAACTAGTTTTCCGGCATTTTCATGTGGGACATACACGTAATCCAATGAACTAAAGAATATTTCAGCAAAATCTAGAATATACTTTTATTCTTGTTATCATTGGGTCACCAATTATCAAGGCCCCAACCTTATCTAGGATGAAAGTTAATTAAATGGAATTAATGTCATCTGAAAGATGAAAAAATCAATAGTATGAACTAAGTTAGATTACTATTAGAGTTGTGTATGACAAATACATATGCCATTGTATTTGGCGGCAACCATGTAATAATTTTTAGGGAAGTAGCCCCGCATCATGTGTTCCCGTTTCAACGAAGTTCTGTTCATGGAAATTCAGGTTGACGCTAGACACATATAGGAATAAAAGGAAAGTGTTTCTTCCGTTAGGTTTGTAAGACGAGTACTGCGGTGAATGACTTACAAGGAGGAACTAGAGATGAGAGCTCGGTCGAGCACTATCCATGGGAATAACGATTAAGAGACTACTAACGTCTCTTTTGTGATAACACGGCTGAAGGAAAGAGAAGAGCTCATCTCCCACTAGATTTCGAAATTGATTCTGTACTCTGTCCGAGGTCTGCCGATAGAATCACCCCTCAAGTTGTGCCATCATGGCTCCATCTCGGCCTGTATCTGCCCATTATATATGAAGAGGATTGCATTTATAGTCACTTACTTTCTGGAGCAGTAGACTTATTCCACCCTTTTCAGATCAGGAATGAAAGTGAATCCTAACAGATTATATCGCTAAAAAATAGGTATGCTCCATCAAAACGTACTTCTACGATGAGCATGATGTGAACATAAAACTTACTGAAATATTGCCCTTAGAAATGTTTGAATTCAGTAGATTTGAGCTAAGAGAATATAGAAATAATCGAAATATATACACATTTTAGGGATCTAGTTAAACTTATGGAATGTAACCATTGTTTAAATTTCATCAAATTTAGTTGTACCGCATCTTACATACTTCGGTAAAAGAAAATATTTGAATAGTAACATAACACGTGCTTAAAATATTTACATTCTATCGACGTCCGGCACGAACCTAGACCCCACGATAGTATTGTATTTCTTTTGTTTAAGGTGAATCATACTTATCTAAGTATTTTGGATAATGGAGTTTCAGAATATATCTGGTTATCTTGGTCTATCTTTAAAACGCTTGTAAGAGTTTGCAGGTTATTTCTATTGTATGGATGTCCGGTGCGAATGCAGACCCCACGGTATTATTGTATCGTCTTTGAACAGAACAGATAATACATTTTTATCCTATTAAAGAAGCCAAGTTTTTTACCCCCAGGGAATTATACATGAGATCAAAGTATTTTTATTTACCTCATTTTCAAGAGGCTAGACACAAGGTCAGGTGTGGTTAGCCAGCGCACAAGGATAAGGGCGCTCTCGCAAACAAAAATGCCTGGTCAGCTTCGTTGGCATTCCCTGGTAGCGGCATCTCAGGCGATTGGCAATTTACTAACCCTTTCTCAAAAGGTGAAAGAGCAAAGCCTGGGATGGTGGACCTCATAGAACTGCACAGGACAATAATTCAGACAGTCGGAATCAAGGTCCGAAGGTAAAGATAGGACCGGTTTACAAATGAAGCATCAAACAAAAAAGATACTACACTCGAATTTTAAAAAGCTAAATAATTGTATTTTAGTTCTAATTTAACCTTCGATGCAACATAAACCTCACATTAAGTAAGAACACACATTTAGTTAACATCTACGGCGATCGGGCGTCCTATTTTTTTAAAGTGACGGCGCGTGATTATATACGTACGAACATGAAATGTTCTTAACGTGTTATTATATAAACTAACATTTTAACACACTTATCAAAAATAGGAAATATGTAATTTCTACGAAATTTAAAGTTGTATAATTACGTAAATATCGTTATTGGACGAAGCAACCGAACATTTTCATTTTATATACATAGATTTAATGACATGCAACATACCTACGTTTTCGTATACATGATTGGTATTTAATGAATCGACTGGAATTACCGGATATATAAATACTCATAAGACATGGGAAGTATTGATCTTGAAAGAATAAATTGTTAACATACGCGAAACAATAGAGTTTTATGTGGTTGCTGATATACAGAAGTTATAAAAGATAAGAGTAATGTCTTTATAAATTATTTCTGTAATATACGTAGATATGTGTTGGAGGAAAATATATGGGTAAAAATATAGTGAAATTCGTGTAAATAACTGTTTTACAAGTGAAGATGTCACATAGATTTAAAGATACAGATTTGATCAAACATCTAAAATAATTCTATTAAAGAATCATGTGAACGATTATATGTACAAATAGGTATTTACACATTGTTATATTATATTTCATAGATTTTTAACACAATTGAATTTAAAATTAAGTATTTCAAAGCTTTTACAGTAATTGGATTTATTTAATGATATCTATCTGTTATTATATTAGACTGGAAGTGTATATTTCCTTTCATGAAATGATAGTTGATTTAATGAATATATGTGTTCACATTATGTTAAGCGGACGAACATAAATAATCTTGTTAATGTGTTATTCATAAATATATTACACATTTCTAATGAAATTCTCGGCAAGAAAAATTAACAACTGTTTAAAATGGGGGGATTTACCATCTGAAATATGCGCCACACCGCGAAAAATATTTCAAAATGTTTAAACTTCAAAGGAAAGTCAAAGAAATAACGGAAAACTGACTGAGGTGTATCCGTATAACAATATACTAATCGTCAGCAACATTTAAAAAATATACATGACAATACAGGATTGAATGTTTTAATTCGAAACAAACGATTCGCAATTTCTAGTTGTAGATTCGATCTATTTTAAAATATATATTATTTCTCATATTACGTTGGTATGAGAAATGATATAGATTTTAAAATAGATCGAATCTACAACTAGAAATCACGAATCGTGTATCTCGAATGCAAACATTCCATCCTGTAGTTTCATGTATCTTTCATGTATCTTTCAAATAAATTCCAAATTTAAAAACCTGTTGAATAATTATTTAAATGCAAGGATACCAACTCCTTTATATGATAACATTAATTGACACGATTGCATATTATAACAGGTACTTGGCAATTCTTCTTAGAAAGTAAACTTTGATGACGTATACTGAGGTTTGCTGTGAAAGGGACGCATACCAAAAAGGAGATTCTTACTATAAACAAATAATTGAACCTATAGTGATCACATTACATAATTTACATACACACTTAATTTCCACACAAGTTTACTAATACACCTACATCGGAATGTTGCAATCTACATAACAGATCCAGATAAAAATGATATTTTTATTGGACGCAATTCATGAAAAATATATTATAAACAGAACTTTAAGAATGAATTACAACTGTAAAGATATGACATATGTTTTACTTTCTATAATACACGATATATAAATATATATAAAAATAGAAGCGTGTTAAAAACAGGCTGGATATATACTACTACTTATTAAGTCTTTTACATTTCTTTGATTATAATTACTTTTTAATATAGATAAACGTGTATTACACAATTATACTAATAGTCGCAAATGTTTACATTCGTAATTATGAATAGGACTTAAGCGTACTTTATTATATGAAAATATCTTATAAAAAACTGACTTGTTCAGTATAGCTCTTATGTTGTAGCATAACAATTTATGTATGATGTGCCTGTGCACGTGCCTTGCATTTTGTCCAAAAGGAATTTTTTGAAGCTGCGCTTTGTAATGTGAATAAAATGTAAAGGTAAATTGGGAATTTTGTCTCCTTTATTAAAGATTCTAGGAGGTCATTGTTGGAGAAAACAGACCCCACTTCGTTAGAGGTCAATGAAGGTTTACCAATAAGTGGTTGTAAAATTGATGGCAGTAATTTTTTTTAATCTCGACTCTCGTAGTTGGCTACTCTGAAACAAATATCTTTATTTAAAAAGTTACCTACACGTGATTATATTCTGATGAGGTAATTTAAATGAACATAAAAAGTTGTCGTAAATTGATAAAACTAGTTTAATATGAGATAATATTTTCTGCCTCTTATTTATTATGTATTTCCTCACCTCCAATTTATTTACTTTCAGCATTAACAATAAATTATGCTCCGGAAACCAAGCAAAAACATCGTATTTTAAATTTCTAACGGAGCATGTTGGTATTCAATCGACTCTTGTGTTTATATTCTGGGGCATATCAAATATATATGATTATTGGGTAAATTATTTCTCCCCATGCGATTTCAAATTGAATTACTGTATCTTCTAAATGTAGTCGCTTATCACCATTTCAACATACATATCCTCTACCGTGGGAATGTAAAATTTATTCAGAGACAACCTAATTATAAAAAAATTCTACAGGAAGTAAATATTTGTAATTATTTCCTAAAATAGCAACGGTAGTACTAGCGTTTCTTTTAATTGCATTTATTAACTTCCAGATAGCTTTAAATAGCAGTTCATTTTCATAAGGTGATTAGCCAACTGTTTTCAAGTTCTTGTTTATTTTGTCTCGAAAGCTGTTATAAGCCCTGTTTATCAATATTTGTTTGTACTGCTATTGTCCAGCAGAATTGTCTTAACAGGATTTACCTTCTTATACTCTTTTAGAATAGACAGGATCTCCAACGCTAGAAGAACAGCAATTGCACACAAGTTGGACATTTTTCTCTGGGTTAGATATTTATTAACAGTGACTATTTCTCTGGTAAATTCTAAAGGGCGATCTACTTC
Organism: Sepiola atlantica; assembly: GCA_963556195.1. Lineage (NCBI taxonomy): Eukaryota > Metazoa > Mollusca > Cephalopoda > Sepiida > Sepiolidae > Sepiola > Sepiola atlantica. Next base: position 95,544,035 of record OY744521.1, on the reverse strand, counting down.
CTTGGTTTCCTTAATCTTTCCGTAACCTCCTTATATTCCAAATTATTTTTTATTAATTCTCCAATCAAAGTATATGCGAATAATATGATGATACCTCTGTATATTTTCCTGACGTCCGATAAGATAAGCTTCATCATTACTTGACTTTTATAACAATATATTTTTTAAATTCATGTTTGTATTACGCATGCACATATGTTATAGGTCTAATACAAAAAAGGCTAATAGGTTGAATAATGCATCACCTCTAATATGTTCTATATATATTTATAATTGAGATTATGTATTTGTCTGTCTGTCTGTCTGTCTGTCTGTCTGAAGTCAAAACTGTACTATTTAAGATTATTGTACTTATGAAAAAGTATAATATATAATATTTCAGACTAATGTACTATCTTTAAATGCTCAATTCAGGAACGTAGTGTAGTATCTGCTCAGTTGGCATGATACCATCCTCCCAGGCATTACCTTTTTCCTTTTATGAGAGGTGTGGAGGTAGTGTAGTATATGTTCTGTTGCCATGATACCATCCTCCCAGGCATGACCTTTTCCCTTTTTTGAGAGGTGTGGAACTAGTGTAGTATCTCTTCTGTTGTCATGATATCAGCCTCTTAGGCATTTTCTCTTCCTGTTTTGAGAAGTGTGGCGGTAGTGTAGTAACTGTTCTTTTGTCATGATACACTCTTCTCAAGCATTATCTCTTTCTTTTTAGGGAGGATATGTAGTATTATTTATGTGGTCATTATTCTTTACTCCCAGGGATTACCTTCTCCTTTATTTCTTTTGAGGGGGAGGTATTGAAAGAGAGAGAGAGAAAGAGGGAGAGAGAAAATAGAGAGACGCACAAGACAGGCGCGTTATTTAATTAATAACATGTAAACAACACAATATCTGAGATTTATCGTACGAGTCGTTCAAAAATGATATATATATTTTATTTTTTTATTAAAACGTTTTGATTTTTAAAATCTTCTTAGAAATTATGTTTTAAAGTACACATTTATTTAATCAAATTGTTTAATTTAAAAAAATAATTGATACAAAAATAACATTATTTAGTAAAAATAAAAGAAACACATTTTACTTAGCAATTAAATAACTGAATTTAGAAGCATTTTCACTGTATGTTATTTTTATTGTTGAGTTTATTAAAGGTACACCTTTAAATATTATTATCTTTTTACGAGCTTAAGTGAGTTTATGAGTTTTTGTTTTACATTTTACGACGTAAAGGGTAAATTTTGTTTCAAAACTGTTTTTATTATTCCTTGTTTTATTTATTAAAATAAAGGGTGGAGTGTTTCTCTGTTTGTAAAAAAACAAACAAGCACATTTTACTGAGCAATTAAATAAAACAACTAGCAGAAATATGCGACCGGAGGGAGCATATATTTGCTCGTAACATATAATGATGTTAAAAGGCTTTAAGGTCTTTCAGATTGTTTCCCTTAACAACCAGCATGCCACAAGCTGTTCGGTTTCATTCCAGCCTAAATTAAGTGGGTGGGCTTCAAAATAACTTTGCATTTGTCTGGTTATGATTGTGATGCCAATTATGTGCCTTGGCCCCACATGTAACGGGAAAAATTGATTTACAACTATTGATTTTAAAACTTCATGATATTAATTATAAATAAATTGACCTTTTAACATCACATCCCTAAACAGTTTTTAAATGTTTCAGATACAATGAAGTTGGGAGAGAGAATCAACGTAGAGTTATTAATAAAAATGAAAAAAAATATATATATACTTGACGTTTATTTTCTCTTAATTTGTTTACAGTGATTCGAAATGGCCAGAAACTATATTTACTTACGTAACGAGGTTATGCTCCCAAACATTAACACCCTCTGTCTGAGGGAGTATGAGTGTAATTTATGTAGCCTTACACGCGTCCTTCCATGAAATAGTGCTGACAGAATCGACTATGCCATTCTAGGGCGAGATTACAGTCAAACGGTCTCTTACACCGTATATAATTTCAGGAGTTCCATCACTCCAACTACGCGCAATCCGTGTTCTATTCTATCCAGGACATAGGGTTAGTGTTACTATATATTGAAACAACGCACTTTTGAGTTATTTACAATTCAGCAAAGTTTATTAAGTAATGGGAGAACATCCGCTCAGATAATATCATCTCCTCTTAGAGGGGAATATATTTATTGCCTCACAGAGGACCAGCTATGCTATGTTAAGGTAACATTGACAATTGTCCGCCAGACTAGACATTAACTTTTACAGTTCTACACACTTACCCTATATTTTGCTAGTGTTGCCAAACAAACTTCTGGTTAACGATAAGACCTATGAAAGGCAGGTTGTTTTCTTTTATTGTTTTATTTCTTCTAGTATTTTTGTATATACACAATTATTTTACAGATCACCTCAAAACTAAAAGAATAATTCTCCTGTATGTAATGGTGTTGTTTTTAATATGCTCTTTCATATTTATTAAATAACACAAACGTTTAGATTGTCATTGTTATGTATAAATGTAATACTTATGGACAACGACAATTAATATCTAAGTAAAAAAAAGTAAAAGTATTGAAATGGGATTCAGGGATGGGCACATACGTTACTTGTGATTTTCAATTTTCTGTGGTTGTGTCCAGCTTGATAAAGTAACTTATTTAACAATTGTATCATAATAGCATTTGTAAATAAAAAGGGATTTGAACTTATACTATTCTGAATCATACAATAGTAGAGTAGTTTTGACGCTTATAAATAGAGAACAAAAGAAAGAGCGTGTTGTGTAAATATTCTCAAATATAATACATACTCTACACCAATAATCAATAGTTTATTATAGTAGCTTTCATGTGACCTATAAGTAATCTAAAATAAACGTAATAATTACAGTCTTTCAACAACTTTCCTAGATTTGTACGATGACGTTATTCATGTTGCATAATTGTTCCTAATCTGTTTATATATGATGCCGTCCTTTCGTGACATCAAGGTAATAAATATCATATTTGTTGTGACCGCAATTTTTAACGAAGCGCTTAGTGTACACGAAAAGCCAACAAAAAACAGGATAACAACGAATATAACAAGACCCACAGAGTTGTTTTAGTATAAAGTTTGATACATTTAAATGGTTTCACACGACTGGCTCTTAATTCTTAAAGTACATGTTCTTTAAAGAGTCATTTATTCTGCAAATGCACAGGGATAAGCAAAATCCACGGAATTTTAGTAATATATTAAATGTTGCAACACTCTGCTTGTTTTATAAGTACTTCAATGGAATGTGTTCCGATGAACGTGCTGCTCTGATGCCCCTTCGACGTAAATACACCAGACCTACCCGATATCAGCTAACCCCATCCATTCAATGTGAGTTCCCAAGATGCCGGATAGCATTCTACTCCAACAGCTAATTTTCTCGTGCTACCGACCTTTAGAACTCCCGCTCTGCTCCCTGCTCCCTGCTTCCCCAACTATACCGACATGTAGAAATTAAAAACTAATATGAAAGAACATCTCGCTGCACAGCTCCCAAATTAAAATGGGCCTAATTCTTTCACCATAATTTTCAGTAGCACCTCATGTCTACAATGGCAGCATGCTTTGTTTGGCGTAAACTTTGTCAACAAAAAAATCCAATTTTATATTATTCAGAATTTTTTCTAAAAAACAAAAGAAATAATTATTCATTAATAATACATTCATAGCAATCCTGTAAAACTGACAGTTCTGATCGATTTTAATTTTTTTGTTTTACATATATATATATATATATATATATATATATATATATATATATATATATATATATATATATATATATTTACATATATATATATATATTCACCCATATATATATATATATTTACATATATATACATATATATACTTATATATATATATATATATATATATATATATATATATATATATATATATATATATATATATATATATATAAATACATATATAAAGTTAATCCAACAAAATTATAAGAGGTTACTAATATATTTTAATCAATGAAACATTCGAATAAAGACTGAAACTCAATATACTGGATAGAGCATTAATAGCATAATATTAAATGAAATGATAAAATAAGGTGCGAATCAAATTTTATTAGAATTCAAAGTTCATACAAAGTATCTTAACGTCCTTAACTCATGAGTTTTCAAAGATAATTCTTCTCCTAAGATGGCCATTACCGCAGTATCATTCCTGCAGGTGATCAAATTACACTTCGAAAATATATAAAAATATATACAAAAATACATAAAAGTATAAAACACATCAACTATATCAACGCCAAAACATACTTTTTTTGTTAAAGCTATACAGTTCATTCGAGTCACACAATTTAAAACATATTTAGGAAAGGTATCTAAGAAGTTGATTAAGGATTGATCCAGGTAGTGAGTGACAGTCCGAAAACGCAAAAACTGAAAACATCCAAAAAAGTTGAAAAAGTTATCTAGTCGGGAAATGCGTCCGCAATCGAGGCAGTGAAAGACATACAAAATGCATCCAATGTTCATGTTAATTAACACAACGATAAATGAACCAAATGAAATAAAACGTTCAGCAAACTTACTTTGTGTTTAAATAATAATGTTCAAAATTCAAGTTTCTAATGATTCGATCGGAGTAGCGCAAACCATAATTCGCGGGTTAAATGGAAAATCCGCTAAATCCGAATTGAATAAAATTAAATTAAATTGAGCTGACACATTCAGCCATTTCTTCTTCCGGGTCCGATAAAGATTAATCCAATGAATGAAGTTTTAATTGAAAGTAATCACTCTCCCGCAAGCCAAGTAAACAGAACCTCTTCTCGGCGATCAGAAAGCAATACTAAATTCACTGAATGCCTACTCATTCAAACGACGTTATCAGAACGGATGTTATATGTCTAATTTAACAAGGAAAAAAACACGTCATCATACATTGACAGATATGTCAAATCAATTCACCCTATGCAGGATGTTACTTGTCTGGGTCAAATCATAAGTCTTGGTCAACGTGAAGGGGTGTGTTAATTTAGGTCAAAGATTCTAATCGCACTCCTATCCAAAGTAGCTACCTAATTGTCTTGCTTAAGCATAAAAACAAATTTCACAGATCTAGCCCTATCAAATAATTTAGAAGATTCATGAAATTAATAATTACGAAGTTATTAACGTAATTAGAATTTTATAATTTAATAGTTTAATTTGAGATTTAATTTTATCAAATTTTATATGCATATATGTATATATATGCATATATATAATATATATGCATATATATATGCATATATATATACATATATATGCATATATATTCATATATATATATATTCATATATATATATGCATATATATATAAATATATATATGCATATATATACATATATATATACATATATATATATATATATATATATATACATATATATATGGATATATATACATATACATATATATACATATATATATGCATATATATATATGTGTGTGTGGGTGTGTGGGTGTGTGTGTTTCTCATCATTTCTCTCGCCTGTGTGCCCTATCTATCAATGTTAATAATACTTACAAGCATATTACGGGAATACACTCTTTTTCGTTAGAAGTTAACTTGTATCGTCCACAGGGATTATGAGGGCAATCTTTTTTTAGTTAGGACGTTTATGTAATGTAACTGTTGTCGATACGAACCGTGGCCTAAGACTTCTTTGTTCAAGTCGTATAATCATTTTTAGCATTAAAATTATGAATCTCCATCTCCCCCTTCTTGCTTTGGAGGACATTATTTGTGTAGCTATAGCCCACGCCCTTATAAGCAATAAGCCTAGGAAAGGAAAACACCGAAATACAACTCGCTGTTCTCCGCTTATCCCACCGTTATTCCCGATCGACATTTGTTTCTACCTACCATAAGGCTTGATTGCTTCTGCGGCAGGATGATGATGGTTGGAGATTGCACAAACCGTGCTTCTTATGAAAAAAAGAAAAGAATCTTCATCGCATAGGCATCTTCTCAGAAGATATCCGCTATCTATAGCGACAGAAAGAGGCCAACCATTATAATACTACCCAGACATTGCCAACACACTAGACATTCAAGAGAGAAAAAATAAAAAACGTGTAACTAAGTCGATGGGTGTTGCCATTTTAGACGCGTGTATATGTGTGAGGCCCGAAATGAATACCGTAAACAGGCAGTGTCATATATATTGAGTTTCATGTTGGTGACAACTGATAAAAGGATACGTAAACACCAAACGTTTAAATGTCAGTCTTGTTTATGTGATATAATATTCTTCCGAAATCCTTGATACTAATTCAATTGCAGAAAAGTCAAGATAAACCAACTTATATTTACAAAGTTATTAAACAAGCGTAAAGCGGTTGACTAATTACCTATTTCCTTGTTTTGTAAATAACATTATACAATGCTGTCGAGAAATGTACACACATTATGTCTCTATGCAACCGTTATACAAATTTGTAAAAAAGCGAGTTTTCTGAATGACATGAATTTAACATGAAGAATAATGTCATAGACTATGATTTGGCCGCGGTCGATTGAGCACGCTAAGAATTTCTTGTTCCTCGTAGCCGGTCACTCTGATAGACCAATGTGATTGGTGAGGATTAACTGCTGTAGACGCTGAAATCAAAATAATTGTAAACAACGTTCTGGCTGAATAAAACACAACCGTAAATTGAAAGGAATAAACTAACTCCATGATGAGTTGCCATTGTGAATTTGGTTCGTTATTGACGATCTAACGTACATCAGGGAGAGAAATTAGACACTTCATCTTGTTTAATACCTCTTATTAATAGGCGTTTACTCCCTCTAATGACGTAATCACTCATCCGGTTGGCTTTTTTCATATTTTCCCAAGTTCATAACTGACCTTGCCATTTAAATCTGCCAAACAGCGTGTCTTTGAACGATAAAAATCACAACTAAAAAGAAAATAACAATTATTTTTAAAAAATGACACTCATTATATATAATCATTATATCAGCTAATCAAAGCTTGGAACACTGAAGATGTCTGTTTTCGAATTAGCAGCCTGATACACTATTTGGGGCACAATCTACTTAAATAAATGTTAAACCTATAGTCGTTTTTATCTTACAGCTAAAGACAAATTGTTCTGGAATAATTGTATTTCTGTTTTTCATTACTAAATCCGAAATATTAAGTTTCATCTCTAAAAATTATATTTATAAAGATTGTTTGACCTGCTTAAACAGTTTATGTATTTTAGGGATCAGAAATAAAGACACAGCAGACGAAATGAGTAAATAAATAGATTACAAAAAGAACAATATTGCATAACATTTACAAATTAGACAAGCAAGACGCTTCTGTCCGACTGTTAGGGTTGTTTCCCTGAATATTGGCTTTCTCTAATAGCAGTACTTTCTGCTATTTATGGATGGGAAAGTTAATGCGTGCGTAAATTACGATAACATCAACTAAATATTAACCCTGCCGGAGTCTCAATATATTTTATCTTTGATTAATCATGTTCCTTTTACTCTTTAAACGGCCGCGTGTCAATAGTATCGTGAATATCATAAATACTTCCTTTTTGTTCGGCAGGTGTTTTCTGTATTGATTCAAATGACGTATGTGAATAAACTGGAGACTTTTCATTATGTAGATCATATTTCCTATGATTTTCTCAATAATATAAATATGTATTATCACTAACAATCATGCAACCAAATGTTTTGTCCCGATTGGTAGCAGTTTTTGGATACAGTGCTTGTTCATCCAGGTTTTGTCTATTTGAGGGATAGATTGTCTAGCACATACTATATTTTACGTGCAAACATAACCCTGGCTGGGTATAATAACGATGGTGTGTTGTCGTTAGGCGTAATTCTATACACCTACACTACTGTTGTGCGGGTTTTTGTTAGTGTGCTTGAACTTTTCTTCAGTGCCCTTTTCAGTATATCAATGAAACACTCGGGCAATCATCATATAATTGATCTAGATGTTCTTACAAAAGTTCTGAATATTACATGACACCCACTGTCTCACAATTTCGGACACAATACAATCGACTACCCTCAAAATATTACAGTACTTCGTCACATAAGTAAATAATCACTGAAGTTTGTTGGGTTTATTTATGGATGTGTGTTGAGTTTGCCTGATAAACTCAGTGCTGAGAGATTCTCGGTAAATTTGGTCGAGAGTTATAGGGAGTTGCTTTACTGTATTGGATAATGTGATTGTTTATTCTTCTTTCTGCTCGAAGCGAAGAAAAACGGCACATTCAAAAGGTCACTTGTGTTTAGACATGACTTTGAACAGCTCCTTAGCATGACAAGCATTTTTAGACGTTAGGAACATCGATTTAGAGTTATAATTAAATGTAATTGTTCCCCATCTCTGGAACTTATTTGTTGGGTGAAAAGACCGAGTGTTTAAGACCTAAAGATGGTTAGTAATGATTTATGGTATGTGCGCAATATAAAGTGTCTACGGTTAATTCACCGGTAAAACCTTTCTGCTGCGGAAATACACCTTAATGACCCCTTCTCAATTGCGAAGCTGTCCATTTCGTAAGAAAAACATGTTATTGACACGTGGGCAACTGGTCATGCATATGGATTCTCGTGCAGAATACATTCTCCGATGCTATATAAGCTGGCGTCGCTGGTAACTGCAATGTCACGACTTAAGTTATTGAAGTCGAAGCGCACGTAAACCCCAACACTTCTTTAATTTTGACCAACGTTGTGTTTGCATTTAAATGTCGATTCTCAGACCTTGTCTATATTCTGAAGTAAGTTAAAAGGCGCACGCAAGTTCTACTTATTAGATATGCACACTTTAATGTAGTTTGATATTCCTAATCAACTTTGTAAGAGAGAAACATTTTCGGCTGGTGACATGTCCTTGATTGCAGTAGCTCGTTCTGAGTATGTACTTCGTCCCTCTTTGTTGAGTATATGCCCCTAGTATATAATACCCCCTATATAAATCACATTTGCACATTTTTCATACATAAATGAACCATTTACACGCTCGGTAGTGTGAGTTCTTTGGCCCGACATGACTACAAGTTAAGCATTTCTTATTTCACTAAGAGACATTCGTATACCAATGTACTGACCGACAACCAGAACAAGGGTTAATGGGTTGTCTTGTTTCTTGTTGAATGTGTTTTATCTAAAGGAAGAATTAGATTGTTCTTTTTATTCTCGCGTATGTTTCTTCCAATGTGTGTGTACACTTACGGATCTCTGACAGTTTTCCGCTATATGTTAGAGATAAAGTTTTAACTCATTTTAAAATGTACTCATAACTCTACGTCGAATTTAAATGTCTATAGCTGAAAACGTTTCTTAAAAAATGTCTGACATTTTGAATTATTAAAACTGAGTCGAAATTCAGTGTAATCGTCATTGTTCTTTCTGCATTAATTGATGCATAACAACATCTTATGAGTAAAACATTATATCAGAAGTTAAACCGCTTCAGTAAATGTCAGTTCACTTGTTTTACGGAGTAAGATTTCGTTCATGAATTTGGTGTGTTTCGTTGGGCCTACTTTTTCAAGTTGTTGGCAACACTTACTAGAGTTCGTTCAATTCATGCAGTCTGTAGAGTATCATTTTATTTTTCAAATGAAAGGCGACTATTAAATATTCGTCCGGGGATTATATACCATTGTCTATTTAGCCCCAGAACGCGTTTTTCACTAATTTCCACTTGTTCCTCGAGTCAACCAATTTTCTTTATTCTGCTTGAGTTTGAAGTAGAACTTATTCCAGTGTTTCTTGTCCAATCTTTGTTGCTTTTTGCAATACGAACTTTTAAAATTTTTACTCGCTTTTAAATATACATTTTTTTGTTTATATCCAGCTTAAGTTCATTCATTATAAAATCATTGCGTATGTCTTTAACGCCTTCGTCACCGTTGTTTAAGTCGTATCTCATGTTGTCGTAATAAGTTGACAACGATGGTCCAGATATTCGACGGAACGTAATTTTAAACAACTCTGTAATAACACTGAACATTTTCAAATCCGTCGCACTCTCCCAGCTACAGAATTCGATTTGTCTGCTTATGATTCGTTTTGATATCAGTTAATATCTACAGATGATAAGTATTGTTCACGCGTTTAAATTAGTTTAAAGTATAAAAAAAAATCGATTATTAACACGAATTATTTCTTGCTAAAAAGTGTTTGTCCTACATGCGAAACATCTAATACGTTCTAATACTGGTAAGTCTCCGTTTATGTATATATTGATACATTAACTAACCTTCATATAAAGCAGTTATTTTCTTTATTTAACGGTTCTCTACTAGATTTGAGGTGTTTTGTTTCAGGTATTTAGTTTGCAAAATTTGGATTTAGCCGAGAGCGTTTTTCTTTATTTTTGAATTCATCTGCAGATTTCCGCTAATACTTCATTGTTAATTGAAATTGTTTTTGAATATAATATTATATTAAAACATTTTGTGGGCAATTTTGTTAACGAAAGTATAACTGTCTTGGAAAAATAAATAAATATCGTTTACAAAATATTTACAGCCAAGAAAACAAAATCATTATGCCACGTTAAAATGTGTCAGCTAAGTTTTCTAGAATTATGTAACCTTTGATGCCAACAGTTATATTGCATATAAATAAGAATATTATAAAAACGTGTAAGATGATAATTTAGATAAAATCCAAATTAAAATAAACGTGTTAAACAAAACAAAACATTATAAGGATTGATAATTTGCATTATTTCAATTATTCAGACAACTATTCTCATCTTTGATGTTATTCTCACAACGTTTCGGCCGATTAACTTCCCACTTAAGTCAGGTGCATCTTGTCAAACTCCGAAATCTTTATTTTGATCCTGGAAATATTTGCGAAATTGAGAACTAAAACCTTTATTTAATGAACATATACAGTCTTCAGTTCGACACGACGTACCTAAAAATGGACGGAAGTTACTTCGCCGAAACGTTGTGAGAATAACATACAATATGATAATAGTAGTGCAAATAATCAAAATACTACAAAATAGTATGTGTGTTCCGAATATGTATATGCAGACTACCAAATATTCAAAGGAAGCGTTTTTTTCTATCTAGCAAAGTTTAATATGTCCATTAGAAAATGCTGAAGCGACATACGGATTCTCAATCGTTGACATCGAAATAATGTCTCGGTAAGGCTATTAGTAGATTCGCTATACGATATTTCAATACCGTTTTTACAACGCAGTAAACAATTTTCTACCTCAGTAATTCAAACTGGCTTTCAATCAGATGGCAGTCAAATCGTATCCACTAATTCGAATTATTTTAGTAAGAAAATATAATTAGTCGATTGAAAGAGAAATAAATTGAACTTATCTCTGTAGATAAAATTGAATGCCCCTGCATCGGTTTGTGTAGTTAAATGTGTGTATGCAACATACTATCATCGCTTAATCGACGATAGATATCTCAGTTGATAGGACTATGATGATGTCGATGATGACGACGTTGACAAACCTCAATATTAGTGCTGCGCACTATATCGTCAATAATTATCCATACGTCAAATGCGACAAAATTTACATCCAACCCGACTAACATGAGATGGACTCAGATACTTGTCTTTCGAGTGTTATTGGATGACAAGATATCAATGTCGAATTCTGTTTTACAGACAACACGTACACACACACACACACACACATATATATATATATATATATATATATATATATACAAATATATTTTTATTATAATATAGAATGAAGTAATAAAATAAGGTGTCAATCAAATTCTATTAGAATTCAAGGTTCAAGTAAAGTATCTTAAAGTTTTCAAAGAGAATTCTTCTCCTCAGGGGACTATTACCGCAGTTATACCACTACAAGTAATAACATTACACTTTGAAAATATATAAAAATATATACGAAAATACATAAGAATATATAACATCAAATATATCAACCCAAAAACATACTTTTTGTTAGATCTGCACAATCCATCCAGGTCATACCATTTGAAAAACATAATCAGGAAAGATATCCAGAGGGTTGACTGAAGATTAATCCAGGCGATGAGTACCAGTCCACATATGAGAAATTAAAATAACTGACAAAGTTATCCAGTCGCGAGATGCGTCGGCAATCGATGAAGTGAAAAGTATCCAATGTTTATGTTAATTATTACAATGATAAATAAATCAAATCAAATAATATAGAAAGTTCAATAAACTTACTTAAAATTTCAAAGTCAATCCAGTATATTGAGCTTCTGTTTTTATCCGGATATCTCACTAATTATAAGATATTAGTTGACGCTTATATCTTTTGTTGGATTGCTTTATATATATATATATATATATATATATATATATATATATATATATATATATATATATATATATATATATATATATATTAAGAAGGCTGTATGCAATGCAGAGAGCCGGATTGATGAGAAGCTGGGGAGAACAAAAATAAACAATGGAAGGAGAGGTCTTACAACTATATATTTATATATCTGACATAAACAGCAAATATGGTGTGTGGGATATCCGGATGATTAGAAATCATTTGATATTTCGTCCTCCCTCTTGTCAAAAATGGACACAAAAGAAAAGTCCGACTGTGTGGAATTCACTAAGTTAGATGCCAGAAAATAGAAATAAAAACAGGTCAGTACTGCAGATACGGATGGCAACGCTGCAGCAAATAATACATCAATAAACTATTAAATTATATCCTACACATAGATATGGTGTTAAAAAAGTAGAGTGTAATATTAAATTAATTAACTGGGTAGTAAAAGGTAAAGGTCGAATAGCCTGGATGCGCACGAGTGTCGTTGCCGACATCGCACACTGCCCATGGCCGTAGCGGCGGTGATTTGTTAAGAATCACCGTGTCTTGGGCACAGCATATGGAAGGCGGAGCCCATCCCTCTCCTTCCCTGAGTTATAGTCAGGTACCCATTTACTGCTAGGTGGACAGAGGGAGTTTTCAGACCCGAAAATTCGCATGCCATGTATGGGATCGAACCTGGGTGCTATAACCACTCGTCCACAGGCCCTGGTTAGTATATGGTCAGTAATCACGTGTTTTTTTGTAATAATATAATCTTATTTATTTAGTTTGTTGATGTATTATTTTATAGATAAGTTTGTTCATTGTGATTTCTCGTGGTAGAGATCAGCAAGCAGGTGGTCAAATGACAAGGAAGATCACCATGGAAGCAACAGGTGAAGAACTGGGGTCGGTGCGAGCAGTTGGAGAGAAGTTGCGCATTCCATATTCGGATTTCATCCGACACTTATCTCTTGGTACCGACACAAGCAAGGTGGAAGAAGCGATGGCATGCATGACGTCTTCTCCCCGATCTTCTGTCTACTGATGTGCATCGATAGCATTCTTCAAAAAAGCCCACTTCCCTCTGCTGTCAAGTAAGATTCGTTTGTCTGAACTTGGTACCCGGACATACTTATTTAATGGTTGTTTTTATTTTAATGTAACAAATAGTTCTATTTCGCAATAATGTTTTGTTTCTCTGGAGAAACACAAATGTTCCTTTTCTTTGAAAGGCTGACTTGCTTTTTCGAAAGTTGCGACATACGTTTAAATTGCAAATGAAAATGCAACTTTTTTTCTTCATAGTCACATTTTAAATATGAATACATTTGCATCGAAATGAACAAACTGTTTATATTCATTTAGTTTTTTTAGTTTAAAACAAAAGTATAAATGTAATGTTTATTATGTTAAATTGATGTTTTAATTATTTGAATATTATGATATATTTCAATAATAATGATAATAATGATAATAATATTGATAATAATGATAATAATAATAATAATAATAATAATAATAATAATAATAATAATAATAATAATAATAATAATAATAATAATAATAATAAAAGTCTCGAGCGTATGAATTGAAGACGTCTTTTAGGTAGATATACAAATGTTAAATTTATTGTGAATTTTAATTTTAACTAATAAGAAGCTTCTGAGATTTCAATTCGGGGGTCGGGAGATAATATTTTTTGCGTTTTGTTTGAGTTGAACGTAATTGATCCCCCTATCTCCATGAAGTACTAGTTACGTTAGAGAACACAATTTACCGTTATTTGCAGCTGCCGATAAACATTTAAAATCTCGAGCGTATGAATTGAAGACGTTATTTGGGTACATATACAAATGTTATATTTATTGTGAATTTTAATTTTAACTAATAAGAAGCTTCTGAGATTTCAATTCGGGGGTCGGGAGATATTTTTGCGTTTTGTTTGAGTTGAACGTAATTGACCCCCTCTCCATAAAGTGACTAGTCACGTTAGAGAACAACATTTACCGTTATTTTCAGCTGCCGATGAACATTTAAAATCTCGAACGTATGCATTGAAGACGTATTTTGGGTAGAAATACATTTATATTAGATGTACATTTATATATATATATATATATATATATACATATATATATACATATATATATAGATATATTTATATAAAAATATATATATATATATATAAATATATATATATATAAATATATATATATATATAAATATATATATATATATAAATATATATATATATATATATATATATATATATATATATATATATATATATATTTAATATACACTGAACGTTGGATAACTGTGCATCAATTTATTAGATAAACATAGGAGGAGAATCTATCATCTTTTTTATTTTTTTTTATTTAAGAGTATCCTAGAAAACAAACTTATGTAATATGGCAACATATATATATATACGTATATATATATATATATATATATATATATATATATATATATATATATATATATATATTAGGTACGTGCAAAATCAATGGTCAATTTCTAAAATGTAAAAACAGTTTGACCCCCCCCCTTCATTTAAAAATTCACTAAAGTTCAGGTAACTAACTAATTGTAATCAAACTTTCAATATTTATTAATCCACACTCATGAAATATAATGAAACCATTTTTTCTTTTAAATCTTGGTGAAAATGTATTATTTTTTAACAAACAATACACCTTTACTAAAGTTATTCTGATATAATCTTGAAAATGAACCAACAATTAACAAATTTTAGACCCAAGAAGTTAACGAAAAAAAGAATTTTAAAAATTTGATAATTTCTACAAACGATGAACTTTTATTGGTATGGTAGCCCTTTTTGTAATGACCAGGCGGATTAGCCTTCCAACAACCACTCACTTTTACACCGCCCTCACATTTTTTTTTAGAAATTCAACAATTTCGTTAATTTCACAATTCATCGTCAATTATTTTTAAACATTTGTATTTGTTTTGTCTTTCTTTTCATTAATAAATATTTGAGAAGTTAAAAACGGTTATTTATTGATAAATAAAGAAAATCTAAACATGACATTTTCTTTAAAAATTGAATTCTGTTTATCAATGAATAACTGTTTTAAAATTTTTTTCGATGAATAAACTGTCAGTGTAGTCATTGACTTAGATTTACTTTTTCACACTTAAAATAAAAAATACACTTAATTTTAAAATAAATCAATGTAATTTATCGTTACGACACGTTAAGAATAAATCGAGTAACTAAAGTTTTAAATCATGTAAAAAAAATGATCGAATTGACGCATTTCCTAACGCATACATAATTTTTAACATTAAAAAAAAAGTTTTATTTCAAATTAAAAAAAAAACATTGGTAAACAGACGTCATCAATAATTAAAAACTACTACCAAGTTAAATATGCACCTATTTAGTTAAAAAATAAAATAAGATGTTAATTGCGTACACTCACATATATTTTAATTAAATAACCATTTCCCTTTCTATCATAACAAAATAAGGGTACTTAAATTTGTTTGTAGCGTTAAAAAGAATAAAGACATTAATGGATAATAATTTTTCAACTTCTATAAACTATTACAAAACCAATTTGAAATATAAAGTTGAACAGGATAAATTATTACATTTTTGTCTTCCATATATTTTGCATAGCGATAGTCAATTGGTAAACAAAGTTGTTTGCCGATTATGTGACGCCGGATTTTACTCATTTATGACTTTTGGGGGATGATTTTGCTCATTTTTAATAAAATGTGGGACTTTTTTTAAAATTCAGTATCTTATGACTTTAATTCAATAATCATCTTTGAAATAGTTCCTAACAACTTGTATTTATCTTTCAAGGGATTTTTACAAGTAATTTTCTCAAAGTTACACAATTCACTGAATTTTTTGGTTTTTCAGCCGTCGTGATTACATATTTCATGATTATTTATTTTTCACACGTAAATATGCAGTTTTTTTCGTTTACAGATTAAGTTTAGGCTTTTATCTTTCAAACACAATCAAAGTTTTCACGGAAACTAATTAAATAATTAATGATAAGCCTTTTTAATAAGCATAGTCCGCACAAGAGGCGACCATTTTTGCACGTACCTGATATGTACAATATGTATATATATATATATATATATATATATATATATATATATATATATATATATATATATATATATATATGTATACATATATAATTATTATCTTTTTATTTATTTATTTATTTATTTTTTATTTATTTATTAATTATTCATTATTATTATTATTATTATTATTATTATTATTATTATTATCATTATTATTATTTATTTATTTATTTTTATTTTTATTTTCTTCGTAAATGTTTTTATCTATGTGTGATAGTGCACTTTGAACCTCATGAAAATGAGAGAAACACTGACAGGATAACAGGTAAACTAAGTCTGGGCCTGGTGTTGCCACACACAGCAAACAATGATAAATTTCTATAAATACAAATAAAAGCCGTGGGACTCATACGAAAGATCTCAGTGTCATGATGGGCAAGTGCTCCCTCGATGGCCCACATGGGGGACCCGGTCCGCATCCTGCGAATGTTGGCTCTTTGAATTTCAGGAACAAAGCCACGGACAAAAAACAGGTAGGTAACCACTCAAATTCCAAATATGATAAGGACACTGACCGACCACAAGAACCCAACAATGAAAATAACAGACCAAAAAGAAGAGAAATGGACCACAACAGAAAACAAACTGGTAATGGAATGCTACTATAAAAGCCGCTACCTCACAGAAAGAGGATATCGGAAACGAATGAAAGATCTATGGGACATTTCTACGGACTACCATACAACGGCACAAAGGATAGCAGATCAAGCAAGACAGATACTCAAGAGAGGATGGTTCTCGGAGATGGAATTAACGGAAATTAAACAAAAGATAAATGGCGTAACATATTAAGATATATCACTTGACGAAAACTCCCAGGAAAAACATAAACACAAAAACTGAAGGAGGCGAAGATGACGAAACTATAGAACTATCTGAAGAAGAAGCAAGAGAAGTCGAAGACATCAAACGATTAATGTCCGAGAATAAAACAAAACTTCCATCCCTAAGGGACGAAGACTGGAAGAAGTTAAAAGTTGAAACAGAGAAAGTAAACAGAGTACTCACGTACATCCCAACAGACGCTTTCACAGATCTAAACAACTTGATATATGCGGGGGCAAAATCAATAAGTATAAAACTAAAAAGGGAAAAGAAGACTGACCAAAAGAATGAACAGACGAAATCTGGATGGGAGATCAGACTGGAAACCCAGATCACCAAATTTCAAAAGGAAGCTAAAACCGTAAATAGGATGAAGGAGAACAGTAAACGATGAAAGAGCAGAAATCTGAATCGCAAGGAAAGACTAAATAAGAAACATGAAGAACTAAAACAAAAGATAGCAGCAAAAGAAGGAAGATTGAGACGATACAGATACAAATCGGAACAGTACAAACAGAACAGGACCTTTGAAAACAATGAAAGCCAGTTTTACAAAACCGTAAACGGAGAAAGAACAACAACAGAACAACCGGACCCGACACAAACAAAACATTTCTGGAGCAAGATAATGGGAAAATGCTGAAGATCACAACAAAAATGCTTAATGGCTGAAAGATAAACTTCTAGAAATTGTAGACAACATTAAAGAAAATGGCAAACTGGAAAGCAGCAGGTCACGATGTAATATATGCGTACAGGTTAAAAAAATTCACGACCTTACATGAAAGGCTAGCACAGAAACTGAGAAGATGTATCCATAAAACAGACGTACCAGAGTTGATGACCAAAGGAAGGATAACGCTCATACAAAAAGATGCCAAGAAGGGAACGCCCTCAAGCAATTACAGACCAATAACCTGTTTACCGACAATGTGGCAAATCCGAACGGCACAACTTAGACAGCAAATTTTCCTTTGCTTTAACAGTCGTGAACTACTTCCCGAGGAACAAAAAGGATGCCAGAAAGGGAAAAGAGGGACGCATAATCTGTTATACATAGATCAAAATATCCTGACAGAAGTTAAAAACAAGAAAAATAACATATCTATGGCATGGATTGACTACAAGAAAGTGTACGACATAATCCTTCAAGCATGGATAATTGAATGTTTAAAAGTGTACAAGATACCCAACTAAATTATTAATTTCATCAGGAAAGCAATGAAAACATGTTGATTAGAACTGACAGCTGGAAAACAATACTTGACGCAGATAAAATACAGAGATAGGAGACTCCCTATCACCACTTCTGTTTATCGTAGCCATGATGCCACCCAACTACATACTTAGGAAATGTGATGCCGGATACGAGTTCACAGGCAGAGAACAACATATACACCATCTCATGTACATGGACGACCTGAAGCTATTTGCAAAAAGCAAAGAGAAACTGGAAAAGCTGATAAATACGACCAGAATCTTCAGTCAGGACATTCAAATGGAATTCGGAATGGAAAAGTGTGCATCGCAAGAGATTAAAAAAGGAAAGTTGGAGACGCGTGAGGGCATGGAACTACCTAACCAAGAGCAGATGAGGGCGCTAGATGAACAAGAGCGCTATAAATATTTGGGAGTTTTGGAAGTAGACACAATCAAATCAATAGAAATGAAAGAGAAGATTGAAAAAGAATACTTGAGTAGAATAAGAAAGCTTTTAGAAACAAAATTATATAGTAGAATCCTAATCAAAGGAATAAATACCTGGGCAGTATCACTAATAAGATATTCTGGACCATTCATAAACTGGATTAAAGAAGAACTCAGGCACCTTGTTCAGAGGACTAGAAAATGTATGACTATGCACGATGCACTACATCTAAAATATGATACTGACAGACTCTACGTGAAGAGAAACGAAGGGGGAGAACTGGTAAGTATAGAAGACTGTGTGGACGACACAAAAAAAAAGAGCTGGAGAAATACATAAACCAGAACACAGAAAAGCTGATCACCGCAGCAAGAGATACCATCCACACGAACAATGCAGGAAGCATCAAAACTGGACACAAACAGACCAGAAAAGAAACATGGGAAGAAAAACAACTACATGGACGCTTCATAAGACTCACAAGAGAAGAAACCAACGCAAATAGCTGGACATGGCTTAGAAAAGGAAACTTGAACAGAGAAACGGAATATTTACTGATGGCTCCACAGAACAATGCGATTAGGAAAAACTACATTAAAGCTAAAATACATAAAACCCAGGAAAACAATAAATGCAGACTGTGTGGACAAAGAGACGAAACAGTAAATCATATAATAAGTGACTGTAGCAAACTTGCTCAAAAAGAATACAAGCACAGACATGATTGTGTTGGGAAAGTACTCCACAGGGAACAGTGCAAACAATTGAATTTCGAATATGCAGACAAATGGTACAAACATAAACCAGAAACAGTACTGGAAAACGAAAAACACAAAATCCTCTGGAATATGGATATACAAACAGATAAACTCATACAAGCAAGGAAACCTGATGTTATTATAATAGACAAAAAGGAAAAATCTTGTAAAATCGTAGACTTCGCCGATCCAGCAGACCACAGAGTGAAGATCAAAGACACGGAAAAACGAAGTAAATACACAGAAATAGCCAGAGACCTGAAAGGAATATGGAGCATGAAGAAAGTTAGTATAATACCAATAATCCTAGGAGCACTAGGAACAATCCCAATACACCTGGAGAAAAGACTGTGAAAAATTGGAATTAAAGGGACTATCGAAACCATACAAATGACAGCTGCAATTTTAAGGAAAATCCTCGAATGCGGAAACTAACACCCATAAGCTACAAAGCTAACCAGTCACAAGAAATTTACAGCTGAGAAAACAAAACCACACAAAGAACACCGCAACAACAGCGAAGGAACAGAAACTTCAAGAAACAGCACTTCATAATCCCCCCAATAAATTAAACTGGCTTCAGCTATCACTACAGAAAAATGAACCAAAGAAACAGAAATTACAAGAAACACTATAAGCTCCTCCCTTTCTCCCCACACTCCCCAAAAAACAATTTTTTAAAAAAAGTTAAAGAGAATTAAAAAGTATTTTCTTTTAAAAAATCAGGAAAGAGAAAAAGAAAAAATTAAGGAATTGAAGGGAAAAAAAGGAAAAAACAAATTAAAACAAAATAAATAAAAATTCTAAAAAAATGTTTACGTAATTGTTTTAAATTAAATTAAATTAAAATAATTATTTATTCGTTACTTGTTTTTTTATTTTTGTTATTTATTTATTTTTTTAATTAAATTTTTTAAAAATGTATTTATTTATTTATATATATATTTTTTTTTTTAACTGGTGCCAGCCTAGGTTGACACCAGACAACATATTTGTAGAGGGTCGAGGAGGGAAAGCACAAACCAGACCTCCACTGGAAAAGTGCAGAGAATGCTGGGACCTTGGGGGTCTTATTGCCACCAAAATCCCAGAGAAGACCAATTGTCTTTACCAGTGATAAATCAATGGTAAGAGGCTGCTGCGATACCGCATCGTTATCGAAAAGAGGTGACGAATACTGGAGATCTGGAGAGAGTTGTTGTCACTTAGACTCCAGGAAATACAACTGGTTGTTGTCGGTGAGCAATCACTGACGATGATCTGTGTGAGAACTCCTAGTGAGTCCAAATTATAATAATAATACATATATTACATATACCACCAGAAAGTAAATCACAGTGGGGACCATTATTTTGTTGAGGGGTGGGGGCCAGGAGTGGAATTTAGCTTCATGGGATTTATTGGCAGATAATAACAGTGCTACATAACCACCTCCTAATCACTCAAGAAAAACATTCGCGGAGGGGATTTACATTGCAAAGTGGTTTCTGTTGATGATTGTGTCGTGATGGATCAGCTGAGAAACACAAAAATATAAAGTGTAATTACAATCCTATTCGTGTACCTGCTTTTAACGAATCATTTTGTTAAAAAAAGTAAAACCTATCCAGCATCACGTGTAAGATAAAAAGAGAGAAAATGAGCAACGCCACGCTTTATATGATGTATTCTGTAACAGAACATTTAATATTTCTTACTTTAAAGAGTAGTTGTTTTGTCATAAATTCAATCTACCAGTTCAGCGATAATAATGCTATTTAAAACTAAAGCGTAACGGACTAATGCAAACCCTATCCCTAAGTGAAGTTGGCCAGACTGACAAGTTGCTTCATTTAACGTAAGCGTAACAGACACACAGAAATGCTATTTAAAAGTGTAGCATGACAGACCGACAAACGTATTATGTCATACACAAGTGCGATATACTGAAGAAAATGTGGTTAAAACCACAGTGCGGCTGACTAATGACAATGATAGTTCAAACATAAAGAATACAGACAAGCTATGCTAAAATTAAGCTGATAAATAACAAAAACTGTTTTAAACTGAGGCAAAACAGAACAGCGGACATACTCAATTATAGAGCGATTTATGGGCAGATGTATTTATATAGATGTTTCATTATAATTTGACGCATCTGTCAGAAGATTCGTTCTTTCAATGTTTGCCTTCAGTTAGTAAAATCGTCTTTACAAACTGAATAATGCCAGCTTGATCGACGTACAGTGCTTCTCATTTCGATGTGTGGACGCATCTATAGGAATAAACACTAAACCACTCTACGTGCGCTTATTTGGGAAATGTTCACATAATAAAGTACCAGACCTCTGACACAATTCCCTACCTATGTAAGTATCAGATACGGCCCCTAGATGGAGTACTACTTATGGAAAATATGGGTAGGTGCCACTTAAAGCATTAGCCCTGCCTATACAAAGAATACAATAACAACTCGCAGTGGGTGATTATTTTTTTCTGTTCCCTACATCTGTTTTCTCACGGAAGAGATGATGATATTATGTCTACATTGTACCGGCATTTTAATGGTATGGGTTCGATTATGCTGCAGTTTCTTGTTTCTCCTTGTAAAACATTGACAGCAACATTCATTGTATTATTACTATTGTAAATAATGTTTCTTTCTTACTCAGTGTACCTAAGAACAAACGGAATTTATATGAACAAAGTTTCTTTCGAAGAACAGTTCATCTATTGAGTACGTAACTGCGGGTCTATTTCCCTGCAGAGTACAGCATGGTCGTCTTCAGGATCAATTTTAACATATACTTGTCGAATGGTCCTCTTAAGTAATAAAAAGTTGTGCATTCTGTAAATATTTTTCAATTCTCTCATAGTGTGGTTCGTCGTCCAGCTGGTAATCTAATTAACTATTATCCTCGAGACACATTTGCTCTTGGAAGGCGTTGACACCTTTTTATATAAACAAACCTTACATAGTCAGTATGCTGGTGTGGGGCATTACTTACCATATCAAAGATTATGAAGTTCGGAGCTTCAACGTTCAAATAAACACGTATTTTTTCTGCGTTGAAGAAACACACATTTTAATATAGAAACAAAGCAAAATCAAACAGACTCTCAGGCTAAGACAGAAACAGTTGATCACGTTGTAGCGTGTTTATGCGCACTGGCAACAACAGAACGCACATATGCACAACATAATTGACAAATATATTATTTGCTCCTATATAAAAATTAATAATATAACTCATAGCAGAATTTATTTTATAGAAAGTAACAACCTGTATCCAATAGAAGCACATGGTATTACACTATTGTAGGACTTCTATGGGCCATACTGATCAGACCATACATATTAATACCTCTTATATATTTTAAAACATTATCATGTCATGTACTAACGGGTCACCGCTAATCAAGGCCTTAATGCCATTCGATAATAAGTTTTACTGAGTTTGTCAGGTGAGAAGTGAAAAGAGACTGTGAAGGTTTAAGATGATGGCTGAAACTGGGCAGAATTTGAATACTTAAGGCGACGGTCTGATAAGAACTTGACAACATTGATTGGCAAGAAGAGCGGTGGTATTTGTTTTTCTACAGAAACGTAGTTCTTTGAAATAAACTTTGCTCATGAACTTCCCGTTTAGTTTTAAGTACACATACCACGAAAGGGAAATTATTTATTGTGGTTGTAGCTAGACGAGTTTTCGTTGTGAATGTTTTACGAGGGGGAGCAATAAGTTGGAGCTCAGTCGAGCATCTATCATTAACATAACGATAGAGTAGAGAAATATAAGCAACCTTTATTCCGTGAGAAAAGAGGCTGTAGATTTCGAAGTCGGATTTCTATTCTGTCAAAGTAGAAACGGGAGCTCTGAGTGACCCTCCCTAGATGTGACTATAGGTGTAAAGTAAGAGGGTGTTAAATAACACCGTTTTTCTTTATTCATATATTCGGTAACGTTAACTAGAATCGCTGGTATTATTTAACACCGTGTTTATGTAAAATATATTTCTGCAAACATAGAAAAACGGGTTCTTACTGATAGTGAGAATTGTCACCTTCTCCGTTATTATCAACTTGAGTTCATTCCAATGATAACTTAACTCGGTGGATTTTCCTCAAAGGTTAAAAAGCAAGTAATTTAAAAAATAAAATAAGCAAGGAGGGCGTATGTATTATTTGCAAAAACAGTTACCTGGCGCGAAGAGAATTTAAAAAATGAAGATAACTGGTTCCATGCCAAATTTAGAGAAACAAAAGGAAATGCAGAAATAATGTGTTTGTCTTTTCTTTTCATTTATACTTACAGAAAAAAAGAAGACATTTTACATGGCAGACAAAAATAAAATCCTGACTTTTCTGTGAAGTGTGTTATTTTTAGCTGCCTTACATATTTTATGAATGTAGTTATTCATATCTTTGCTACCTATCGTTCGAACTGATCATTTTCTATGATATTTCATAAACTCCAATACAAGAACTTTACATTGATTATTGCTGGGTAGAATAATCAATAAACATATTTGTACCGTTTAAACGATTACATTTCTATTATATGTATATGAAAACAACTCTGGTGATCTTGTTATCTTGCTTATATCCGTGTACACTTTATCTGAAATGAAGAGATAAACGGAATGATGCAAATAATTAATATTCTGCGAAAAAGAAAGAAAGAAAAGAGCGGAATACAGAAAAGAGTAAGGGAAGAATTGTAAAGAGCAGGAGGAGACAGAGTAAGATTAAGAGAAGGGAATGGATTTGTTATCTTGGTTGTTTCTATTTTTCTGTTCACACTTCATCTTAAATCATGAGATAAACGAAATGATGCAAACAAGTAAAAGCAAGCGAAAATATGAGAGGGATAGAGAAAAAAGGGAATGGTTAAAAAGTGAGGGGATTAAAAGTAAGGGGATGCACTATATTTTAACTGATGAATTAACGGATCGATTAATAGTACTCAATAAATAATAATTTAATAAATATTCAGCATGTATTAAAAAATATTTGTAGAATTGCTTCTTCCCATTAAAAACAGATTTTTTATAAAAAATAACTGAAGATTGTTTTCAAAAAGCTTCCCTAGTTAAATGTTTGCTTCCCTCAAATTAAACTCAGTAACAACGGCTCTCTTGTCTTTCTAGGTGTAATTTCATGTAATATAAAAATTCAGTAAGGTGGTCTTTGGAAACGTATTGATTTATTATTACGAGAAATGTGTGTTTTGCCTTGGTCAGAAACAATTATATGTATAAAATAAATTGAAAACAAATTCGGAATATGTATTATATATATATATATATATATATATATATATATATATATATATATATATATGTATGTGTGTGTGTGTGTGTGTGTATACGAGTTTTAATAATAAAGATAACATTTGCGTAGAAATTGTAATGGTTAAGCATGAGAACAAACTAGGTAAAAATATTTACAGTAAATAAAACATGTTTAACATTTTCATGAGCTCCGATATATCCAACTGCATGAAAGATACTTTTCTATGTCAAAATATATTCTTCGTCTTGTGTATAAATTGCACATAAGTTTATTCTTATTATCGATTTTCTTCAGTCGCGGGTAATGACACTTTTGCTCACATCTATATGCTGCATGCCAAATAAAATGAAATTCTCCTTAGACGTCAAATCACCGCCCCTAATAAGCTACCACACTCTGGCGTCGGTTCATACTTCTACTATACAGCATTCTAAATAGCCAACATGCTTTATATCTAAGCACAGGGAAAAAATTTTTTTTTAATAGAGTTATTTCGTTTATCCATATCATAGACTAGTTGCCAGAGAAAAAATAGAAGGAGAGAGTACTATACTCTTCTATATTTAGCTATCGTATAATTGTCGCATAGCCACTTAATAATTCATACCTTCGTTTCTTCTCGGTTTGCTCTGTCGTCTAGTGGTTGAGTACTTTCTTTGCCTCTGCACTGTACTGGTCATCTCTGTGAGTTTTCTGTAACGAAATACCTTTTTCACCCGCTTCATAAGACAACAATCTTTTCATTTTAATTACTTTTTATTCAG
The DNA here is from genome assembly GCA_963556195.1 of Sepiola atlantica. Lineage (NCBI taxonomy): Eukaryota > Metazoa > Mollusca > Cephalopoda > Sepiida > Sepiolidae > Sepiola > Sepiola atlantica. The sequence continues at coordinate 95,518,291 of OY744521.1, read as the reverse complement.
CGTCAGTTTCTATTGCCCGTGGAAATGCTTTGCTCATCGTTGAGAGAGAGAAGGAGAGAGAGAGAGAGAGAGAGAGAGAGAGAGAGAGAAAGAGACAGAGAGACTTACGAATATCGTGATTAATTCTTAGCTAGCTTATTGTCTAATCAGTCCTTTGTTATTAAGGGAGTCCGGGGGAAGAAGGACATCTCGTTCGCCAGTAATCTTTTTTTTTTTAGGGAATAACATTTCCCGTTCTGTCTTGGTACATCGTGATTCTTTCGTCCAACTTCTGCGCCTCCTAAGTACGAACTGCCTTAAAACTCCAATTTCATCACACATCGAAAACTGTGGGGACGATCTCGTGATCACCACACAGGTGCAGGATGACTTTTTTGAACCAGGGGTCATCCCTGTCTCGTAACCTGTCATGCTTCGATCCACAGGAAACAACATCGCACTCTATGCACCCGGTGGCCGCACTAAATCGCACAAGCCCCCACACCAACGACCCCACACCCGTTCTCCACCACATACGCCCATTATCATATGACATTCTCATAAAGGTTTTTATAATCCAACAAGTTACGTCCATCATTATATAACATAATGTGAGGCACTGATGTTCATTCTACTGATAACTTAACTCGATTGGTTTTCCTTAAAGATAAACAGGGAGTCATATTGAAAGTATATTTACAGTCCGAACGGAATATGAACATGTTCGAAGTCGGGGTTGATATCCGTTACTTCCGTGTCCAGCTTATATTACTCACACTTATAATATATATAAAGAATAACTGTACTTACATTTAGTGTTATAAAATTAGCATAAAATCACATACACATAACCAAAATAATACTCGTCTCCGGACGAGTGAAATTTATTCACCGGACAAGATAGTTTAGTATTACTTTATGTCCCCTTAAAAAAATTCAAATAAATATATAATGTAACTAAATGTCTGAAATAATTATTCTAATTCTGATCAAAATCTATTACATGATTTGCATTTTAGAAAATGTCTGAAAATGCTTGAGATTAATGGGTATTATCAAAAAACTGAAATCTATAGAATCTTGTTTATTTGGTGTCTGATGACTATGGATAAAATGTAATGCACATCTTATATATTATAATTTTCAACTGGGTTGTTGAGCTCATATTATGTCCCCTAAAACCCTTTGAAACACCTAACAAACGGACATTTTAGAAATATGTATGAATTGAGATCTTATATTGTTAAAATTTCACAAAGATCGGTGGTATCTTAATTTTCCGAAAGTGCATCCACCCTATTATAACCCCTTTGAAAAATCTAAATTAAACTAAATATAGTGCATATTACGACCCATTACCCCCTACAGATGTGTTCTAAATTCATGATCGGTGAATTACTTTAGAGGTGAAGCATGCACATACAAATATATAAACATATACACATGTCTAACTTTATATATGATGATATAGGTGTTAGCTTTCCAATATCAATATTATTCAACATTTTCGTTCTGGATAGCACGTGCATTATTGGTAATAGATTCTTTGAGTTAACACTAGAAAAAAATTACAAATTAGTGTATTCCCAATTGATTAACACACATTTGAAAAGATTTGTAAATATAAAAAAAAATGACGAATGACGTAATCAATTATACTTTCCGAAAATGACGCAAATCACGTTTACTTCAGAAAAATTGAAATAGAAAATCTATTTTTTTAAGTCAAATATTTTGATTTTACATTATACTTGAGTCTAACTTAATCTGTAACTTTTACGTAATGTGCAACAAACAACGCTCATGATTCGTTTTTCGCCATCGGCGGTTGTGCATACTTTTCGCGTCCACTTGTCTCCATTGGAGACGTCTTGTTGCTTGGACAGTATAACGCTTATGCTATGATATTAATATATTTTAATGTGTTAAAGGAACACACGACGAAAAATTATGAAAATGTGTACGTCGGTTAGCACGAGCCTTCTGATGAAATGCCAATACTTATCTTTGATGTTACATTTGTTTCAGTTTCCAAACAAATGCAATTCTCTTCAGTTGGTCGCATGGCGTGATTGTCCTCAACGATAATATCAGTGCCTTTCAACCCGACAATTGAAATGGGATCAATTGTAGCCATTGATGCCTTAACGTCGTTGGTTTATGAAGTATAAAAAGGAAATTAGCACCCCTATATATGTGAAAAACAGCAACTTGAGTTCAATTCCGCGTAAGCATAATAGTTTGTGTCTTTCGGCGTCAGATCGAAACAAGAGTTCTTTTACTGTTAAATTGTGGTGGTTTGGTAGTTTTGTTTTACGGCATATCAACCCTTTTTGAGTTATTTAATGCCGAATCTGGTCATTATAGTAGAAGTTTTTATGCTTCAAGTTCTTTATATCTTCAAATGTTTAATCATCGTTTTTGGTTTGGTAGTTTTGTTTTACGGCATATCAACCCTTTTTGGGTTATTTAATGCCGAATCTGGTCATTATAGTAAAAGTGTTTATGCTTCAAGTTCTTTATATCTTCAAATGTTTAATCATCGTTTTTGGTTTGGTAGTTTTGTTTTACGGCATATCAACCCTTTTTGGGTTATTTAATGCCGAATCTGGTCATTATAGTAAAAGTTTTTATGCTTCAAGTTCTTTATATCTTCAAATGTTTAATCATCGTTTTTGGTTTGGTAGTTTTGTTTTACGGTATATCAACACTTTTTGGGTTATTTAATGCCGAATCTGGTCATTATAGTAAAAGATTTATGCTTCAAGTTCTAAAAATAAAATAAAAAAGGGGAGGGAGAAAGGGAGAGGGGCTGTTGTTTTTGTTTTTGGTTTTGTAGAACATAATTAAGTTTTACAAAAAAAAAAAAGGAATAAAACAAAAAACGTCAATGTAGGTGAATTTCGTCTCAGGGAGCCACAGGGCAGCCTGATCTGGTATCACCAGTGTTAAATTGTGAAAGCAAACCAAATAAGATTAACCCTCTCTGTAAATAGTCAGTGTAGTTTGTATTAAGATAATCCTTACGACTATTCATTTAATAAAACTAATATATATATATTTACAACAATTAATTCAATAGACTATAATTAATGCATGTATATCTTTACTACAATATATTGAATGTACTAAAATGTATACTAATATATATATCAACTACAATCAATTCAATATTTTATGGTTGATACTATACTATAATATACTATACTATACTATAATTTATACATGTATATCTTTACAATTCAATATTCTATTGTTGATACTATACTAGAATCAATTCAATATACTATAATCGATACATATATATTTATTACAATCAATTCAATGTGCTATAATCGATACTAATATATCATTACTAAATCAATCTGAAGTTAGTTGTCTTCATTCCTAGATTTAAGTTTTCCTTAAAAGTATTTCCTAAAAGTATTTAAAGTTATATCAATATTTTTATATTACACTGTCACTCTTTTAAAAAGAGTGCAGCTGGTGTGACAATATCCATGATAGTGAAATATGCGATGGATCATTTCAATAGTTTAAAGATTTATTTGTTCTATCACACTCAACTTCTGTAGATAGATGCGGTGAAATGGATAAGGACGTTTATTGCTCTCCTGGGGGTGGCAAAATCAGATACATTCGGTTCCATATCACAACTCTTAATATGGATTTTAGCAACCCTTTCTCTCTCTCTCTCTCTCTCTCTCTCTCTCTCTCTCTCTCTCTCTCTCTCTTATGTACCTGATTTTAGAATGAACGGGGAAAACCAATGTTAACAACAGGATCGAGCCGATCAAAAGTCAAACAACGCTTCGTCTATGTTTTACTAAAGTTTGACATTGTAATCCGAACGTGGCAAACACATCGCATTTATTAAGTATGTATATTCCTGAGTAAGTAACACTTTGCAAAATGCTGTCTAGGGCAATGCTATTATTATATAAAACATGATAGGGGAAATACAATTTTCAAAAGTGATGTCTGATTTTATGTTTATAAAACATTAAATCAGACATCACTTTTAAAAATTAAACTTACCTCAAAAACACAAATGTTGTTACATGATGAACACTCAGTCTGGGGCTGTGATTCTACTAATGTTTACAGTCGCCCCTTATTAACTCGGCTATATCGAGCTCAAATCATAACGAGGCTATTGTAGTTATTAACGCACAAATACCGTTGATAAACATATGAGAACGTAATTACTAACTCCATATATGTGGAAAACAGCAACGTGTGTTCAGTGAGTTGTGCCACATTACTGGTTAGAATACACCGTATGTTTCGACACACCACACAAAAAGTTGTACTGCTGTTAAAAACAAAGAAAATCAAACACAATGAACACACACTGCCAGCCTTCGATCAATATAGTTGATACTAACATATATTTGCTAACTCAATTCGTGATTAGTTGCCATTAGTGGCTATTACCCGAGGGACAGTTTATGTCAGGGAGCTATCTATAAGGCAAATACTATTTATCTTTCGCACGACAAAAAATACATCGCGTTTTAGGAGTTTGGTGAGTATAAACTCATCTCTAATTTGCTATTGAAGTAAAGTTTACTTTGACCTAAAGTGCTATTACTTATCAATATGCCACTTATCAGTTATACAAAAACTAGGTTAAGCATACTATTTATTTACAAAATGCTACACCTGCAATATATTCATATATAAATATTTCAAAATATTAAAACTTGAAACATAAATAAACTGTTACCAACATAGCGTAATTCGAAATTAAATGATTCAAAAGGTGTTGATATGCCGTGGAATTAAGCAGTTTTACCTACAAACTGTATAGACAGATATTATATTAGATACGTCCAAGCATGAACAGCTCTGTCCGTCAGATGGTCTTTCACGCTAAAGTTTCACGTCGCATTTTCGTTAGTCTGTTCTACGTAAGTTTTAAATGGTGTGTTTTTTTGTCGATGACTCTTAAATTAAGAACAGCATTTACTATCACTGAACGCGCATGTTGAATCGGCCATTAAGATACTCCATTTTTGTTTTGTAATATCAGACGGATAAATCTTTAAAAAATAAGTTTTTGCAAACAAATTGTTTTGATGTGCGTCTAAATGTCGGCTATACATTTCACTCAAGAGATGTAAACCCTTCAGGAAGAATTAGATTCCTCCGACACAAGAGAGCGGTTCGATTGGCTTCTATCAATCACATGTCACTAAAAACTACAAAAATGCCTGTCGGAATAGATTCACCATTCTATACGATGAAGTCTGACGAGTAACGGCCTCCCTGCATATATGGAATATTTGGAGAACAAAAGCCGATAATGCTGTGCTTTTGAATGAATCGTGTTAAAAGTGAGATTTTGTCTCGGTCTCTAAATGAAAGTTTCTTTTTTATGATTGGTTGATATCAAAAAAGACCCCGATCAGTCTCGACAAAAATATAAGTGTAATATTGGACGAACAGGGCGTCTACAGTGAAGTATGATTTTCATAATCACCAGCATGTTCTCCTTAATGATAAGTGCTTGACTCCAGTGGCAAGGAAAAATCCAGGGCGTCTGGAAACAATATCGTGATAAGCAGAGAAAGACTGGTGTTATTTCGGTATTTTTCCTTCTCCTAAACTAGTTGCACGACCAAGATTAGATTTTAGTATAACCTAATATTTAATATATAGCTGAAAAGAGGGTGTATTGATTTATACCTTTCATAAAAGTATTAGTAAAATCAAAGCAGTAATACCGACTTAACTGTTTGTTCAATATGTTACCTCATACTCTTAAATATTTGTTTTATATAAAACATTGACTTTTAACAATTTAGTTTAATGAAAATGCAAGCTGATATTTACTTGGAAACGCACTCTGTCAGAAGAGCGAGTTATACTCATGCATTATGAAATATCTTATCAAGTATCCTCCTGCCGATTGCATATGTGTGTTAGCATATATGATGAACAAACATATACTACACGCCCCATCCCTGTAAAGAAGAAGGTAATGACTGAAAGTATGATACGATGGAAACAGAACATATACTATATCACTTTAACAATACACATGTAATTCCTGTAAATATGGAGTCATGACGATAGTACAGATAATCCAATCACCTAGCCACAATAAAATACTAAAAAAGGGTAGGTGAGACCTGAGAGGATTGTATCATTTTGTACAAGAATATACTACACTGAATCTAATGGGCAAAGTAATGCCTGACGGATGGTTACCTGACAAGAAAAGAGATACTACACTGTACCCACTATTAATTGATCAATGAAAGATAGTACATGATTCTGAAATAGTGGTGTAAACAAAATTAACCATTAAAGTATCATTTCGACTCTAGGCAGACATATACCAATTCAATTTAATTAAGCATTACAATAAAGTAGAGTTTCGGTGGCATAGTGTAATATACTAAGCTTCCATTAGTAATATATATCAAAGCGTATTATGTATATATATATATATATATTAATTTTATACGTATATAAAAGTAATCCATGGGCACGTGTTTCTGGCTCACAGCCGTCATCAGCATGGCTAACTTACACAGAGATCGAATCTTCGATGTTGATGTCTATAGTCCAGCGTTCTACCACTGGGCCGACGCTCTGTGTATAAATATCTACGATAAATATATAATGTATAGTAAGTTATGAAAATATTTTAATGGCAATTAAGCTACTGTTACTCACATTGTGAAAAGCTTAACTTATAAGAATATTTATTCAGCCAAATAAAGGCAGAATTAAAATCCGATCATACTTTGGAAGAATGAAATGCGAGATGAGGGATAAAGAGAGTAAAAAAGAACATTTAAAATTTGTGAAGTAACGTGTGACAATAAAGAGCAACACTCATTATCAGGAAAAAAGAATGAGGTGCTTTGCATGTCGTATGCAGATATAAAAAGTGCTTCTCTTCATAGGTGGAGGTGCTTATGGTGGTCTGATTTGCATATGTGGATAGCAGGTTATATAAATCTAGAGGACAGCTTGGAAGGAGCAGCAGCGATTTTGGATTGGAGATGCGTGTACGCTGTTATTTTTACTCCAGGATCCGTGCGTTGGATTTATTTCTTGGGAGCGACACACTACTTGGCCTCTTGTGCCCCTTTTTTGACCATAAACTCCCTCTGTCCCCGGGGCAAGCGCCTTTTGGGCACCATTGTTCTTCTCACCCCTTTTGGGTGATCACCCACCTTGGGTGATCACCCCCTTGGGTGATTTGTATAGCCCCTTTTGGGCACTAATTGACATTATTTCCTTCTTTTTAGCAGGTTTGTTCTGAGCCCAGGCACAACTTCAACAGCTGCCCGGATTTAGTTGAACAGCTAACGTAAAATCTAGCAAACGTTCTTTCTATCTCCAAATCGGCGGGTTTGAGCCGGGTTCAGAACTGGTTTTATTTTCCTTTTTTTTAAACATAATTCGCGTGTTGTCTTTATTCTGCCGTTGTGCAGAGCAAAACGGAAGAGGGTAGGCCTGGACCGAGCTCCGGTGAAGGATTAGTTCCCAGATGCCTAAAAAAACATCTGGGGGCCGGAGTAGGCCAATACTTTATATATGGGTTTGACGACTTAAGCTACATGCCCAGTATCTCCGTCAGTGCTGCCCCCAGCACTATAAGTTGATCGGAGCTTGCCTCCTTCTGCGGCAGCTCTGCCTACGATTTCAACGCTGCTGACCCCGGCAGCGTAAGTCTTAGTCTAGCTGAGAGAGGTGATCTGGGTCGGTGGGATAGACTCCTCATCACACCAGTTGGTCGACGGGCTTTAACCGTCAGCCCGCCTGCTCGCAGGAAGCAAAAATCTCCTGTCTGCAGGATTTAGGCCAGCCAGGTCGGTGGAGCTCCAAAAGGAGGGAGCCACCGATCCAGATCAGTCGCCAGGGCCTAGCGACCAAGAGGCTGCTCAGATTCGAATGGTCCAAATGGACTATGAGCTGTTTGGAGATCCAATTACCAACAGTAGCAGTAGCAGCCGCAGCAGTAGCAGCAACAGTATGAGGGCTCCAAACAAAAGCCCAACAAAAACCGGTGGACGAACATCCAGACAGAGGACGAAGGGAGTCGCTGGACCAGAAATAAAATCTGGAGCAGTTGGTGCCGCCAGCAAAAATGGAGGTGGGACGAAGTTGGCCACTCCAAAAGTGTCCAATCTTTTGGAATCTCCGAAAAAGTTGCCGTCCCTCCCTCATACTCAAAGTTTGTCCAGCCAGGACAGGACAATCTCTCCCGGGCAGAAGACGCCGCCTGTATCATCACCATCAGCATGTCCTGCCCTCTCAGTAACTCAGGACAAGTGGGGACTCCAGCCCCAGCTAAGCTCCGAAGAGTACCGTCGGTTGTTTGATGAAAAATACAAACAATTTACCGACGGTAACAACATCAAAGCAGCTCTAGCTGCGGTGGATCGACTAGCGAGAAGGATAGTATCACAAGTCACCATCGACACCAACACCAAGGGGTTGGCTGGGATCTAAGTTAATCAAATGGCAGGACGTCTGTGGGAACTCGAAGTCCCAGCATCTTATTTGTGCCGCAGCGGGTTCGCCACTTGGGATATTCTGCTTCCAAGTTAAGAGGAAGCAGAAAAAGTTTCCAGGGCCGACCTGAGAGTTAAACATCTCATTCTAAGGCCGGAGTACTTGAGTAGGAGATGGACGTTAGTTACCGTCCTTGGTGTCCCCTGCTATATCAGCTCAGAACAGCTCGGTGCTGTCCTAAGTCAGTATGGGGACGTCGAAGCTATAGTCTCGGTCCGTGGTCCCCGTAACTTTATGGTAGGGGACTACAAAGTAAATATGAGAGTTGAAAGGGATGGCTTTAATAATATCCCGCCCCTACTCAAGTGCGAGACCTGAACGATGAGTGTCAACGTCGAGGGATGGAAGCCACATTGTTGGCATTGTCAGCAGAAGGGGACTATGGCAAAAGCCTGCCCGGAGAAATTCCCACCTCAGAAGACCCCTTTCTGCTCAAAGCCCGGGCGTGAATGAGGCGTCAGTGGCACCAGCAGCTCCTCCACCAACGACCGGAGGGGGCTATGAAACAACAACAAAAGACGGCTGGAACAAGGTGATGAAAGGTGGAAAGACCATCTTCACAAAAAAGCAAGTTCCAGACCAGAGAAGTCCCCCTAAAAAAAGTGCAGCCCCCGGGCGAAAAAGGGGAGCGGCTATCTACAGAGTCCCGAAAGCGTGATCTTCCCACATATGAGCTGCAGCCTTCAACATCTGTCTTGGCAGCGGCAACTAAAAGGAAGCAGCCGGTCCCCTTAACATCATCAGACTCAGAAGAAGAGAAAGAAGACGACAAAATGGAAGATGACGCTGGGCCAGCTCCAGAGACAGAGAAACAAGAATTTAGGGAGGTCAAAAGAGCCACAAGAAAGACTAAAAAGTTAAAGAGGCTGGGCCCCAATCCTCTGCTCCAACGTTTCAAGAGATGACCATCTCTCCTGCTCAGACTCCTGAATCCCAAACTCATACTCCTAATACTGAGCAGAAATCCACCTCCCTTGTATATTCTACCCCAGCTAGCTCCCGCTCTCTGTCTCAAAATAAAAAGCCGGAGCCCAAAATTAGCAGCAGGTCTGCTTCTCCTTCCCCAATGAGGAAGGATAAAACACGAAAGCTTCCCTTCTTGCCAGGGGACCAGATCTGCAAAGCAGATTTTCACCTTGTCGCTGCTAATCTCAACTCGAGACAACTAAAAATCGTGCAGCCGCTGTAGCTCCACACCCAGACCGAGGGGCTTGATGTTAGCAAGCCCCACAATTTTCCACATGCCCCCTTGATCATCACTTTCATCCGGAAGACCAAAGTAGGGCGGACCAAAGGCCTTTGGAAAATGGTAGAGGCCGCCAAGGGGACAATTCCGGGTCTGAGCCTGGTGGATGAAGCCATGACTCCCTCACACAGCTGGACTCAGATTGCGAAGGGAGGGCCCCCATGTACGTCCACCCTTCTTTTTATAGGGTCCTGAAACTCACCGTTCAATTCGATGTCGGAGGCATTACCCGAGACGGATGAGTTACGTCTGACTTACTCACGGGTAACATACATAATGCCTGCGGCATCCTCGTCCCAAAAGACTTCAGACCGGTGGTTGACACTGATTAGAGCAGATGGCCATGAACTTAATTTGAGGAAGCCTGAACACGAGGAGCATGAGGTCTTTAAGCAAAGCTAAACGCATACTGGGGGACCTCATGTCTTTTGACATAGATGTGGCTGCGTTACAGAATGATTCTATTACACTATGATTCGATCGACGATACTCGACTGCTGTCGAAGTATTTCGATGTTTTTTCAGTTTTCGGTGACTGTTGTGCTAGGGGAGTTTCCTTGTTAGTAAGACGCACCCTGTCCGCAAGTGTAAACGTTGTTCACGCGGATGCTGATAGCAGACTGGTCGTGGCCGATGTTGCCGTGAAAAGTCCTGCATTTCGAATCGTCGCGGTTGCATAAATATCGCTCGGGAGAGTGCTCTCTTTTTCCGGGTGTTGGGAGGGTTTCTTTGGAGGTTCAGAGCGGTTAATTTTAATGGGAGATTGGAATGCCATCCTTGATTCCAAAATAGATAAGGTGGGTTGGCCTAGAGAGTCTGGTGGGTGTGAGACCAGCCTTTCTGATCTGATGACTGAATGTGATCTGATCGACAGGTTTCGTGTCGATAACCCGAGGCGGGAGTGGCAGACGTGGCTTTCAAGCAGGCCTTCCTGTCCAAGTACTTACTTGGATCGGTTGTTAGTGAGAAGAGGCAAAATACATTATATCTTTTGTCCGACGTTCCACTGGTTAGCCCATTCTGACCACAAATTACTTGTGGCCAGTATGGAAATAGAACCTACACCCATAAGTTAGCTGGGGACTGGAAGTTAAATACCTATTTACTGGTGATACGTGACTTCAGGAACAGGCTCACACTAAATTTTCAAAAGAGATTAGTAGGGGCGGTAACCGGGAGTAAGTGGTGGGTTTACGCCAAATGTGGCATTAGGAGCTTTTCTATCAAATATAGCCTACGCCTTGCCTTAAATAAGGCTGACACAGAAAAGCGTTTAGAAAATAAGCTGTCCCGGGCGATTGAAGGGGGAATTCCCTAGCCATAAACTTAGCTACGGGGGACCTGAAACGTTCAACTAACGAGCGGTATGAAGGTCAAGTAGTCAGGGCTAGGTTAGAAAGAGTGTCCAACGAAGCCATGAATGTTGACGCTGCAGAGCGTAGAGCTCCACTACGTCGCAATTCGGACGGCTATATTCGTCATATTCAAAGCCCGGAAGGACACACCCTTGTGTCGGCTCGGGAGATTTGTGAGGGATTTTGGGAGCATTTCGCGGATCGCTGCACCCAACTGTCCAGACTCCGGGTCGAGGATGTTGGCAACTATTTGGCCGATTCGCCCCGCATGAAGGCGGCTCGAGCGGCTAGTTGTTATGGGCGCGTTACAGAATGTGTGGCCCTGGCTGCGTTGAAGCAGGTCGGCTACGAAAAATCTCCGTGACTTGATGGTTTGCCCTATGAATTGTTCTTGAGGCTGTCGCACATGTTGTACCTATTCTGCCGGATGTGTTCAACCACTGGTTTGAACAGGGTTCTATCCCTGGTCAAGTCACCAGGGGAGTGATTACATTGCTTAAGAAAAAGGGCGAGTATGTTAGGGGTTTAGATGACTATAGGCCCATAACTCTGTTAAATACAGATTTAAAGATTTTAGCCAGAGTTCTTGCACATCGGTTGCAGGCTGTTATTAGTGAATTGATTGAACCTGATCAAAATTATGATGTGATGGGAAGATCGATTCAGAACAACTTGCATCTTATACGCACGATCTCAGAGGGGTTAGAAGACGACACCGAAGCCGCGCTGATCAATTTAGATCAGTCCATAGCTTTTGATAGGGTCGACCATCGGTTCTTGGGATCTGTTTTGGAGGCCGCCGGTTTTACACCGGACTTCCGCAGATAGATTTCCATGCTGTATCGCAGGCCGACGGCAGTGGTGCAGATAAACGGGATGCGATCGGAATCGTTTTCTGTTTCTCGGTCGGTACGTCAGAGGTGTCCGTTGCCTCCTCTCCTCTACGTTCTTGCGTTGGAGCCGTTCCTGCGTAAGCTGAGGCAAGGGGAGGCTGGACTGGCCCTATGCGGTATCGCTCTACCTGGTGGTGCGCGAGCCAGGGTCTCCCCGTATGCCGATGATGTTACCGTCTTCGTCTCGAGCCGTTAAGACATCTCCACGGTAACTAAGGCACTCAAAAGGTATAAGGATGTTACATGGGGCCGTGGTCAACTTTAGCAAATCCAATGGCCTAATGTTGGCTGCCTGGAGTGGCGCGGCTGCGCTGCCGGGCCTTTTCAACTGGTCCGATGGCTCGGTTCGGATCCTCGGCGTGTGGTTCGGACCTGGTCTCCAGCTTGATAAGAATTGGTCGGAAGTACCGTCTAAGGTCGAAGCGTCTGTAAGGATTTGGCTTTGAAGGGGGCTTTCCCTTAAAGGTCGAGCTGAGGCGTGCGCCACGTACGTCTTTTCTCTTATTATTTCCCGATTGGCTGTACTACCTCTGCCTGCGGACCGCTTGGCGTCTTTAACGCGTATGCTTTTCTCGCTTTTGTGGGAAAAGAAAAATCCGCTAGTCTGTAGAAAGGTCTGTACTCAACGTTCTGATGTTGGGGCTGTGGAATGCCCGACTTGGCGAACCATTTATATGCCGAGAGGTTTACATTCCTGAGTAGAACTTTGACAGAAGAGTCCGCGTGGGGCTCTGCGGTTGAGAAGGCTTTTCCCAACATCATCCCTGACCACTTGGCTAAATGCCGTCGTAAGCCAAGGGGCAATCGCGGTTCTTCAACGAATGCCGAACTGCGCTCAGAGTGCTGCCGGGGTCTAGTGACCTCGCCCGGTTTAGGAAAACACTATATCGGGAGTTAGTGGTGGCGACCGCTTTGGATCCACTCGGGGGGCAACTTGGATTGTCGGAGGAGGAGGTTCGCTTTCAGTGGAATTGGGCGCTAGACCGGAGTTATCTTAACAATACTGTGTTATCTCTAACCTGGCCATTGGTTCTAGGTGTAGTACTCCTTAATGGCATACGCTTCAGTATTGGTTTTAGCCTGGACCCTTTTTGTCCACGTTGCGAGGATGATGAAATTGAAACGGCCAAGTACGCCTTTTTCAACTGCTCCAAGCTGCGTGAATACTGGACGTATTCCAACGAGGTGACGGCTCGCATCGTTCCCAAGCGGGTGACGTGCTTTGATTAAGCATCCGTTCTCTTCAACATGGACCACTTGTGGCCCGGGGAGAAACTGATGGTGTTGCTTGCGATTTTAGCCGTAGCTAGACTCGTAGTGTGGTCTTCACGCTTAGACATAGGGAGTGGTGGGCTGCCGCCTTCTCATTACGATTTGATTTCGTATTTTAAGCATCAACTTAGAATCAAAATTAAATGTGATAGAAGGAGGTTACCCTTCTCGCTATTTAGAGTTAGGTGGATACACACCGCTAGTTTATGTGTTTTCATACGGAATAGAATTGAGTTCGTGTACCCTGCCTAAGAATGGCCCACGCCGACCTTAGGTATTTCTTTTTTGGCAAGTTTGTCATAAATATCTAATTGTTGGATCAGCTCCTATAGCTAGTAGTACAAATGCGTCATGTATCCCCATCTTTATTTTAAGTGTCAGAACTCCTCCAGAATGCCCGCTCCCCGATTTACTTCATCCCTGGCCTGTCTTAATGGTATTTATCCTGGAGGACACCGCACACCACTTTAAAAACCCTACCCAATATTTATTTTGTCCCCCTAGGCAACGCCCACTCCTACTTAGGAGCTGGCTCTCTTGCTTTCGGTTGTTCCGGAAGACAGCGAGCAGTTCATACATTAGATAGAATGGGAGGGTCCTATGAACTTTCCATAATTAGAATTTTATTTAGTTCTTTATTTTTACATCCCTTTTATTTTTTTATTTTGGGGGCATTTTTAAGGCTTCTTTGTTCTCCCACTCCCTATCATAACACTCTGTACATATTTTTTTTGTAAATGAAAATCATGAAACAACCTGGGGATATTTTAAGTAGATTAAGTCCGTAGAATAAATGTGGTAGTGTGGTGATTGAAACTAGTCATTAGGGCATAGACCAGTAGACGACCCCGACCCCTACTTCCCCACCATACCCAGTTTTGGCTTTGTGCCACATCTTTTTTATATTTTTGTGAATTTAAAAGAGATAAATAAAAGAAGCGATTTTGGATTGGAGAGAGAAAGGCAGAGAGAAAGTGGGTTGCACAAAATTCGGTTCGGTTGAATTACAGTCAATCTTTTTTTAATTCTTTCATTTTTCTGGCACAGTTAGTTAACAGATTGAGACAGTTGATAACATAATATAATATAATATAAAATGAAATAAAATAAAATTAAATAAAATATAAAAAAATAAACTCGTCGAGGATAGGGAAAAGAAAGACGAGGGGGAAGTGGGGGAGATATATTTTATTTTATTTTATTTTATTTTATATTTGATTATAATGGTCTCAAATTAAAAACCTTACCTTCCCAAATGTACATTTTTCTTTTTCCTTTCCTTTCCTTTACTTTCCTATTTCATTCTTCCTAAATATGATCATAGGTAGGGATCGGATGTTCATTCTCCCTGACGTCAAATTCTAACAGCTGTTTATCAATAATATTGATATTCCGGTGTCGCAGATTTTCTGCATGTATGTATAAATAAAAAATACTCATGAATCATAAACGCTCAATTTTATATTGAACAAGTTTATAAGCACGATTGAAATTCTTTGGATTCATATCCTGTAGATGTTTACTTTACCCGGATTACTATACAGCTTATAATATTTCCCCTTAAAGGGCGCATCCGAATGGGGGCTATAAATACTTATTTAATAATAAATATATATATATTTTTGTATAAATATAGGTATTGATATATTTATGGAGTAATATATATATATATATATATATATATATATATATATATATATATATATATATATATATATATTATCTGTAGATATTATATTCTGTGAAATGTATTTCCAAGAAGTTTACTCACTCTACACAGGACTTAAAAACGCATGTTTCCAAACTATGTTCCTCGTATGAGATATTCTGCACATTGTTATGCTTGAAAAAAGAATGGCAGAGATCCTCAAAGACACCTGCATCTTCACAACATTTGAATGCTTACATCGATGCAAAATTATAAAAACAAAAACGACAGACAAGTTCGCAGGAACGAGATTATAAGCACACAACTGATCCTCATTATAAAAGAAAGTGGAATCTTAGGAGTATCTTCCTCATTCCATTAATTTTAAGAGCAACCTGGCATATTAAAAGAAATTTCAAAAACCACCTTGTGAAAATACCCTGTGAAATAAATACAACGGAGATACGAAAAATGCGCTTAAATGGACAGTTATGAGCTTAAAAAGATGTCTCCATGGCAGACGCTGAACTAGCGAATAACTGTATTGCATCCGGGGGCATGCTACCGCCACAGCAAAAACAAACGATAAGAACATTGAAAAAAAAGATTGACATAGAATGTCACACATTCACAAATAGAAGTACCCAGTTTGGATTTAGAATAAGCCTTCGGTACTCGGAAGCGTGGCATACTTAGAACAATCGATATCTATCAAAGATAATTATACGATGTTACATGACTCTCGAGCTATGATCTAGATGTAGAATCAATTATCCGGGCGTGGGGTGAGGTACTTCTTCCACTGAGCAAATTTTATTTTTCTCTCAGTCATGTACGCTTTTTTGGGGGAGTTGGTTATTCTCTCAAATTAGACATACCGTCTATTAAACATATCTGTCATTATGAGGCGGCAAACATAGATAGTTCGACATTAACTTAAAATATTACATACAGAGTATAATAACAGCCTTACATGGATAAATAAATAATTCATATATACATCGAATTTACATAAAATGGATCGCGGACTTTATGCAAAAAAAGCATGTTCGCACAATATCATCAACCCCAAAAAATGGTTTCGTCTGATGTATAGAGTAATGTAATATTTTCCATTGCTTGATTGGCCGGTATAGCGTCTTTTTTATAACCCCCCCCATATATATATGTATATATATATATATATATATATATATATATATATATATATATATATATGCATATGTATTTATATACATATACATATATATATATATATTTTAATATATATATATATATATATGTATTTGTGTCACTGTGTGTAAATTTATGGATGTATAGGATTGTATATATGCGCATTTATGTAATAATAATATATCTTATATAGAAATCGCCCTATACTTCTTGACAAACATATAAATCAAAATAAATTAGTACACACACCTACATATTGCTTTTATTTTAGATAACATATATCTATAAATAAACCTAAATATATATATATATATATATATATATATATATATATATATATATATATATATTTCCTCTGATTCATTGTTAAGCAATCATACAATTTGCTAGGAATGTATTACCTTTTTTTGAACTCTCTATGTTTTTCTCAATACATCTGTTATGGAAGCCGTTTTTAACCGATGGTTTGCATTTTGGACTTGTTACCTCAATTTAGTATTTGTTGGCATATTTTTTTAAAACTAGTTCAATCTAAGGAATTCATTGTTAGATTTCTATTTGGAGTTAAGGACGAATGAACTTTTGATTCTACTTATTTATCTAGTGGAAGAACTTTTTGTGTTTACACTTTGGTACTGAAAGTTAGAAGTTTTATAGTAAACTCCGTTCACTGTTTCTGTACTATGCTATTTTTGTTAACAATTGTAAACAGGATGATTTGGTTTGTGTATTATGTTTAATAGAATGATAGAATCATAATTTCTGAAATATATAAATATGTGCACACACACACACACACACACACACACACACACATATATATATATATATATATATATATATATATATATGTATATCTATGTATTGTTTTATCAATCATATCGCTGTAGTTCATTAGTTATCGAATAGAATATTTAAATAAACCAGTATTGTTCTTGTATAACTTGCAGACCCCATTTCGTAGTTATCGTAGTTTAAGGCTAAATTTATTATAGACTTCTGTCCCCGTCGGATATTGTAATTTAAAATTAAAATGACTTTTAACTGAATATTCTATTGTTCGAATGTCGAAACAATTACAGAGAAGCCGCAAACACCTTAGCCGCATTCAGTGTATTAATGGCTTTTAACAACTGACGACGGTAGCTATAACTCCTATTTACATCAGTTTCGGCTTCTGTAATTGCGTTTTCCCGTCTATGGCCCATTCACTTCGTTCCAGATTGTCACAGGGGCGCCTCTTCATCATAAATCAAATGAACTATGAAGTCCAGAAATTATGCAAAGCATCGTGCGACCATTACAGAATACGGAATCACTACGAAACGACTACGTAAGCGAAACAACATCTACTTACGAAATTTCATCTGACATGTTTAAGTTCGATGAAACTACGAAGCTGAACAAAAATCAGATTAAAGTCTTACTTCAATAAAAATAGACGGTTTGCTTGTTTAACTGACGGAAGATTTTAAGGTAAATTCTTACTTATTCATAAAACTGAAATTTATAGGATTAATAAACATATATGGGTGTTCTTTTAGTCTGAATTCGATTTTTAATAGTTACAAACTATGATAGGCGTGTTAATGTCGTATTAAGTACTATATATATGTTCAGATCATTTTGACGTTTACAGTTGACTTTGTTATTTTAGTCAACTGTGATCTCATGTTGTACATATTGTTCACGAAAACAACATGCGTTTTTTCGAATTTACATAATTAATTTATTTTAAAGTTCTAATAAATACATATTCGGAAGTATACAGTTATAACTAGTATTGTCAACTTTCCATATGTATTTATAATAGTTACCCCGATTGTAATATTAACAACAATGATTAATGAAATTAATCAAATACATTTTATTCAAAAACGATCACGATTTTAAAGCATACTTAGACATTCTGTTTCAAGTAAGATTATTGCATAAACACTTACATACTTTAATTTTGAAAACTGCATTCTAAGGATTCAAAAGAAGTTATACGGGGATCTGTACCTAAAAATTAATCTTTACTACGTTTTAACTCCAATTCGTACTATCAAGTGAATTGCTAGAACAAATCTACGAATGTAACATTAGAATCTCAGTTTAATGCTTACATCTAATTTTTTAGTCGTGTTTTCCCACTGTTTATGTATTAATAAGCCTATCAATATATAAATGCGTGTGTGTGCGTGTGTTTGTGTCTGTGTGTATGTATATATTCATGAAAGAAAGGGACAGATTTTTTTTTTTTAATTTATTTATTCACGTCTGCAGGTTATCTTATCTCTGTTGCCAGGTCATCCATCTAAGAGAAGAAACACTAGTACAATAAAATCTTGCTACTAACCACTTACGTCTTGACACCAAACCGTTGGGGAGGGAGGCCTCCTTAGTCTTGATCGATAACCTTCCTAGAGCTGGAATCTCGAACAAAGTATCCCGTTTGTAAACCTATAATTGCTTAAGCAGTAGATAGGATCTGCCTATCGCCCGGCCTTCACACTTCTTAGTCTATTAGCCAGGCGTAGAATTGGGGAATTTTCTTTGTCTTAAGTCCTACATGACTTGTCTGGGTCGCTTTTATTCCGACAGGTTGAGGGTACATCTTAGAAAGCTTGTCTGGCTGTTGTTGCCGACTGGTAGTTAGGAGTCCAAACTTTTAGGTAGCTCTAAACACGGCTGCTCGATTAACAGTTACATAATATCGTAGGTAACTGTATGTAACCATGTCGCGCATGGAAAGGAGCCCTACAGTTATTCCCGGTGGGCTTTCCCGAGGTCACAACCCCCATAGACCAAGTTACGACTAATGGACTGGTTGTGTGAGCTTATTGGCATCAAACAATCAGATACTTTACCCTCCCCACTCTATCTCAAAACACGCATGAATTTACAAAATAAGAAAACCTAACCTAAACCAAACACCCAACAAAAAACATACTCGCCCCCGCCCTTAAGGTTCGCATTCACACATGTCCGGGAAAACTTAGAACTAATATTAACGATGTAGAAACTTTTCTCCTGACAAACTCCCCGGGTATTCTAGCACTAAGTGAAAAGAAACTTCAATCCTCAATCTTCTCTCACAACTTTGACATGACTAAGTACCTTCCAATCTACCGTAAGGACTCTGCAGACATATGCATGGGCTAGGAGTTTATGTTAGGAACACTATACTTTTGACTAGAAAACATAGATTAGAATAAATGACCGATCGTTTATGTGCGTTAGATTGACCTTACATCACATAGTTAGTTACTTATATTTCTTATATCGTTCTCCTTAGATCCAGGACTATACACGGCTGTACTCCATCTCTGAAAGCGTAGATAGAGAACTCTCACTCTACTCGAATGCCCAACTACATGTATTTAGGAGATTTAATTAACGCCACAGTGGCTGGTTGAGATTCCACAGCGTTACTGATGCAGCTGGGACATCTACCATTAATTTCTCTTCAGCTCACGACCTCTCACAAGCTGTCACTTTTCTGAGCCGCCTTCCTGATCGTGCGGAGCAGCAAGCTTCACTTCTCGACCTGTTATTGACCTCACTACCCGATATTTGTGTGGGGAATGCCCATAGCCCGCTCGGAAACTCTGATCACGCTCTGGTAATGATACTTATCACCTTAAAAACCTTTTCAAAAGGGAGAGAGCCGTTGCTCAAAACGAAAATAAACTATGACCAGGCTGATTTTCAGTCTCTCAGAGATCACATCAGCGACGCCCCATGGGTTGAAACCTTATCACTCCCTGCTGATCAGTATGCGAATAAACTAACCGAAGAGGTCAAAGCAGGCATTGATGTTGATGTCCCCACGCGAAAATTCTTTAGAAAAGCCTACTCTCCTCATTGGTTCACCTCAGAAGTTGCAGCTGCTATTGCTGAGAGGCAGAATGCATTCCGAAAATTCGACCGCCATAAGTCAACTGCGAACAGAACAGGATGTGTAGAGGGAAGAAATGATTGCAAAGTAGTGATATATGAAGCTACGAGACATTTTACAGTGATAACTAAAAACGCAATACAATAGTGTGATGAACAATAGACAATCGACAATTCACCTGCTATCAAATCACAACGATAATGTTTGTACGGCAACTCATGAGGCAAAGCTACTTGCCCACCGTTTCGCCTCAAACTCAACTTTGGACTCAGCAAACCACCCCGCCCTAAATTTCACATCGTGAACTTAAGCCACACTTAGAACCTAGTCATCACCCCATCTCAAGTCAGATACATCATAAAAAACCTTTACATCTCCAAAACCTGTGGGTCTGATCTTATACCAGTAATAGTATTAAAGAAATTCTCTGTTTACCTGACTCCTGTCCTCTCTGAACTATACACTAAATGCTTTACTGAATCGTGTTTCTCTGGTAGTTGGAAAATGGCCTATGTTGGTATCAGTCTTCACGAATTCTGGAGATAAAACTGATCCGCTAAACTACCGCCCAATCAGTCTACTTTCGATATTTGCTAAAATGGGTGAATCATTAATCAATCAAGCGATAGTCTAACACCTAGTAAATGCTAAACTTTTTTTCTGATCATCAATGCGGATTCAAACAAGCACGATCTACTGCAGATATCCTAACGGCTATCTCTGAACTTATATATCCTACACTGGACAAGGCATGTGAAACAAGGGCGGTAGCGCTCGATATATCCAAGGCCTTTGACAAGGTCTGACATGAAGGGCGTCTCCTAAAACTGCACTCATATGGTATTACTGGACAAATATGTAATATAATTAAATCCTTCCTAACAAAAAGAAAGATCCAGGTTGTCCTAGATGGCCGTTCTTCTAAGCTACATTACATAAATAGTGGTGTACCCAAGCGGTCTATCCTTCGACCTCTACTGTTTCTGGTTCTCGTAAATGTTCTCCCTTATGTCATTGAGACTGAGATAGGAATATTTGCTGACGACACCACGCTCTACTCTCGTCATGTGGGCACACTGGCGCACACATATCTGAGGTAATGGCTGAATCCTTAGAAAATACCCTCCAGTCTGTAGAGGAATGGGGTAAAAAATGGATGGTAATATGTAATGCAGCAACGACAAAGCTACTTTCCTTCAATAACTACAAGAAACCTCTTCAACTACCGATTACCATGGCAAATAACAGACTACCTGAGAGTTTATAATTCAAACTCCTCGGCCTAACATTCATAGATAACATGAATTGGAACAAATACATTGAACACATTGCCTATCTGCTGCAAAGAAGGTGGGCTCCCTCTACCGTGCTACTAAACTTCTCAGGCCTGACATTATCCTATATCTCTACAAAGCCACCATTCACCTATGCATTGAGTATTGTTGCCACATCTGAGCTGGAGCATCATCCATCAGCCTCTCTGTCTTAGACAAGGTTCAAACAAGACTTGATAACTTGATAGGTCCTTCCTTATCCACCAAGCTCAAACCCCTGTCCCATCGCTGCAATAGTGCTTCTTTGTGCCTGTTTTACAAGTACTTCAAGGGATTCTGCTCTTATGAGCTAGCTGCTTTGGTACCCTCACGACGTAAATTCACTAGACCAATTCGACAATCTGCTAAATCCCATCCGTTCACTGAGTAAGTGCATAGATGCCCAAGAGCTTTCTACTCAGAAAGTCTATTTACTCGTGTTGCTGAACTTTAGAATTCTCTCCCTGCTCCCTGTTTTCCTGACGGTTCTGATATGCAGAAATTTTAAACTTATATAAACACACATCTCGCTGCGCAGCTCTTAATTTAGGTTGACCCCTAAACCTTCACCCTTTTTCTCAGTAGCTCTTTATAGTCTATAGTTGCTGCCTGCCTTCTTTAGGGTCAATTATGTTATATATATATATATATATATATATATATATATATATATATATATATATATATATATATTATATATATATATATATATATATATATATATATATATATATATATATATTCTGAGGCTATGTTGACAAAGTATAAGTTTCTTTAAATCAATTAAGTAATGATGTCGGATTTACCTAATTATTTAAATCAACGTATACTCTTTTGATACATTATTCACATAAACAAAATAATAAAATTCACCAGACCGGTAAGCACCTGTTAATACAGCACTATTTAGATCTTCGCTAAAGATATACTTATCAGTAATACCATGGTAAATACTACGCTTTTTAAAAATAGTTTCTATTATTTTTGGAGTGTTATAGATCTGTGCTGGCCTTCATTTGTGTCATTATAGATTCGTTTATGCTGCAGCCTTGTCGATATATATTATCCATTTATATGATGCAGAATTCTCTCGAGCAATGTTTATAGTTTTGCTTAAGTTTATGTATTTTTTATTAAATCATTTTTTTAATTATTATTAATATCGACAACATTATTGAACATAGATCGATAAGATACTTTCATAAGATTAAAAATAAAGTTAAAATATTAATTAATTATGAAATGTTTAAAAATATATATGCACATTAGTCTATCGAATATATGTCCTGAGATCGTTCGTCTCTAGTATATATATAGAATTTCAAATTTCTATGTCGTATCATCGATACGCACCATAAACTGGTATCGTCTTGGCCTTCGGGGCTTGATTTACGCCGGTCTATGGGTCTGTCCTGTGCAGTTCTAGGAGGTCCACCCTCCCAGGCTTTGCCTCCCCTCTTTGGGGAGGAGTAAGTTTATTGCTTACTGCCTGAGGCGCCCCTACCGGGGAATGCCGACGGGGCTGCCCAGGCAATTTTTAAATGGCCAGAGTGCTCCCCTCTCAAGCGCTGGCTTTTAACCCCACTTACTCGACCCAAGCTGTGGTCACATCTTACTTGTGGGAGTAAGATAAACCTGGCTATGTGCCTAACCTCCTGGGGAGGTAAATAAAATGTTGTATTATTGATCGGCTTTCGTTCCGATGGATACTACACCCCATAAATCGGTATCGTCTTGGCCTTCGGGGTTTGATTTACGCCGGTCTATGGGTCTGTGCTGTGCAGTTCTAGGAGGGCCACCCTCCCAGGCGTGGCCTTCCTCTTTGAGGAGGAGTAAGTTTATTGCCTACTGCCTGAGGCCCCCTTACCGGGAAATACCGACGGGGCTGCCCAGGCAATTTTTAATGGCCAGAGTTCTCACCTTCTCGGGCGCTGGCTTTTCCTGTCCCACTTTTCTCGACCTGGCCTTGGGTCACATCTTACCTTGTGGGAGTAAGATAAAACTGGCCTTATGCCTAACCTAAATAAGGTAAATAAAATGTTGTATTATTTCTTCAAATAATAGCATCCAGTGTTGATGTAAATATTGGAGTTATTAATGAAAAAAAAACTTTCGTATTATTTAGATAAACAAAATATAAAAGCTTCAAGAGTTTACATCTGTAGTAATCAGTGAAAACGGTTCATTCTTTACTGTCGTTTCATCATCCATGAAAATATACAAGAAAAGACCAGAACATCATCGAAATGAAATGATCGTCATAACTTATAAGTAAAGTTATAGTCGTTTGAATTTGAATTGTAGTGTTTATTTACACATAGTCTGGAATTACATATTAATATTTATTTTGCTTAAACCTTGAAAGTTAAACTAAAAATAATAAATATATGCATGTATATATATATATATATATACATATATATATATATATATATATATATATATATATATATATATATATATATATATATATATTCAAAGAACAAATACGTTTCTATGTAGCTTACTTGCAATAAATATACTATTATATTACTAAGCTCTACTCATATATTGAGTACTGTTGAAATAATATAAGTATTTATATGAAGTAGTATATACATATGTAAATATATGTACATATTTATATATATATATATATATATATAAATATATATATTTTTTATTTGTAGTATATTTTTATCGGTTGAGAACCCAGTATCAGTTATAGAGCTGATGAAAATCGAAGTGGAAAAATCAACCTATTGTGAAGAAAGATCCAAACCAAGTGCGAACTAAATCCGTATATTACAGACTTTAAATTTGTATAAGCTGACTTGCCGCTTGAAAATTTAAAAATAAAGAAGTGCACTCAATTATATTCCTAGTGAAACATGAACTAGGGACCTTTCCTTTAATCGTATAATAGAAAAGAGAGACGAATAACTGTTCACCACATAACCAAATCGGGGATTAAAAACAACAGTTATTAAATTTAGTACTGATCAAAATACAACATCCTTTATAACCAAATGTAAACACAATCAAATTATTAATTTTCTAAAAGCAACACTGCACTTAACGACCATGCAATATACTCAAAGCGTCGACCGTAACGAAAATCGACTAAAAAAACTACGACAGAAAAAATGCACAAACTTAATTTATTATTTGGTAGTTCGAATATCAAATTATATGCGAATGAAATATACATAAAAATAGAGAATATATATATATATATATATATATATATATATATATATATATATATATATATATAATAAAAGTTTTATTCGTGGAAACATTTGGACACAGATCAAGACATGTTGTAAGCGCACATTATATATTTAGATATAATGATCTAATGCAAACCTTATTTAATTACTATTTATTTGCGATCTAAGAATTCAACATTATAACAGTATGGGTACATTTTTTTTAATTAATATCGGAAATCTTCGACAGCACAGTGTATAGACAAAAAATTAAAAGCATATAGACAACATCAACACTAAAAAGTCCAACCGTTGAAATTATACATCAAATAAGCAACAATCAGGAGAGTAGTTTATCCATTTTTTATTAAATCATTCTAATTAATTATTGTTGATATTGACGAAATTATTGGACATAGATATATGAAATATTTTGATAAGATTAGAAACAAATTACATCAAATGATAATTAATTATGAAGTGTTTAAAAAAAGATATGCAAATTAGCTAATCTAATATATGTTGATTTTTTTATGATAATGGATATCCCATTAATATTCACCAACTATTTAACTTAAATACTCTGACAAATAGAATATCATTCTTGGAATTGTCAAAGTTTGTTTACGCAGACAATCTCCTAGGCTGTCAAATCTAGCGAACACACTGGCTACTTAATTTCCGTTCCGCACGCAATTAAAATGACAACCACATGGTTGCATCTGTATCATGAACTGGAATGCTTGTTTTCGCAATATGATTAAATATTATTCCTAGTTAGATTCGTTTCCTCATCTCCATAAGCGGATTCGACCGACAAAAAGTTGGAGGATAGGTTTGTCGTTTCCTAAGCCTATTGCACTATAGTTTTAAATAGCTAAATGCACAGAAGGGGATGAACTGATTAAATGGAGTTCTTTATGAGAGGCTCCGTCTGTCAGTGCTCGGCGGTAATCCGTCGGGCGATATGTCGGTCAATCTATCCATTAATGTTTCAGGAACTTGCACCCTCCACGTAACTATTCAGGACATAGCAGACTAGCAGCAAAACCACACCCTTAATTGTAGAGGACCCGAGATGACAAACTACACTGATAGCTTCATTACTCGTGCCGCTCTTCTTTGGAATTCTCTCCTGCCTTATGTCTGCAAGACTGTACAAACATGCAGACATTTACATGCAATGTTAACGAACACTTTTCTGCCCAGCATCCCTAAGGCTGCCCCCGAAATAGCTGACTCTATTTACACTTCAGTAGCAATATGCCTTGTTAGTGGTAAAAACATGCCATGAGAAAATATAAGGTGACAGTTAGTAAATTGTTTATTTAGTGTTCGCATGTATTATATAAAAAAATATGTCCGTTATTCTATTGATCGTTTTTTTATTCTTCAGTTTTAAGATTTATTTTCGCCGTAAATTATTTCACTATATTGCTCTTTTAAATGGTGAACCCTTTATCTGTACTACTCAGCCACTACTTAGCAAGCACATACACATCACGAGGATTAAGAGTGAATCAGATACTCAGTTGAATGAAGACCGTTTCTATTTTCAAATTGGTTAAAAGGACGACGTACCATATATTTTTGTTATTGGACTTGAAGGCACCACGATGTAGTCTGAAGAGAAGCAGTCAATGTGTTGCACAGATGGGAGATTCTCCTGAAGAGACTTGGTTCATGCAAACTATTTTATTTTAGGTACATAGAAGAAAAAGAACATTTGTTGTAGTGGCGATAAAGGTCGAGTTCTTGTGGATTTTTTACAAGTGGTACCAGAAATTGACCTCGGTCGAACGAAGATCAGAGAATCGGTCGTAAAAAGAAAGTAGCTTACTTTCAGATGTGTTAAGCATAACAAAACACTTGACCCACATTGCACAACGTGTTCTACGTCAGAAGAGAAAGAATCAACAAGAACTCAACTATCCGTGTCCTTCGTGGCTTGAACTAGACAGTTGTGTCATCTCCATATGTGTTAACAATTACATTTAAAAAACGATTAAATCGGAAAAATTTTTGATGAAGATCAGAAATAGGGTTGGGCATAAAATGGATATTTGGGGTACGTGAGTCTTGATTTCGAGTCATGTCCATCAACAACTACTTATTTTGTAAATCAATCAATGATAAAGGATTTGATCGTTGAGAAAACATTTTTCTAGATATCCCATTGCTAGCGATTTTATGAAGCAAATATTTATGCTAAACCTACCAAAGGTCTCTGATATGCCAGAGAATTTTGTTCTAGAAATGAAGTCCCCATTAATAGATTAACTTACCCCGTATGGTATTACAGTGAGCACGCCATCTGTTGATATTGCAGCACGCACTCAATATTGTTTGTTACTAAGTAGATTGCATTTGCTGAGGTAATTAACAATTATTTTGATTCATCACATATTCATCACATATTGTAATGATTTACTCATGAGGCAAAAAGGATAAATCATCGGTATGAGCCATTGTTTATCAAGGCTCAAATGTTACTCGTGGATAAAGTTTAATGAGATTGTCAGTTGGTGATGAACGGTTTTTTGAGAGGATTAGTAACAATGGTTTAGATTATCATAGTCTGATTATTTAAGTTGCCGGCTCGAGAAAAATTGTTAACATGGAACTTAAAAACGACCATGTTGTACTGAGTTTGAAAAGATCACCGCGCTATTTTATTCTACCGATGGGAAGTTCTTGGAAATAAACTATTTACATGGTAGTTACGTTTTGTTTTAGGTATAGAGATGAAGGTAGATAAATTAGTTTACGTAGTTGACGTTAGACGAGCTTTGCTGTGAATAGTTTACAGTTAAACACAAGAGATTAGGGATAAGTCGAGTACCTACTATGCACATTACGATAATTAGAGAAAAATGAGCAACGTCTCTTCCGTGAAAAAGGCGCTGCATGGAAGAGAGAGAGAGAAAAAGAGAAAGAGAGAAGAGGGGGGGGGGAGAGCACCCTTTAACAAATTCAAAGTCGTTCGACACAATACGGTATCAGATGATTTTGAAAATAAATACTCTCTTTACATTGTATCCTGAGCGATTGGGCGATCTTATATTTTTTTTTTTTTACATGGTTCACCCCAAACAAGGCAGGACGCCACTGTAAACGTAAGGGGCTACTGAGAAAAAAGGAAAAGGGGGGGAAGGATTGGTGGTTCAGCTTTAATTGGGATCTGAGCAGCGAGATGTCTGTTTACATTAGTTTTAAATTTCTGCATGTCAGTACTGTCGGGGAAACAGGGGGCAGGGAGGGAGTTCCAGAGGCCAGCAGCACGAGGAAAGAAGCTATTTGAGTAGAATGCTCTCCGGCACCTGGGGACCTCCACAGTGAATGAATGAGATTTAGTAGAATGTCGAGTTAGTCTAGTGAATTTACGTCGAGGGGGCACCAGAGCAGCACACTCATCGGAGCATAATCCATTGAAGTATTTGTAAAACAAACACAAGGATGCTACATTGCGGCGATGGGACAGGGGTTGGAGCTTAGCTGACAGTGAGGGACCTATTAGGTTGACTACTCTTTTTTGGACTTTGTCAAGGAGGGAGAGACTAGTAGATGATGCACCAGCCCAGATGTGGCAACGATACTCCATGCATGGGCGAATGGTGGCTTTGTAGAGATACAGGATAATGTCAGGTGTAAGGAGTCCACTGGCACGGTAGAGGGAGCCAACCTTCTTTGCGGCAGCTTTGGCAATGTCTTCAATGTATGTGTTCCAATTCATGTTACCTGTGAAGGTTAGGCCAAGGAGTTTGAATGATGAACTCTCAGGTAGGGTGTTATTTGCCATGACAATCGGTGGTTGGAGAGGCTTCTTGTAGTTGTTGAAGGAAAGGAGCTTTGTCTTTGCGGCTTTAGAGGTGTCAAGGCTTTTTATACTGTCTCTGACCTGGGATGGGGTGATGACCAGGTTATCAAGTGTGGCTTCAGTCCGCAATGGTAATTCAGGGAGAGTGTGGTTACCCGAGTCTAAAGTAGAGTTAGAAGCGAAACGCTGTGCGAGTAGTTCAGCCTTATCAGTGGCCGTGCAAACGACATCATTGTGGTTTGAAAGTGGGGGAATCGTAGATTGACCATTATTCACTACACTATTGTAGATTTTCCAGAAATCGCGAGTACCTAGTTTCTGTGACTGGGTGCGTTTTTTTGTTAACTCATTATACCTTCTCTTCGCTTCGCCTATCACAACCTTGAAATTGTTTCTTGACTATAAATGTATGCCTATTAGTAGCTGACTTATTGCGGCCGAATTTACGGAATGCTTGTTGCCTCTCAGAAATGGCAGCTGCACATTCCGAAGTTAACCATTGAGGAGAGTGGGGCTTGCTAAAGAATTTTCGCATTGGGACATAGGCTTCAATGCCTGCTTTGACCCATTCAGTTAATTCGTTTGCACACTGGTTGGCAGGGAGTAAGAAGGTTTCCCGCCATGGGGCGTCACTGATGTGGTCTCTGATTGACTCAAAATCAGCTTGCTCGTAGAACATTTAAGGGTGATAATGTACGTACGAACATTAAAATTGCGTTAACGTATTATTATATGGGCGTGACTGAGAAAGTATTAAATCGCCAGCAAATAAGTTTTTTTTGGTTTATGATAAGTGTAAAAAAGATTTTGCGTCCTCGCGACGATTACTTTTCATCACGGTTTAAAAGTAAGAATAAATGTAAAATGTTGGCCTTCCCTGATTGGAATCGAACTCGAAAAATGAGTATTAGCATATTGTTGTAAATCTAATTAGCCCACAATACCAGGGTGTTTGTTACACACTTTCTGCAACTAGAACGACGTCGTGTAAGTAATTCAAATAGCGTTCGTTTATCAAAAACATAATATGGAGGAGGGAAAGGGTTGTTAGCGGTGACATCCTAAACACTGAATATAATTTTTTTTTTCTATCGGTTCGATGTCATTGGGTAGAAACAACTGTATCGGATACTATGAGATTTTTAGCCGTTTCAACTCCCTCCATAGTATATTAGTAAGACAAAAAACTGTTGACAGAATTAAATTAAAAAATCGATGAAAATCGAATGGAAATTTTATTTTAAAGAAACCGTACATATATTAGACATATACATCTTACGAAATAGATTGTTGAATCTACTGTTAATTAACAAAGATATCCCGGTCAACAAAATAGGATAAACACTGACTCTGTTAGTGAAGAAGTCGAGGGGTGGGGAAAGGGAGGAGGGCGCTCTGTGATTTTGGTGTGTGGGTGGGTCATGGTTTTAGAAAAGATTTGAAAAATGAAGGTGGTTTGAAAGTGGGTAAGAGTGTGAGAGAAGTAGTCTTCTTCACTAACAGCCATCCACATTATTTCCGTTCATCACCATCCCTTCAATTGTTCACTCAGAACCATCCTCATTTATTTCATTCCATTCTACTGACTACACTAAGCCCGGACCTTGGGTCTGCGCACCCAGTAATGGCTACTACTTTTTTACATCAACCCATGATGTCAACCCAATATTTTCACGTACTTGCATGACATTTTTCTTAAAATTATCATCCTGATGAAGTCTTACAAATAAAGACGAAACTTTGATGAATATATATATATAAAAAAAACATCCTTTTTGGTGTTTTCTTTTTCATTTCCCATTACGTCGGATTACCTTCATCCTTCCTTTCTCATATATATATATATATATATATATATATACGTGTGTGTGTATTTTTTTAAATATAATTATCCACGGATACGTATTTCGTCGTCTTACGTGGTGTACTTTGCGAGATTATTGCTTGACTTCTAAGCTGGGACCCCAAAAACAAACGACCGAAACTCATCTACTGAGCCAATCTCCGCGTTTTAAAAGAAGTCATTTATTTATTTATCTGATTGAACACATACAAATATTAAAATGGAAAATACTTTATCTAAATGCTACGTGGGAATAATTTGCCTCTCACCAGTATAATGAGCGACATATATTTTTTAAAATATCGCAAATAAAAATAAACAAATAAATTATGACATATTTTGGGTTGAATGAAATTGAAAAAGTATAAAAACGAGTTCAAATAATTACAAAACTCTTGAATATACTAAGCCGGCTTTCGTCCACACTCATCAGAGTATCTACGTGGAAATAATTAAAGCACTTAAGACTAAAAACTTTTAAAAAATAGAATGAAGACCAGTGACAAGTTAAGGAGAACAAAAATGGGGGCGGGGCACAAGTTGATCAGAAGCCACTCTATTTGTTTACAAAGGGAGGGTTTGACTGACTTAATATGTGTAGCTTCCATGACTTTGAGGTGGAATAAAAAATGTGATCTACTTATGACAGAAAACCAGTCACTAGTGTAAGTCGACGCACATTCGACGCTATTTATAAGATGGTCAGAAATAGCTGACCCGAATGTGTTGACTAAATTATTCATATTATTATTCGGCCACGGCGTATGGCAGAGGTGATACGTTGTGTTATCGTAGATGCAAACCTTTGCACTGTTTCCCAACGTATACGGCATCGCACCGATATTTAAATTGATGAATATATTACTGATATGTTGGGGTGGGAGAACTTCCTTATGAACGGATTAGAGCAAAGTTCAGCAGAACAAACAATTCTAGGATTAGATGCTTGATAACACCGACGCACACCTACAGAGATGTGGTTAGCAAAACACTTTAGGCTTATAAAAGTAGTGATTCTAGATTATGCCGATTATGTTGCAAAAATCATGGTGATCTTGGATAACGTCGATAAATTAAAAAGACCTGGACCTGTTAATACGCATGACAAGACCATTTCCATTGAAAGTAATTTTCAAAATAGATTACTCAAATTGGTTAAGAAAGTGTTCTTCCGGGTGGAAAAATACAACAATATCCGACGAATAGGGTCTATCAGACCACGTCTTTACGGCCTATCAAAAACACATGAGAAAAATATACCCGTAAGACTTATTCCCCCTATGGTCGGGTCGGTTTATCAGAAGTTAGCTAAATGGTTGGCTGAATTGCTTCATCCTGTGCTTGAAGTATATTCGGCTAACTGTATTAAAAGTTCATTTACTTTTGTTTAATATATACACAATTGCCCTTTCTTTCTGCTGAGAATAAGTTTATGTGTTCTTTTGACATAAGCAGTTTATTTACATGCGTTCTCTTACAAAAACCATCGATATTTGTGCTGATGTACTCTATCGTGGTTTCTCAGTCTGTCCCACTATCTCTGAGGAGATCTACGTAGAACTGATGCGGTTTGCTACCATGTCTGTCGAATTCAGTTTTGATAATGTCATGTATCAGCAAATTGACGACATTTCTATGGGGTCACCCCTTGCTACTGCGTTGGCCAATATGTTCGTACGTTTTCACGAGCATAATCTTCTGGCCCGTATTAATAAACCACTTACTTATTTCCGATATGTAGACGATACATTTTGCGTGTTTAACAATAAGTCAGATTTCATGTTATTACTTAATGCACTAAATCAATTACACCCAGCCTTACAGTTCACTTGTGAGATGAAATACAACTCCACCCTTCCTTTTCTGGATCTACTAGTGCATACATCTGATTCATTGTTTCTTACATCTGTTTACCGTAAACCCACATTTACTGGTTTATATTGTCACTGGGACTCTTTTTATCCCATACAAAGAAAAATAAATCTGATTAAATGTTTACTTCATCGTGCCTTAAAGATTTGCTCTGAATCCGTGATTAATTTTGAGATTACATTCATCAAAAGGTGCTCATTGAAAATGGTTACTCTCTCGATGTTGTTAATTCTAATATCGTTACCAAGATCACTCACTTTTATAAGCCTAAACTTTGCATGCATCCAAAATGTCCGGCGTGCCTCAGATTACCTGGTTAGGTAATATTAGCATAACATTTGCTAACCAAATGTATGTAGCTGTGCGTCGGCGTTACCAGGCATCTAATCCTAAAATTGTTTTTTTCTGATCGACCTTTGCTCAAATCCGTAAATAAGGAGGTTTCTCCTACACTAACATATCAGTAATATTATTTATCAATTTAAATATTGGTGCGATACCGTATACGTAGGAAGAACAGTACAAAGCTTTTAATTCAGAATAAAACAATGCATCCCCTCTGCAATACGCCGGGGCCGACAAAAACATTTAAATAATTTAGTCAACACATCCGGGTCAGCTATTGCTGACCATCTTATAAATAGCGCCGAATGTGCGTCAACTTACATTTTTTTTTTACTTTTTCAATTTCATTACACCCCAACAAATGTCAAACATCTGCCTTCCTTGCTGTAATATATATATATATATATATATATATATATATTAATGTATATATTTATTTAATAGTCATGAGTTTTACTTCTTGTCTAAATAGCTAATATGTAAAAAGACCTCTCAACATGACACCATATCTCATTATGCCCATAACATTGTGTTACCATGAAATAAGTTGTCATACGGTTGGATTGGCTGGGATATTTACTCACAAATAAAAAAATACAAACATCAGATTAACGATGATTGTCCATATAAAAAAAAATTAGAAATAAATAAGAAAGTTAATAAAAATTAGAATAATTGTTATATCTTGCATTGTTTTAGGGGAATATTGCAACTGTATTGATAGTACTTTTGATTAATATTATTGAATAGATAAAACGTATATATTTTAATATATTCTGAAATTAAATGAGGAGGATTGAAGAAAAATCTGTATCACCCACTATTATATACATTATTTTAAAGGTAAGACTGCATTGTATTTACGATCTCGCCGGAAAAGTATGTTTAGATTTTAGTAGTTAACATCGGAAGTAAAAGTGAGGATTACTTAAATAGATAAACAATAGATGTAAACAGAAAATAGAATATATAACACTTCTATTTATTTATAAAAGAGACTACTCTGAAAGTAGTAAATATAAAATAAAATATTGCATGAGCATTATATGATTTCATTTAGTTAATATAAGCATCTACGACACGTTGGAGATATTTCTATTACTGACCGGATAGCAAGAAGGTGTATGAAAGATGTCAGTGTTAAATCAAATAGCCAATGTTATAAATAATATGAACAATATTTATAATTTAATATAAAATATTAACTTTTTTGTGAATATTTCCGATTTTTTAAAGTATTATTGACATAGTTAACTATAGAAGGGGTTGGATTGATAATTCTGTGTACTTGCCCAGTAAAACGGAAATTGCCACCGCACTGATATACAAATGTAAGAAAGCCATATAAGATTAAGTAAAATAAATCATAAAACCCCGGGTGAACAGGAAATAATTAGGTATAACCAACAAAAAACGGTTATTAAAATCATATATATCAATTCATGAATTTTGAAGTGAAATCCAAGCTGATGTTGAACGATTAAAATCTGATAGCGAAACGGACATGACGTGTATATGTCGTGACAGGGACACAAACGAGCTAAGACCCCCATTGGACAAAAATAGTAAATGATGATGATAATGAGTACGGATTGTAATTAAGGTTTGTCTAACCGTGATTTTCTTTGTCTTTTTTATATATGAGCAGTGAGTATGACACTACCCGGAAATAAATGCATAGGATAAAGGATCATTTTATAAATACTTTGGGGGCAAGCCAAAAAAAATGATGCTGAAAATAAAAACGGTTTCGTAAAATTATGTTAGAATGTTCTTCCTAACATTTGACATGGTTCAAAATTTAATAAAAAGTATTGACACTATTGAAGTATCACAATTGTTTATGTTATAGAATTTATATTTCAATATAAAACAACTTTAAATATAAAGGAAATACATATATATATATATATATATATATATATATATATATATATATATATATATATATATATACATATATATATATAAATATACATATATATCTAAGAGCTTTTGTTAAATATCTATCAACATGAAACAAAATCTCGTGCATATCTATCCATCTATATATTTCAGTTTATTCAAATATATCTATATATTTATTGATATAGGTTTAAATAGGCAATGAGTGAGTTATACTTTTGATATTCCGGAATGAACTTCATGTAAATAGATTCCATATTAATGCATATGTTTAAAGTTTAACTATTTTCTGAGAAGATGTGCAAAGTTACCAACTTTTGAATATATTTATTTGAATTTTAAGCTTTTTACATATAGATATTTATAATACCTAACCAGATAAAAGGGAATATCTCACAGTTATATATCAACAAAAAAACTTATTATGTCACGTATACTTTATTAAACACATCTGACATTTCAGTGAACGGTGTGCCTTCGTCAAATATGTAAAATCATTGTGGATTATTGTCATTAAGTTTGTAAAAACATAATAGATATGTAAATGACTGAGAGCCAGAAAAAATCGTCACAAATTAAATAATTGTTGAGTGGGAAGTACATGGCACGTAATATAAGACGCCTGGTTACATGAAGGGAACCCATAATAATAATAGCTTTAATATGTTTATGTTATTTTGTATTATTATCCTTGTAAAACAGGAACTGGTAGCCGTATTCAATTTAATAAAAAATGCTTCAGACGATGCAACTTGCTATTAACCTAAAACGGATGTTCTCATTCAACCTGGAAGTGTTATCCATATAATTAACAAATAAACTAGCCCCAACAGGATTTTCATTAAATACTTTTTGCTTCATAATAAAGATAAAAGGAAATACATGCAACATCATTCCTAGTTATACTTTTACAGATACCAATGCCACAAAAACTGTCGAAAATACCCATTATTCTCTTCTACTGAAATTGCTACAGATCTGGCATCATACCAGCTGTAATTTTCCCAGCACATTTCTCAGGCTTAAATTCAGATAATGTTTTCCTAAATTAGTATGAGTAATAATTGCTTTAAATGTTGTCAGAAGCAGTGACCCGGAAGACTGATATTTACGAAACCATGGGTCCATACTCACAGTAATTCACTTGAGATCCATCGATTTTCTAAGAATTTCTGGATGACATAATGTATCATTACTAATTTCCGGATGACATAATGTATCGTTATCATGCCACATGTCACAATGCAAATGATATTTTAATCTGTGAAAATTAAGATAAAAACGGTCTGCATCTCAAATTAGATTTGCACACATTAAGGTTGAAATAGCATTTGCATGTTGACTTAATTTACTTCATCACATATACCTTATATTTTCCGTTTCCCATAATAATAGGGATGTTTCTTAGCTATAGCCAGACGTACAGACATATACCTTTTTCTTTTATATCATAGACTAGTAAGGATACCTGGCTTTGCATGATGACATTGGTAAAATAATTATGCGTCTCAGTACATTTCTGCAATGTAGTGCGTACAGATCTTTCATTTGATCTTCATATACTCTATCGTTTTTTTTTAAATTAAACGTGCCCGACTGACTACCAATCATGTGTTCTTCCTTTCCAAATATGCACAACGACAACTCGTCTTGTTACCATAACTGAAAAGAAAATTTGCTTTATTCTTCCGTGTACTTAGCATCAGGCTGAATTTACATGATCATAGTTTATTTCCAAGAAACCCATGGCCGTGTAACACATTGACACGAAACTGCTTTTCTATGAACTTAAACGTTTTTGTCTTCAAATCTAATGTCAACTACCACTTGTCAAGAACTGTGTCTATGCGTAATCAAACGTTGCTCATCCCATTGATCATTCTCAGTCCTCAAATAATATTCTACCATATTCAACTGATAACCTGTCCATCTCAGAAAGATTTACGTTCGAGTGGCTTTTGGCCTTGATTAGAGATTTGTTGCAAATAAAAACGTAATGGAAATAGAAAAAGAAAATGGTAATTCCATTTGAATAAATCTGGTTTTAGACATTTTACGACCTTAGAGAAGCTGTGTTTGGATGTGGATTATGAGCATATTTAGCTAATTATCAGCGTGGGCAGTTTCCTTGGCGGGAAATTGCGTGGGTTAAAATATCGAAATCTCATTGAAGGTATGCCTCATCTATCAACATAATGTATGCCAAAGTTTAATCGACTCTGCAGGGAACCTTCATTAATCTCTTGATGATCTTGTAATTTACAGAGACACAACCTTGTTTCATGAAGCATTACCTTATGGATAGTTAATTTAGATTTTGAAATAGCATCAATTTGTGTTAATCCTTGTAGAGTACAAGTAGTTACTAAATCAGTTTAAATGGCGACGATTCGTTCTTTGTTAAATTCTATTATGCCAGAATTTAGAACATTGTGCAATTATTTATTTCGTTTTGTAATTTCTTATAATGTTGCAATCGCGTGTGGCGTGTATGGGTCATCGATGACACAATGCCGTTTCTTCGAATAATGCAATGATGATGTTAGCCAGCGGCCCTATTGTAAATAAATGTACCTATGGATTCAAAACTACGTAACATAGTTTTATGAAATTTGGGAGATAGATTGTAAATACCAAATAGGGTGTAAATCACTATATTGGATTAACTTTTTATGGGAAAGATGGCCAGAATAAACACTTTCAAAATAAATGTATCCATAAAAGTTTCACCCAAGACATTATTATAATGTTACATGTGGTGCTGTTTCCATGCAATACTGGGAAAGGGCGGGTTACCTACTAGTATACATTTTAGAAACAAGCTAAAATAATAACACTGATCAATAGAGAGATGCAATGCATAAATATATCAAAATAATAAAAATACGAAGAACAATATGGGGTTTCATCTCTATCGCACACAAACATACATACCCCCCCACACACATATATATATATATATATATAAATGTTTACATATATGTTATATAATTCCTGTAAGTTCTCTCAAAGTTGTCGATAGTAGTTTAGTAGTGTATAATACGACTAGAGCTTTAGTTTTACATAATATAATTCTAGTATATTCAAAAAACGTTTCATGTAAATATACACATTCATGGTATATCACATGCACTAAACATTCCTGAAAAGGATTCATAAGTGTATTACACACCGGAGTAGACACAAAGTGAAACTAAAAATGAATATATTAAACAACTGGTTAATCAAATGGATATAGATTAACAAGTAAAAAGGTAAAATGTTATGGATGTAAATAACAATATAACTCATCAAACATCTAAATATTAGACAACTTCGAAAATAATATGATAGATCTTGTAAAGAACATTAAAATAATAAAGAAAACACCTTCATTAACCAATCTATGAAAAAATAATGAACCTAATATTATTGTACCGGTGATAAAGCTATGAATACTTTTAAATTAGATTACCTGATAAATAAATTATTTGATTGTTAATATATAATAGCTACACTTTAAGAAATGAGATAATATAAATAAGGCAGCGAAAAAAATATTTACAGAAATTAATTAATTATAATAACACGGAAATGTTTATACCTGAATAACCTTTATCTACACTGATAGATCATGAATAACATCCCAGTAGCAACTCATAAATTAGACCAATAGCAGTAAGTATATCTTAGGTAGCTAATATAAGTAAGTAAATACTTGATAAATTAATACCCATGCTAAAGGAGAAAACTAAGCTTGAAATGTGGTCATAATCAAATGAGGTTTTAAAATGGTTTGCGGTATTGAATACAAAAATAAGGTTTGATTTATACCATTCGAAATGTCATTACACACATTCTTTTATATGAAGCAATGTAAATGACTGAACACATTACTGACATAGTCAAACTAGCTTGAAGGAATTTAATTATATACGGTGTTCCATTATCAAGTTTAAAAGAATAGAAGCTCGGATTTTGATGTAACGATGGGTTCAGCTGATTTACTCGGGGAACGGATTTGGTGGGAATATGTATACTTCCTGAAACATGTTGATACACCTACGTTATGAGAAAACTTATATACACCTGAAGCCTCATTTCGTACTGATAGACCATTAGAAATAATGAGAATAACTTAATAAAGGATTTTAAAACTTGTGCTTAGAAGTAACTATGAAACTTGTGCTTTGAAGTAACTAAGAAAATTAATGATAGGAAAACACGTAAGATTACCACAAATATTATCAGAAAATATATTTTATAGATAGATAATCTAATTTGCTAAAATTGATAAAGAAAACTTGTATAACTAATACAGCTTATATAATTTTAAAACCATCTGCAAATAAAAATATATTCGATGAACAAAAATATATTACAATGATGCATTAAAAAAATTAATCTATAGTTAAACAAATTAGTTTATAAAATAACATTATTTAATATGGCGTTTGGAAAAAATATAAATGGAATTAATCGAAATTAATGAGATAAACTTTATAATTATAAATTATAACAGAGGTTCTGCACGTTATAGGATAATAATTGTAATATAGTAATAAATAAACTGTTAATCTAAAAAATAAAGAGGATGAAAGGAATAAATAAAATAGTAAAAATAAAGACTATGATAAAATAATGATAAAATAATAATAATAACAAAATAATAATAATTAATATAAAATAATAAATATTCAACAAATAGACGTAGGTGTGTTACTGAATGCGTCTTACTGAATCAGTGGATATTATAATTTATGAAGGAAATATTATACACAATAAAACTGAGATTATAGATTAATTACAAATGAGGATAATATGGTTAATAAATAAAAATCAATATAAAGTAGAAATGCTATATAATGAGGGGCCCTGTATTCTGAACACGTGTAAAGTTAGCTAGTATGTATTATGAACTGGGTGAAAGAAATAGGTTGGAGTGCAAAATAGGTGCATATATAATTTAGGACAAACAAAAATGTTCCCACGGTGATTCATTTTTAGAATCATAACAGACTAAATGTCAGTTGGCCGAGATGAAACACTCGGATCAAAAAAGTTAGAGAAAAGCTGATATTGAGTTCTGCTATGACATTAGTTGAAGGGTCAAAGGGCTCTGACGTCACAGACCCTTGGTAAAAAATTAGCTTTCTATAGTTCACCATGGAAGCGCGAGATGGACAGACGTCGATTGACTGAGCCCTGCAATGCCTACGCAGATTCCGGGTGACATCGCCAGATATAGGCTAAGATGCAGAGCAAAATCTCTAGGACGGGACAAGAATATAGCCGATTGCATCCGTCACATTATACAAACACTATTAATGTAAAAGAGGGTGTGAATGAAGGCACAGACGAGTGGAAATCTCTCCGATTGAAGTGTGAAA
Organism: Sepiola atlantica; assembly: GCA_963556195.1. NCBI lineage: Eukaryota > Metazoa > Mollusca > Cephalopoda > Sepiida > Sepiolidae > Sepiola > Sepiola atlantica. The sequence continues at coordinate 95,478,649 of OY744521.1, read as the reverse complement.
CAAAAGGATAGAATGTCTCTAAAAAGTCTTGCCTTCGAGCGTTTTTTGTCTCCTGTGCATGAGGACAGAGTTTGTCCACAAGGCAGGTATGGTACTACGATCACAAGCGAGCAACGGAGATGAGTGTGCAAGCAAACCCACGACCAACAGTGAGGCAGAAATATGTAAGGTAACTTTTAATATTGATTTAAAACTTAAGAATGATTTGAAACATGTTAAGGACATTATAAGTTTAAAGCAAGTTTAAAGGCTTAGAAACTATTGTTAAAATGTGGGGATTAAACTCTGTTAATTATTCCGCATTTAAATGAACGCTAAATTTACTAGGATACCTGGGTGACGTTTCTAACTTTCGCAGGAAGTTTCGTGTTGTTTCGAGTTTTGGAGGTGCCTTGAGAAACGCTGACCCCTGCCTGCGCCATCATGAGTTATAAAAATATATGGAATAATAGTTGTAAAGTATCGTTAAAATATGATATAGTAACAAAAAACTATAATGTCAGAGAAACTATTATGAATAATAATTATAATATCTTAGATTTTAACTTAATAATAATATTTATTGAAGAAACAATAATAAGAATAATTATCAAAAATAATAGCAATTAGTAAAAGGCAAATTTAAAAGTAGTAAATAATTATAGATTCTATTTTAATTATGAAGATAATGACAGAAATAAAAAATAATTTTGCAATGATTATGTAAATATATATATATATACGCAGAAGCAGAGAACGTAACACTTATATATATATATATATATATATATATATATATATATTTATAAATTGTAATTACCACGGCTACTGAAAAAGTGGTATGAATAACATATTAAGCATAAAAAGTGAAGTATGAAATACAATAAGTGTTATGCTAATAATGATAATTTGAATAATAAATGATAGTTTAAATTAATATAAAATTTAAACTATAATTATATTCCATGATAAATGCCAGTATACTGAAATAATGTGTCCTTAATAAGGTTAAGATACAAAATTCATATATACTAAATGTACAAAAGCAAGGAAATTAGCAAATGTTTGCACTTTTATTGTCATTAAGGGTATGCGAGCACAACAGGGCTATGTATTTTACTGGTAGGAATTTTTCTTCAGCGCACCTCACACACTTCATCCACTCATGCATAGAGATGTATACTGTAGTGATGTGATAATGAAATGGCTTGGTTGATATGTAGTCATACCCTTAAGGACAATAAAAGTGTAAACACTTGGGAATTTTCTTGCTTTTGTAGATTTAGTGTAAATGAATTTTCATCTTAACCCTATTAAGGGCATATGATTTCAGTATACTGGCATTTATCATGGAATGTCACTACTTTGGTAAAGGCTATGCCTCAAGACAATGCTAATTTTTAAGTTTTTTTGGAATTTTCTGGAAAACTAAGGTATATGGTAAACTGAAATTAAAATACCATCAACTAGACTCTAGAACCTCTATCTCTGCCAAAGATCAGCTGAACCCATATAATAGTTGATGAGATACAGGGTGGCACACACGTACGTACGTACACCCGGATAACAAAAAATCGCTCCTGACCTTTCTGGATCTCTTGGTTGCCTTGACGAATGATGCTGAAATTCTACACACTTATAGAACCTATCAAATGAACATTTTGTGCAAAGTTTAAATTATTTGGTTTATTGGTTTTTGAGTTATGACTGATCAAAGAAATGAGATTTCTAGCATAGGTCGTTTTTGAAGTCGATTAAGGGATAGAGCGCTATCGCGCCTCCTTTGATTAGGAATTAAAATGACGAATAATATAATTCATAATTTAAGAATATATTGAAAACACTAGTAGCAATAGTTATTTAATGAATCACAAAATAAGTCATTGACTAAAATAATAAAAAAAATGAATCAATAATAAGTATATTAGTGACACCAGTTTGTAAATATCAGGATCGATACAAAATGTTGTTAATAGTAGTGTAAAATACTGTAAATAGTACTAGGAAAATATTTAGATATAAGATTATCAATCGCGAATAATAGAACATAGATATCTAAGTATGACCGGAGTCCTATATGACACATATTCAATTACGACGTATTTACACCATGATAATTATTATGTGAGGTTATGAGATATTATTTTTAAATGAAATTTTATGTAAATTAGCGATTCAAAAAAAATTATAATTAATTGATATATTTTATTATAATAATAAATCAAATATTATAGGGATAAATTAATTACGTTTTCAAAATGTAACCGGATTTTAAATAAACCACAGGATTGATATTTAATTATATTTATTGTATTTAAAATAAATATAAATTATTCTAGAAATAATGATTAAGAGATTGAAATATATATTGAGAGCCATTAACAAAACTAGTGAGCTCTAATACTGATAGAACAAATATAAATTTACATAGTTATTTATGTTTTCTTTTAAAATTATAACACTTTCTTAAAAAAAATAATTTAATGATGTAAAAAAGATTAGAATGGTAGTTTTAATAAGAATCAATAAAATTAGCGACTTAATAAAAGTACTACATATGTTAGGTGAGATTACAACGGACGTAACAATCATAACATTGGTTGATTGCCATATAGTCAATATGCACTTCTTAAGAGAAAGATAATACATATACAAAGGAGTGAAATAAAAAAGAAAAACAAAAATAAATAAAATTATAATGGTTGGTGTGAATTAATTATGCTCTTATGTGGTATGTTTTATGTGTTTTCTGTCAGTATAAAATACACATGTTACGTACAGTAACAAAACTATATGTGGTATATATAATGTATTATGAACGATTAAATGAAAAAAGAAGACTTGTAGGAACGTTTCCATTTTATTGGAGTACTAAAAAGATAGAAAAAAGGAATATAAAGTTACATATCTATAAACTAAATGAATATTGAACACATCTTGTACTAGCCTAACCATGTTGTGTTATAAATTGATGAAGCATTTTTTTTTAATGTTTGGTTCATGGTTTATACATATGCACACACATGTATGGTGTATATTTTTTACTGGGCAGAGACAATTGTTTGTAAGTAAACTGTGTTTGAATGAACGCTGTTAATATATATATATATATATATATATATATATATATATATATAATATTACTATAACAAATATTAAATACTTATCCACAGACACATGTTTTTCATCCTTTTCACCCGGTATCATCACTGTTGAGTATTATTTCTGTGCCGGTCACACGATTCGAAACCATCACATCCAAGTCAATATTTTTTTACTGTCGTCTGCACGCTGAAGACGATGAGGCTACCAATTACAGGTTGAAAGTAAAACATTAAGTTCCTTTCATATCTAAGTAAGTGGGTATATATAGACGACTGTCAGCAACAGTGTTCAACGACACCTTGGACGGAATTTAGCATAAAGCATTTAGATTTGACAGCCACATTTTATAATTCTCTGAAAGTGACAGTCTTAGTGTAAAAAATGCTCAACGATATTACGATGAATATTATTAAATTCTTATCCACAGGTGCATGTCTCATAATTTTTATCGGTAATCATCAATGTGAAAGGTAATTGCTCTGCAAGTCACACGATTTAAAATTCTCAGAGCCAAGCCAATATTAAAACTTTTGTCTGAACGCTAAGAACGATGCAGCCACCAAATACACCGCGTTAAAGGAATATAATTAAGATATTTATTATATCCTAAGTAAAGGGCCACCCACACACAATCATATATATATATATATATATATATATATATATATATATAGTCTAGGTGAATACGAAAATTCCAATCACTTTGCGTTTCCACAACAACCGTTTACCATGTATTTATTACTTATAACCGCCACTGGCTTTTCCTGGAATTTTATATAAGCAATACACCTAATTAAGATTCCATTATTTTCGGAACCTGTCGAGTAAATGCCTAAATTCGTCCATCGTTTATTTAATCCCATTTTATTCGTCACGGCCATTTGCTGTAGTATCTATCCATATTATTGCCAGGATTATTTAATTTCATACTATTGGATTAATTATGATTATTATTATTATTATTATTATTATTATTATTATTATTATTATTATTATTATTATTATTATTATTATTCAATAGTTCGTTTTGTTCGCTATTTTGTTTAAGAATTATAAGCCTTGATAATTGCCCCAACAATGCTGATATATTATAAATTGGCAAACTTTTAATCGGATCGGACTCATATTTCAGCCTTGCGTCTATGCTATATTCTCATACATCGATACAGCTTTCGCTTGTATGAATATCGAATTTTACAGGAAATAGAAGAGTTGACTCTCATGAACGGAAGCAAAACGGCATGTTGTCTGATGATTTAGAAATGGTGGCGCACGACAACGCCAAGTGAGAGGTAGAAAGAGGGAAAGGGGAATGTAAATTGATGTAAGACAGACGACACTGACAAGAAATCATTAATTAACGTGCCACTCTGCGATCCTAGAAGTTGTCATTTCTGTTTATTCCAGTGTAGCCTTAAGTTGTCTTACTGCAAAGTCGTTAATAATCTACGAAAATACTTCATTCGAAATGGTGACAACTCAAAACACAGATTGTTCTATGTAGTAGACAGTTACTTCGAAGACATTTACCTTGTAAAACTTAAGCGACTAAAGAAATACTTTTATAAATTTGGATTATTCGAATTACTGTGTTCATATTGTATGTTGTTTTCACAACGTTTCGACCAACATATCGTTGCAAATGGAGTCAGATATGGCCAGATCAAATAATATCCGATCTCTTGAACGACTACAATATTCGATAGTTTTATACAAATACAATTAGCAAATCGATAGGGTCACACTTTTAAAGAAATGATTAAATTGCAGCGTTTATTCAATTCATGGTATACCATGACTTGTTTTTGATTTAGTTTGCACTTCAACGTTATATAACGTAAAACGGCTTGATATGCCGTAAAACACAAACAAGTAATTCAGTTTTCTTGTATAATAAATGGTCCTTTTTTTGTATAACAACACATAGTTTTTAGATGCTGCCATTAAATATGCGTCTTTAGCAATACATATGCTATTTCTTACTTAAGCATGACTGATCAACAAAAACACTTTTCATACGTACGTCGAACAAGCCGACGAAAATTGTATTACAAATAAAAATACTATATCAGTCAATCGTGACAGACTAAAGAAAACTACTTTCTCCAAATCAATCGCATGACCAATCTACGTACAGCAACAGATAATCCCGCAACTATTAAGATGAGAGAACGCATCTAATTAAATCTGTTTCTGTGAGAGTTTGTATCTTAATATATTCTGCATTCCGTCACTTTTCGGCGCTTACTGATATCGAAATGAGGATCCAATTTTTCGGATTATCTCGAATTAGTTTCCTGGAAATTCGAGTGGCCTTCCTTTGAAGTAGATCAAAGAGATTTCGCTCTCTTCGGATCAAATGTGACGTCGGGTGGAGGTAGTTTGGAATGAGTTAGAGACGCATTGATAGATATTCGCTCAAAGTGGAAGCCATTGCGCGCAATCGAAATGACAGGTGTTTAAAGATCACTCTTCTCTCGGTCATTTTAACTATGCTAGATCATTAGAAATCGTCATCCTGAATTAAAAACCACGCCGAGAGTTACTGGGTTATCGAAGCTCAGTGGTATAACACTCCGCCAGATAGACATGATTCGACAAGTGTTGCAAGATTTTTTACACGATGCGACATTTAAACAAATGTGCATGCTACACATACCATTCTAAATCGGTCGATTCCTTTAAATGCGGCAAAATGGACATATTTTACAGCTATAATTAGATTACCTTTTTATAATATATATATATATATATATATATGTATATATATATACATATATATGCATATATATTTTAATAATAACTTACTACCTAGCTCTACTCACGTATTGAGTACTATTGAGGAAAATACTTATTGTCGATAGATATAATATTACATCTCATTATATGTGGATATATTAAATAATATATATATATATATATATATATATATATATATATATATATATATTGTGAGTGTACTTAAGTAGAATTTTCTCATTTATCCAAACATTGTTCAAAATAACATAATTCGTCCGTTTAATTGTAAACATTTTTTAAAAATTTTTCTTACGGTCTTTTTTTTATTAAAATCAAAAAGATTAATATATGTTCCATAAGTTTCACGGACGTTTTTGATTCTCGTAGTATTCCTTTCAGGTCCCAAAAGCAAATGGACCAAAAACCTGTAGAACGAAGAGAATAACAAAAAAACGGCGGATAAACACACAGACAACATTTTTACATTGTTCCAAGAAGTCGTTGACGATTTAAATTATGTACATATACAAGGATTTATAAATAACTATTTTTTTCTAATTGCTCTATACACAGATGTGTTTTATGCTAAACCAGCAATCATCAGTATGGGAGGGGACAATTCCTGTCGATCGCACGATTCTACCCCAATGAAAATGTTATTCATGGCTCAGTAGTTTGAGTCGGAGCGTTGAAAAAGGAGAGTTAATAAACGTATAAATGTTAACTTCAGCAGGCATGTCAGCAAGCTGTCGAACTGAACTACGTTATCTGGGTCTAAGGTATTGCATCACTCTATAAATGACTGCGTTTCGTCAACCTACTTAAAGTGTTCCGTCTTGCGAGAACTTTGAACAATTATTTATGAATAAATATTATTTTCAAATTGACCTATGTACACATGTGTTTCATGTCAAACCTGCAATTATAAGTATGGATGGAGATAATCTTTGCCGGTATATATATATATATATATATATATATATATATATATATATATATATATATATATATATATATATATACAGGGTGGGCAAAAATCAGGGTCCTATTTTTAAAAATTCATAACTTTTTTATTTATTGATTTAAAAAAAATTTTTTTAGAATAAGTAAAGGACCCCTTCTGAAGCAAGCATGAGCCGTATTAGCCCTAAGGAACGTACCCACATTTAGAAAACATTATTTTTGCTTAAAAAACTCAAAACAGTGTAAAAAACAATACTTTAGTTTTTGTAAGTTTTAAGAAGTGTTTTTCGGCTAAAATTTGTTTTGTTTATTTCAAAAGATCTCGGAATGGGTCAGTCTACACACACATAAAGTTTGGTGAGTTTAACTTTTATTTTGTGGAAGTTATTCAAATTCAAGTTATTCAAATTTAAAGATAGGACCCTTATTTTGGCCCACCCTGTATATATATGAATATATATATATATACATATATATATATATATATATATATATATATATATATATATATATATATATATGAATATATATATATATATATGAATATATATATATATGAATATATATATATATATATATATATATATATATATATATTGAAAGAATTGTGGTTACCAACGCTAGTCAAACAACTTTTTCAATAATTATTTATTATCTTATCATTTTAACATTTTTATTTTTTTTTAATATAATTTCATAACGCGTTTCGAGCATTTATCGTTTATTCATTATGTTCTCTTCAGATGTATATTCCATTTGATAAAAGTGTTTCATTTGAGAAAACATGTCATTTTTCTTTCATTTAAAAGTGTCTGTTCCATTTGACAGAAAAAAATGTTACTTTGTTGAGATAAAATATATATTCCGGAATATTTTTTCATCTCAACAAGATAACATTTTTTCTGTCAAATGGAACAAACATTTTTCTGTCAAATGGAACAGACACTTTTAAATGAAAGAAAAATTTAATGTGTTCTCAAATGAAACACTTTTTATCAAATGGAATATACAGCTGAAGAGAACATAATGGATAAACGATAAATGCTCGAAACGCGTTATGAAATTATATTAAAAAAAAACTTAAAATGTTAAAATGATAAGATAATAAATAATTATTGAAAAAGTTTTTTTACTAGCGTTGGTAACCACACTTCTTTAAATATACCTTTTTCTCTCGTTGGAACTGCATCGATGCTACACAACCCTTATATATATATATATATATATATATATATATATATATATATATATATATATATATATATATATATATATCTTGTGTGTGGGTATTTATTCAGAATTTTCTAATTTATGCTAACGTTGTTAAAATAACAGATTACAAATGTAATGTTTGTATTAAAACACGTATAATTTAACAGACGGATTCTGTTATTTTTAACAATGTTTACATGAGTGTCAACTTTTAACCACAAGGCATACAAGTAAACAAACTATTCTTACATTCTTAAAACCAAGAGTTTACTTATTTTAAAGAACAAACCATTTTGATACAATGTTTACGGGACCGTTTCGTTCAGTAAGTTTAAACACAACATTTGTATGTCAATATCGGATATTTCCTTCCTGAATTCATCAGAAACAGAAAAAACTTCTCAATTTGATAAAACAAAAATTCGATGTAACAGAAAACAAAGGACCGAAAATAAAAACAAACTTACATCGGATGCGTACATATGTTAAAGAACATTTTTTCACTAAATCCCCTTAAGCGTGGCTTAACCTTGCGAGAATCGGAACCGAGACCTCAAAGGTCGAAGCCCGACAATTTACCAATGCCAGAGCGTTCATAGTTGAAGAAATTTATCGCTTACAATTTAAGTTATATTCATTGTGGTGCTATTAATGCAATCAAATAAAATTTTATTTTGAGGCAGTTAGAAAACAGGCCAATAAAAGAATTGTTAGAATGAGGCAAAACTGAAAAATAATCATATATCATTTGTATAAGAACAACTAATAGAATATAGTCGGGCACAAAGAAAAGTCCATTTTGCCTGCTGTTTGACGGATAGACACCATTTTTTACAATCAATTTACAGTACCCAGAGTTAAAAATTTTTTTTAAAAAAACCACAATAACTAGACACTTCTAATTGATTTCTTCCCCCATAGCGTTTTTATTATCACCCGTTCCCAATAAACAGCAGCGCCACTTGTTGAAACTGATTTCTGCTTGGCGCTTCCGAGTCGACAATAACCGCGTGCGGTTGTTAAATCGCCATGGAACAATACGAGTGCTTTTCATCAGCAAATCTTTTAGAAGTAGCGCTATGTAAAAAGGACATTTACTGCGGATGGCTTGCCGAGAGTTTTAAACGGAAAACAACATTAAGAAATCAATAATCAAAGTCAAAAGATCAAGAATTCTATTATAAATCAGATCTTTATAGATCATTTATCAGTGCATTGACTTCCAATAAATTACGATATTTTGTTCCTGCTTATCCGTTTTGTTTCTGATGGAATCTATATATTAATATTAGTGCGATCCTGTATTTATTATTGCAGCATCGTTTGATTGTATCACTCTATAAAAGCTAAGAATGAGAAAGAAGATATATATATATATATATATATATATATATATATATATATATTTATATATATATATATGTATTTATACATAGTATATATATGTACATATATATATATATATATATACATATATGTATATGTGTATATATATCTGAATAAATACATATATATATATAAATAAATATATATATATAAATACATACATCTATATTTATATATATATATGGTATATGTATATATATATATATATGTATATAAATAAATATATATGTATATGTATCTAAATAAATATATATATATATATATATATAAATAAATATATTTGAAAACTTCATACCTTTGTTAAAGCATCCAAATTAAATTAAAGAACAAGGGCAAAATAAAATACCTTGAAAGCAAGTATAAAGATGCGATATTTCTTTTTTATTAAAAAAAAAATCGATACCGATTTTTTTGATTTTTTTATAAACTTTCATTTTTAGTTTATAGTTCAGATAAATTTCGCCAATATAAAATTGGCCTCTTCAGTGTAGTTTGTAGATCCGATCTTATTGGATAGCCGGTTTAGTTTTTGAAGCCGATTAATGAGGTAAATTAATAACCGAGTGGTCGAAAAAAACGAACGACCATTTTCGACCACTCAGTCTTTAAATTTTGGTCTTTTGATAATGAACTTTTTTCTTTCGAAAATTTAAGATTACCTTGTTCCGTAACTTTTATTTGCCTGACAGTAACCTCTTTTTTATTTACTGTTCCGGTATTTAATCTGTTTTACGTGAAATATTAATAAATTGATTTGAGATTCCACTCTTGTTTTCTCTTCTCGTTTGTTTTTTGTTCACTTTCTCCACCTTCCGGGACCGTTATCACATTGCTCTGGCCTCGGATTACACACCTACACTTATATTTACCAGCAATGCTTCAAGCAAACTATAATCTCCCTTTAAATATATATATATATATATATATATATATATATATATATATATATACATATATATATATATATATGTGTATATAAATATATATATATATAAATATATATATATATAAATAAATATATATATATATATATATAAATACATATATATTATATAAATATATATATATATATACATATATATATATATATATATATATATATATATATGTATATATATATATATATATATATATATATATATATATATATATATATATATATATATATATATATATATCATATCATATACAAGAAGGCCCCGTCTCTCGGCGTTTCTCTTGGGAAATATTGCACAAAGCAAACAAATTCGGTAACGGAAAATAAACTTTCTCAATATATTAAATAAGTGTTTACTCTGTTGTCTACAAGCAACAACAATCCACTTTTCTAATTTATTTTGTGGTGTGGATTTAGGAATCTCGCATGTAGTTTCAAACAGGGCTCAACTTCCCTCATTATTTTAACATTAGTATTTACTCACTTGGTAAAGATGCGGAATAGTTAACAGTCAAGAAAAAAAAACAATAGAAAACTAATGGCTTTTACGAAACGCTGTGTATTAGTAAAATAAAAATCCTGCAAACCTGATAACGGATTTTTGAGTTTACTGAAAAGGACACTAAAGTAACGGTGTTCTTCTTTAAATAATCCGTTTGTAGATTATTATATATGTACAGCCTTACAAAATATCATGATTTGTTTTGATAGCTGTAAAAAACCTGCGTAAAACGCCGAAATGAAAATCGGTCCCAAAGATATAGACAAATAGAAAGATTCGAATTAAAGACAACAATAAATTTTTCTCATAATCTTCTCGTAAAAAGGACATGATTATAAACTCGTGTTATGTTAGCTACCTGATTTCTCGAATGTTTAGATGACACCTATATATTTACGACCTATATCCATTTAGGCGTTTCTACTGTGCGATGAAGCTAGACATAACTGGCAAATATTGAGATCGACAATCTAAAGCGTTTTTTAAAAGTTCGAATAAAATCAGCGAATAGGCGTTAATATATATATATATATATATATATATATATATATATATATATATACTTATGATTTTAAAGATCTTGGCATGATGGAACAATTCAGGGGTAAAACGAATTTAGTATTACGTAGTAATAGGGGAAATACGTTTTGACACTCTTTTCGTCAGGATCGATACCACAAAAAATAACGAAAAAAACAACAAATGTGTCGATAAGTAATTTAAAAGAATGCCTAAACCCGAAATAAAAGTAGTTTATTCAGAGTGGGGTTTTTTGTCGCCGCCACTTACCGTCAGACCCCGTCACGAAGCCACTAAGCAGAACCAAGGATTTGTCTCACGTGACGCAAATCAACAAATCAATCACAGCGATTTCAAAATAAATCGTCTGAATTAAATGTTTTTAAGAAATACAATTCAATGCTTATTTTATGCCCTCTATTCGTAATGCAATATTTTTCTTATCGGTTTATTTATATTTCTATTGTGTTACTTTTCAAAATAGATTAACGTTGATGGATAGAAAATTATTCGACTTCTTTGATTGAATTGTTGAAACATTTTCGTACATTCAAATTTGATGCAAGATTCTGCCCATAATTCGGGGCATAATTGATCTTATTCAGGACTTAAATCGATACATCTTCCCTTTTATGTTTTACAACGTTGTTAAATTTTGCATTTTCAAGATATTAACCTCTAATAATTAATACATTTTCAATTATTTATTGCCAGAACTTTTGGCGATAATAGCCTTAACTTTTGAAAAACCATGTTTTAAAGGTAGTTGTGTATGTACATATTTTGTTTGGACACATCATGAATTAATAAATCTATTAACTATAGAGATGTAATCGACTTATTCACTTCATCATACATTTATAAATGTATGATAAATTCAATATATATCGATAGGATCTAATATTAGTCTTGATTGTTTTATTATCCATTTATATATATTTATACTTATATGTATATAAATATATTATATTCTATTGGCCATACGTAATTAATTCGAAACCATATTTTTTATAAGTTTTTACAATTTTTTTTTGCTTACTCTGATAAGAGTTTTGTGCATCATCTTATTCAAGTTTAATAGTCATCTTTACGCGAGTTTCATAGCAAAAATCTGATAAGTGACATTATTAGTTCAATCATGTCAATCAGCAAAGAGTGGTAGTATACATTGTTGAATCATTAAATAACATGTAATATCAAACACACAGGATAGGAAAAAGTACAGTGAAATTCAAGATTGTATCCTGATAAAATATGGCAACTGAAGTATACAAAAGTTAAACACTCACCTGCGAGGAAAAGGTTAAAAATTACGAACAATGAAAAAGTAAAACCGAAAAAAGAGATTCCACCCCCTAAAAGATGCTCACATTCGGAGAAATCTCACGATTTAACAAAATGTGGTGTCACTCTCTGATGATTGACAGCATTGAACTAAAAACTACAATTATCTATATTCGCCATTAATATGTAACTTAGATAAATCACTTATGTATGAAAGATAATGAAAAACATAAACTCTCATCGAAGTAAACAAATAAGAGAATTATAAAAATACTAAAAAAATTGTTTATAGAGTGCTATTTTATTACAGCTTTCATGAGATTGCTTAGAATTACCTCACTATGCAGGTTGGTGTCCGAACACGATGCTATTTATTAATAGCCCAGCTATTCTCAGCTCGCCCGTAAGCTGTATGTATTTACACACAACTAGTTCTATCAGCTTTTCCATTATCCCCATGTCTGTTGTTATAGTCTTCTGTAAAATTTGACGGAAGAGAAATCCAGAATGGACGAAAAATGAACACAGATAATGAAACAGAAATATTAAATTAAAGAAGCAAGTTTTCCTAACTAATGAACGAAATGACAGATGGCGTGACGAGGAATATCGTTGGTGTACTATCAGTTCTTAATGATAATGTTTTATTTGTTTAATGTTTGATACTTATTGCAGGTGGTAATGAATAAGAATACCATAAAAACAAGTATGTTTATCATCGCTGACGGAATGAGAACTACATAATCCAATGGATTTAATAAAGTGCCCAGTTCGAAATTCGGTGCAGATTCCTGAATTCGCCATACGGATTCCGAAATTTCCAAATTCGAAAAGATTTGTTTAAGAAAGTCGGATGTTAAATCGGCCGAAACGTTGTGAATATAGCACTTCAGATGATAATAGTAGTTGAAATATGAAAGAACTCAGAAAACACTTGCTACACCTCTGAACCCATATTATATCTTTACTCGATTTATAAGTATCTATAAGTATTACTTGTAGTGTTCTGTTAGGATTACATTTCTAAATAATGGTGAACATGAAGACATTTGCATTATTTCATAACTACTAAACAAATCATTTACGTACGTGAGGATATATATTTGCGTTCGTAAATACATATTTATAGGAATTAAATTAGTTGTTATAAAGTAATATGTATATGAATTATTTGTCAGAAGATCACCGTTTAATAAGTAGAGTAAGCGAATATTTTGTATAAAAATCTGTTGGATTTGAATAATAATTAAGCTATAATTTAATTGAGTTTGTAATGAAATTCAATTATAACAATAGTAATACTACTACTACTACTACTACTACTACTACTACTACTACTACTACTACTAATAATAATAATAATAAATGGATTGCCTACAAAAAAGCTTACGACAGAATCCCTCAAGCATGGAATATTGAATGTTTGAAAATATACAAAATACCTGAAAGAATGATTAATCTTATTAAGAAATAAATGAAAACATGGAGACTGGAAATGACAGCCGGAGGACAACAGCTGACTGAGATAAAGATACAGAGAGGCATCTTCCAATGAGACTCCCTATCACTACTACTGTTCATAATATCTATGATGCCACTTAACTACATACTCAGAAAATGTGATGCCGGATACAAGTTTACAGACACAGAACTAAGAGTAAACCACCTGATGTACATGGATGACCTAAAACTGGAAAAACTGATAAGTATGACCAGAATCTTCAGCCAGGACATCCAAATGGAATTCGGAATGGAAAAGTGTGCACTACTAGAAATAAAAAAAGGAAAATTGGAGACAACAGAGAACATAGAACTCCCCACCCAAGAGGAAATGAGGGCGCTAGGCGTACAGGATAGTTACACATATCTTGGGGTTCTGGAGGCAGACGCCAACAGATCTACGGAAATGAAAGAGAAGATTGGAAAAGAATATTTACGAAGAACAAGAAAACTCCTAGAAACGAAAGTATATAGCAGGAATCTAGTAAAATGAATAAACACCTGGGCAGTAGCACTAATAAGATACTCTGGACCATTCATAGGCTGGACCAAAGAAGAACTCAGGCACCTGGACCAGAAGACCAGAAAATTAATGACCATGCACAATGCACTACACCCAAAAGACGATACGGA
>OY744521.1:95341390-95458890 GCA_963556195.1 Sepiola atlantica | reverse complement strand
GTTAGATGCATAGATTCTGACCCATAACACACCAATCGTTCACTTTCTGTCAGAAACATCGTTCATAGAATTTGAGGCCTAAAAGACAAAATTAGAGAAACGAGAGTCACGTGACTGCAGAAAGTAAACCCAATGTCCACTCTCTTCTCTCCTTTAGTACATTTTAAGGATAACCAATTTAATTTGTTTTTAGGGAAGTCCAGTTACCTTCTAAACACATTACGTATATTTTATCTTGCAAATGAGTTTTTTTAGATTCTATCTCAGCTAAATTTGTAGTATTTATCCGCGGTAAAATGCAACATATAGATGTTTATCTGTACCATTCGTGGGTTTAAAAGTTGGGGAACATAGATGATTCGAAAAACACTAGAATATTAGAAGACAGTTATTTGCATAATGATAATTCGCACGAGATTAAACATATTATACAGTATATTGAATTTCTGTCGACAGTTGTAAAAGAGCCTACTGCAGAGGGTGCAGGTAGAAGACAATTCGTCTGGCAGCAGAATTTTACCCATCTAGAGAAAGCCAAGACAAAACTGTCTGAAATGTGCACGATTTCACCAGTCATTCCATCTGACACCACCCCACCCAAAATCGCCCTATTGCAACCCAACGGACTATGGTGCCGAGTTTAGAAAGACACCAAACGTACTGTATGAAACAAAGATGACGAAGTTATTAGCATAATCAAACTGCTGTGAAGGTGTGTATCTAATTAAACTAGTAACCACGTGTGCTCCGGGTCCCCTTTTGAGGCCGTCGTTGAGGCCCATGCCGGCATCTATAAGTGTACCGTATTTTGCAAAATGTCTTCTATAGGATGCACTTACAATTTAGAAAATACATATATTATTAGCAAAGTTATGAGTTTTGTTTATCTTCTCCCAAATTGAAAAACTTAATACCCACAAAATTGGTTCGGTAAAAGTATCAACATCTAAACTAAACGAACTTGTTACTTTTAAAGTTAATTAAATTGAAACTACGCGTAAATCTGATAAGTCTTTTTACCGACGCACGAAATACAGGATATGTAAATTCGTTTAATGGTAACTTTCAGAGAATTCTGAAGCTTTTATTGAATATATTCTGGTAGAATGATACTGTTCGGCGTTATATGTCTTTTGTATGTCTTATGTTATTGTTTTTTATTATCTTTCATGCAGGGAAAAAAAACAATTTTAATACATCCTTAAAAAACATTCCGACTACCAACAACGGAACTATCTTCTTATACTTATTATGAAGATTGAAGAACTTTTGAGGAGGATGAAGTGGAAAGCTAGCTTTTTCCTGGAGAGATCTACATGCAATGAATCGAGGGATTATTATGGATTTAAAAATCAAGGAACTGCACCCCACGTTGAACAGCTTGACGGGTTCGAAATGGATTTAATGAATATTGTTAGGGACATCACATCTCACCACAAAATAAAACATTTAAAAAGAAACTAGACAAACTATTTAAGGAAATGAATAGATCAGAATATATACTAACTAAAGCTAATATAACTCAAAACTTCTACTAATTAACCACACAAGAATACTATAAATTACTTGACAATAACACCACAAAAACTACAGAAACTATAATATTAATTTAGTCCATAACATCAATACCGATAGTAAAGTTATCACCGATTAACTTAAGATCAGCGATAGAGTAAGTAAACTAAAAAAAGAGGCATATATTCTTCTCAAAGATCATAAACCTGACTTCCAAATTAAACCAACCACTAGACTTATTAACTCCACAAGACAAGAAATAGGGAACATTAGTAAACATATTTTAGAAAGAATAAATAAGCAGATAAAAGAAGATTATAAACTAAATCAATGGATAAATACTGCAGATACAATAAACTGGTTCCTTAACATAGTAAATAACACTAATTGCTCGTTCATCCAGTTTTACATTATTAATTATTGCCCATCTATATCTAAAGAACTTTTTGAAAACGTTATCGATTTTGCCACACTTCTATCTGATATTTCTGGAGATGAAATCAATATAATTAGAAAATGCAGAAATACAGTATTAATCTGTAAACATGAATAATGGACTAAAAGTAATAAATTGGGATCTTTTGATGTTTCTATGGGCTCCCTGGACTAAGCAGAAGTCACTGATCTAGTTTGTCTTTACATACTATATAATCTCTCAAAAAACATTAGCATTGAAGATATAGGCCTATATAGGGATTACTAATAGTAAAAAACTCAAATAGACAAATATGTGAAATTGTAAAAAAATTATCCTTAGAGAAATGAAAAGATTAGATCTCAAAGTTGAAATAACATCTAACATTAAAATAGTTAATTTTTTAGACGTAACATTTAACTTAAATAAAGAAACTTATGAACCGTATACTAAAGACAATGACAACCCGATCTATGCCCATTCACTCTCTAACCACCCAAAAAACATAATTCAACACATCCCCAGATCAATCGAAAAAAGAATTAGTGATAACTCATCTAATGAAGATTTTTTTTTACAAACATAAGGACTTTTACAATAAAGAGTTAAAGCAAAGTGGATACAAAAACACCCAAATTAAATTCACCAAACCTACACCTCCCAACAACAGATGCATAAATAGGGGTAGAAAAATTATTTGGTTCACACCCCCATATAATAACACGGTTAAAACCAAACTATGAAAATGTTATTTAGATATAATTAATCTACACTTCCCTCCCGACAATTTACTGCATAACATTTTTAATAAAAACACCCTCAAATTAAGCTATAGCTTTGGGGAAAATTTAGAACAAATAATAAAAAAAACATAACAATAAAATTCTAAATGAAAAAATTACCGCAACGAAAACAACAAATACCAAGGCCTGTAACTGCACAAACAAAAAAAGAATGCCCATTACAACAAAATTGCCAAATAACCCAATCAGTATATCAAGCAACAATCTCTACTAAAGAAAACCTAACCCAGAAAAAAATCTACATTGGTATGGCTGGTAATACTTTCAAAGAAAGATATACTGGACATAAGTGTTCTTTTAATAACCCTACATATCAAAAAAGAACCTCACTTTCTATATATTACTGGGAACTATACAACAATAACCAATCACCAACAGTGACCTGGAACACAATCAGAAAAAAAACTAGCACCTGTGGTTCCCTAAACTCACCTTGTTATCTTTGCCTAACAGAAAAACTTGAAATAATTGAATTTAGTGATAGGGGCACACTTCTAAACAAAAAACAAGAAACATCAATTAACTGTAGGCATAATAGATTACACCTTCTTAGTAATCCACTTATACAATCTTAGGCTGTTACTATATAAAAAAATAGAAAAAAAACATCACCTACCCATCAACTGGTTATCTTGTCAACACAACTATCATCTTATACCTTTTTTATTAATTATTATTATTAGTAGTAGTATTATTGGTAGTATTATTATTAGCAGTATTATTTGTAGTAGTAGTATTATTAGTAGTTGTATAATGAGAAGTAGTGATATTATTATTATTAATATTATTATTATTTTTATACCCACAACGATTAATACTAATTGTCATCTTCTGTATTTTACTTTACCCTTAAATATCCCCTTATATTTTTATCCATTTATTGAATAATATTTTATATTTTTTTAGATTATTTTTAGATTATCATTATCAGTTATTATTACTATTATTAATATTTAAAACTTAATTATTTGATATTGAATTATTTTTCATTTCTGTACTTTTATCAAGATTAGGGTTGTTGTTAGTGGTGGTATCATGTCTGCTGTTACTATCATAGTTATTATTATTTGCGGCAGTTAAATTAACAGCATTACTATTATTAATAATATTGATATTGCCATGTTTTACCGTTACCTGACTTTTGCTTCCACTGCCATTGATAGTAATGATAACGTCATTATCTATAACTTTATTATTTTATTTCAATTATTATTATTATTATTATTATTATTATTATTATTATTATTATTATTATTATTATTATTATTGTTTTCATCTTTATTGCTATTATTATCATCATTATAACTACTACTACTATTTGTACGGTTCTATAATTATTTATTAATTGTTCACTATCATTATTACTATTGTTAAGATAACTGGGATTACCACTCTAATTAGTGCTGTCGGTAAAACCACTATTATTACTATTTTTATATGATCAGCATTATTGCAACCATTAACCCATATCACAATATCGGCAAATATTATCTTTTTATTTAATATCATCATGATTATCACTACCTCTTAGTATTTCTAATATTTCTTTATTATTCTATTTTTCCAAAACTATCATTTTTTATAAATTCTTAAATATTATTGACCACTATTATCGTTGTTGTCGTCGCTGTTATTATTACTACTATTTTTATTACTATTATTATTACTATTATTATTATTATTATTATTATTATTATTATTATTATTATTATTATTATTATTATTATTAATAATAATATTAATAATAATAATTAATAACGCTGGCATTTTCTAGTACTTCTTTAGTTATATTTGGTTTAGTATTTTTAAATTAAATTAAACTATTATTATTATTTTTATTATCATTCATTATTACTTTCATTATTTCATCTCAATTATTATGGGTGTCTATTA
Organism: Sepiola atlantica; assembly: GCA_963556195.1. Lineage (NCBI taxonomy): Eukaryota > Metazoa > Mollusca > Cephalopoda > Sepiida > Sepiolidae > Sepiola > Sepiola atlantica. Next base: position 95,454,264 of record OY744521.1, on the reverse strand, counting down.
TTATTACTATTATTGTTACTACTACTAATCCTGTTATACTTAACGAATATATTTATTCGATTTATTAATTTATTAATGGTAAGCTAATAAACTCTAGACAAAATACAAAGATAATATAAATTCAGAATCGGCGACACATTTGATTACCACCCCACTACCACACCAATTACACGCGTCTGATCGGTTTGCCCGCACGCACGCACCCACTCATATACACAATATTATAGTTCACTTCAAAAATACATTAATAAACTTGAAAATAACTGTTGTTTTCTTATTTGACACTTGATTCGTGCATGTACACCTCCCCCTCTTATTTTCTATTTCCCATCTCTCTCTCAGTCTGAATCAACAGACGTTTTTCTTTTCTTTTTCTTCTCCTTCTTTTGCTTTATGTGTCTACCTACCTAGCACTTCTCCCTTCATTATATGCCTCTCTTTCCAGCTTTTTTATTTATTTATTTAGTTGTCCTGTTTGTTTCAGATTTTAGATTTTAGATTATTTAGATATTTTGTTTTTTGTTTTTTTGTTTTTAGATTTTTTAGATTTTTAATTTTTAATTTTTTAACAGCCCATATTTTTGGAATGTTAAATTTGTTTTCTTCTTCTTCTCTTTCTTTATCCCTCCATTTCACTCTCTCCAAATATGATCTGAGGTAAAAGATCGGATTCTAACTCTGTCTGATGAGATCTCAGTTTATAGTAACCGTTGATCGATAGCATCGACATGCCAGTGTCGCCGATTTTGTACATGCCTGTGTAAATAAAATTATCATATATTAAGCTCTATTTTGATATTGAAATCTTTTTATAAACCCGGTTAAAATTCTCTGGATTACCATCCTGTGGATATTTTTTACCTGGATTATTACCATTATATATATATATCATTCGAGTATTTTTACACCTTTTATTATTGTCTTTTCAAAATAGCTTTTTCGTCCGTATCGAATCAGATTTGTACTGGTTTACCGGACACACAATTATATGTTTAATAATTATCAGCAGTAGGTGCTATTGAATACGAAAAAATAACATTTCATAATAAAAAGTTAGTATTTTTAAATATTTTAACTTCATTTATAAATATATATATATATATATACATATATACCCATATATATATATATGTATATATATGCATATATATATATATATATATACATATATGTATACATATGTATATATATGTATATATATATATATACATATATATATATGTTGATGTTATTAAATTTCCGAAAAAGTTACATGGTAAACAGCTTATAATCCCCGTTTTAATATTTCACGCTTAAGTTAACGTCCCCTGTTTTTATTTCACTGTTAGATACTTGATTCCACTTTATTATTCATACATTTTCCAACGAATGTTAAGTCTGTGATTTCTTCGATTTAGTTAGTTTATCTGGCAATTTAAACTGCATTTTCTTCTTGTTTCTTTTGTTTAAAATGACTCAAAACTTCTTTAGACTATATATATACATACATACATACATATATATATATATACACATATATATACATATATATGTATATATATACATATATATATACATATATATATACACACATATATATATATGCATATTTATGTACATATATATATATTAATATATATATATATATATATATACATCTATGTATACATATTTATATACATATATATACAAATATATATATATACATATATATACATGTATATATACATATATATATACAAATATATATATATATATATATATGGTAAAATGAAAAAGGAAAACCAAAAACTGGATGTTTTTTATGTGTACATCAACGTTTCGTCTTTATTTATAAGACTTCATCAGGATGATGATATAGGGAAAAGATATCATGCAAGCACAGATACATGTAGGGTAGACATGTTGGTAAGAAAAATAAAATAAAATGAAAAATAATGGCAGCGTCTTGCTGGACGTCCGTACTTGTTAGAGAATGAAAATGAGTGGGAGAAAAAGGGGAAGGGTGGAGGGAGCAAGGACTACTGTGGCTGGCGATGAGAGAAAGAGGTGGGGGATGAGCAGGGGTAAAATGGATGGCAGAGAGAGATTGGAGGCCATTATTTTTCATTTTATTGTATTTCTCTTACCAACATGTCTACCCTACATGTATCTGTGCTTGCATGATATCTTTTCCCTATATCATCATCCTGATGAAGTCTTATAAATAAAGACGAAACGTTGATGTACACATAAAAAACATCCAGTTTTTGGTTTTCCTTTTTCATTTTACCATCACGTCGGATTACCTTCATCCTTCTCTTCCCATATATATATATACATGTATATATAAATATATACATATATATACATGTATATATAAATATATACATATATATACATGTATATATATATATATATCGCTCTCACTTTTGGAGCATCACACTAGTGAGAAAAAATTATTACAAATTGACATTTATATACAATGCTTTCTGTTCGAATGTACATATATATACAAATATATATATACATCTATGTATACATATTTATATACATATATATACAAATATATATATATACATATATATATACATCTATATATATATACATGTATATATACATATATACATATAAATATGCATGTGTATATATGTATATATATATATATATATATATATATATATATATATCGCTCTCACTTTTTGAGCATCACACTAGTGAGAGAAAATTATTCCAAATTGATATTTATGTACAATGCTTTCCGTTCGAATGTATTGCAGGCCAAATCTACAATAAGATTGGGTCCGTAGTAGAGCTTTAGGCTCCTGACTCTGGGGTTCTAATTACGAATCTCTCTAGCCACGCTTATGAGTCGTATTACGATGAAGCCCGTATATATATATATGTGCCTCTGCTGGTGATAAACCATTCTTCACATCTCTATTTGGTGTTATTCTATAAGAAAGGAGGAAATAATGTAGTATCTCCTCTGTCGTTACCTCCCCTCTTGCTTTTAGTAGTGCCCTTTTAAATGTGTCTACAAATCTTTCGGCTTGTCCGTTGGATTGAGGATGGTTCGGTGGCGACCGAACGTGTGTTATGCTGAATGTAACCCTGGGTTGATAAGTGACGAGCACGCACGATTGTGCGCAATTTCTGCTTAGGACTGTTGTATTGCGAGGATCCGAACCTTGCTGCTGCTGCTAGACCACCAGGCGGGATATGCTGTGTAGAGGAGTAGGGAGCCTGTTGTTAAGGCTGTGGCGTCCATACCAATTGAGGTGGGGTTCTGGCTGGTACACCTCTGGTGGGAAATTGACTCGATGGTGAATTGCTGCTTGCTTCATGTAGGAGGTTGTTGGTCAAAGTCCTGCTGTTGTAATTTTCTTTGTAGATGATGTTATTGGAGATTTTGGCAAATGGAAACATGCTTCAATATCCAGCCATACTTTGTAGTCTGGATTTTGATCAACTGCCTTTTCTTCCAAAAATACCTTGATTGCCATAATATTGTCAAATGTGGTTGAGATGAATGGACCAGTGATTTTAGTGCCATCCGGAATTTCTGCAACATCTTCTGATCCTGGACGTTGTACAAGAATTCTGATTTTCTCAGCATTACCGGTCGCATCAACCTTGAGTAGTTCTACCCCTTCAAAGTAATCAGTAAGTTTAACGGTGATGCTAGGGGTAGGGTCAGTAGATGGAGTCGGTGCTGGTACAATCCATCCAGGTCCATCAGGTCTGCCATCACTTACTGGATAGTTTGGTGTGTTTGGTGTTCCACTAATGTAGTCATCAGGTATGAGGTGTTTAACAGTAGACTCACATCGAACTGATGTTTATGAAGTAGGTCCTGATGTTGTGGTGATTTTAGGAGTCACTGTGGTAATCATTAGTGTTGATATTATTGTGGGAGTTCCTGTTGAAGTGGAGCTAAAGGTTGGTGGGTGGTCGAGTGTTCCGCCGCCGCCATTGCTGTTTCTTCTTGCTGAGGTCGTCTTTACTGCTCTGAGGTGACGATCTGGACACCACCTCACATATCTGATTGAGTGGAATAGAAGACCTAGTAACTCGATAAAATCAAGTCCCAGCAAATTATGGCATGAGTTTGTTATGTATACAGTGGTTGACACCATTTTTTCTTTCATTTTGATGGTGGCGGGTAATTGACCCGTGATGTGGACACAATCTCCAGAAACACTCTGTGCTACCTGACTTGTTGGTGTCAATGAAGGCTGGCCTATGGCTTCCCATAGTTTTTGTGATATAATAGTTATATCTGATTCTGTATCGATTTGCAGTTGAATAGGATGGTCATTCAATTGTACTGTAACATATTTTCGTTTGGACTTTTGGTTTGAGAGAAAAGTTGCTATCAGACTGTTTGTCTTTGAAAAACTGTTTGTTTTTGAAAGACTGTTTGTGTTTGTTCTGTGCTGATGTCGTTCCCTGTGGTGTGTATGTGTGTTCTGCCTATTATGGGTTGGTTTTCGTCCTAGAGGGTGCAAAATCTCTCTTTATGTCCGAGTCTATTGAAGCTGAGACAGCGGTGTGGCTTGAAGTTTCAGTATCGCACAAAATGCCAGTTGCCACAATTCCAACAAGTTGTTGGGGGCTGGACTGATTTTGAAGTCGGTGAGGTGGGCCGACGTTGTTTTTGAACTGTGTTTACCATGGATGCGTGTTGTACCATAGTTGAATCATGTTTTAGATTCACTAGACGCTGGCATTCCACGGCAACTTGTTGCAATATTATGTCTGGATTTTGTTCTATTTTTTACAAAATCCGTGTGCGAATATCTGTTTCCTCTGCTGATGTCAAACCACATACAAAAATCAAACATTTCAAGTGAGCATCTGTGATGGAAGAGATTTTAAAACGTTCACATTCTTTGTTTACAAGGCCTGCATTCGTTGAAAAATCGGTCGAGGAAGATTTCGTTATGCTAAGGCAATTGAACCGCATATTGAATAATGAAATATGCTCACCGAAAATCTGAGTAAGGGTTTGGACTGTGATGTCAAAATTTAAGTTACGAGAATGTTTTGGTAACATGTAATTTACATACCGATCATGTTCCGACGTCCCAAGCTTCCGTGACAGAAGTCTTACCTTCCAGTCGTCAGCTTGACCATTGAAATCCACTCGAAAAATGTCCTTGAAACGCGCAAACCATGTTTCGAACGTCGAATTTGCCAATGGGTCATAGCGAAATTCCGTTATTGTTTGTGAAATTAAATCTGTAGATGTCCTAAGATTTGTTTCTGAAATCGACGATGTGGGTGTGGAAAATCTCTCTGAAAATAATTCCATTAACCGTAATTGTAATAATTGTTGAATACTGTAATCCATTTTGTTTTCTTTTGAAAAAATTGTAAGTTTATCTCATCCTCCGTCGCCACTTTTGTAAACCTCGTAATAATATTTGTAAAGAAAAATTTAATTTAACAAATTTATTACAATTGAACACATAATAAATTAATGAGTTAATTGCCGCTGTAACACGAGATGAAATATACACAGTTTCAAGACGTCGGTCTGTTTATCTTTCTTCAGGCAATACTCTATCGACAAGGGCGATAACTCCGAAAATGGTCCAAGGAAGATAATCGCGTTTTCTTTAGTTGTCCTAACAGATTGATATATTAATATTTATTTAGTTTAAAAATGTAACTAATATTTTATATTGCCCCGTACAACGCATGGGCATGTTCTGACTATTTGCGGAATAAAGGAACATCGGATTGTGTGTCAAAAACACTGACCTTATTTGTAGTGAGCACGACAATTCTTCCACTATTCATGTTTCGTCGAGCAATTTAAAAATAATTTTAAAACTTTTTCTTAGCGCAAAAAGTTACACTTTTTTTAGACGACAATGTTTACGTGACCAAACGTGTATATTACACTCTCGTCATATATTAAATGTGGAGTTATACGACTGTCAGTGAGTTATAGAAATAATTTATTTTAAAAAATAAAAATATTTATAAAATATTTTGTTTCACTCAGATTTCTGGAATATTGAAATGTGAGAGTAATACGAAACTATTGAATACTTTAAAATATTTACAGTGTTTTCTTCAATTAACTCGTGTTGCGAAAACACAAGATTTATGTTTTTAATGGTTACTGTTATTTATACATATTTTATTTAAAGTATATTTATATCAGTAACTAACAGTATTTACTTATTTTCATGAAACTTGATGCAATAAAACATGTCGTCATCGAGGAAATAAGCCGATAACACTAGGATATTATGTTTAAAATTTAAAATGTGTTTTTAAAAATATTTCATAGGTAATACTAAATAGATTTTTACTGGAAGCACTTGATTTGAATATTTGCTTAATTACAATATTTTTCCTTTTCAGTCCATTTTATTTTATGTTTAAAAATAGAATTATGATAAAACTTTATCTTTTCTTCGATCAGTGAATTAGAAATATTTCTAGACTGTGAAAACAAGTTTAAATAACACCCTTTATAATATATATATATATATATATATATATATATATATATATATATATATATAAAATAATTTTAAAGAAATCAAAACATAAATCTAAAAATAAATGCGCTAATATTTATTTTTTAAAAAAATATAATTCTTTTATATTTGCTCCGCTTAACGCTGGGCCACGACTCCTACTAATTAATCCGATAAAGTAAGTTTATCAATTTCTGGTGTGAACACAGGTTGACCGATATCAAAAATATCAAACAGCAGTGAACTTGCCAATTGCAATTAACATTCAAACGTAAATTGAATTTTAAAAGGTTTTTCATGATCTTAAGCATTACTAAAATGACAAAAATATACCGTAAATAATTAAACTAAACTTCACAATAGTCCGTTAAAGGAGGGAAAAATAACAGTTATTCAGCTTTTGTTTCTAAAAAAACATAATGTCGTACCATCACTATTCTGTTGTTAACAGAAAAGAACACTCCAAAGTGTTATGGGATTTACATTCCTTCATTTCGTTAAACGTCATATAGAATTATTTTGCAAAATCGATAATATTTGATATCATATTGTCCTTCATTGAATTATTTTTTTTTAAATACAGATTTGAATGAATAAACTAATTAACGGCAAACGTGTGAATTAGCTAAAAATAAAATTTGTGCAAAAACGGAAAGATACAGTTATACAAATGATAAGACATGAATATTTATATATATATATATATATATATATATATATATATATAAAGTTAAATGGACGAAGAGTGATAAACATGCACGATGTCCAAATTTATTTCAAACTTCAAATGTTCAAAGCTAGGTATATTCTGTAATAAAATTATGGTTATTGTTCTTTCCTTAAGCCAATGCTTTTCAAAGATCGAGATCTTTTCATCAGAGGTATTATACAGATAGATAAGTTGGTAATAGAAGAGCCAACGTTCAACATTTAAAAAAATATGAAAAAATATTTAGAAAAAGATGGGTGAGAAAAATAGTTCGACCCATCTTTTTCTAAATATTTTTTCATATTTTTTCAAATGTTGAACTTTGGCTCTTCTATTGCCAACTTATCTATCTGTATAATTCCTCTGATGATAAGATCTAGATTTTTGAAAAGCCTTGGCTTAAGGAAAGCACAATAAACATAATTGTATTACAGAATATACCTGGCTGTTAACATTTGAAGTTTTAAATAAATGTGTACATCCGTGCATGTTTATCACTCTTCGTCCATTTAACCTTATAATTGCTCTATCTCGTATATTGAGCTTTTACCATTTCACTATAGGTTCTTTTACTAAAAGTTTTACTTTTAGTTTCTTACTTATATATATATATATATATATATATATATATATATATATATATATATATATATATATATATATTTATATATGGAGATAGATAGATAGATAGATAGCTAGATAGATAGATATCATTCACACACGGAACTGTTTTATTATAATTCTTACGGTCAACATTTACCCATTCGTGACTAATTCATTGGATTGTCACTAATTCAGATTTAATCAAAGCTTGCATTTTCCCTTGTATTAAATCACCCAAAGCATTTTTTGAACGTAAGGAAATTAAAAATTGGCTTAGTAGAAAAAAAAAGTGTTGTCAAAATATGTGTGGTCATCAATGTGTAGGATAACGCACCACATTGACTTTGAATAATAATAACTTTTTAATCAAATTCAATATTTATTCTTGTATAACAAAAATGTAACTAACAGCACAATCAATGTGAAACTATGTATATATCAAAAGGAGCTGGCGCTAATTGAAGCGTTAAGCAGCTTTATAATGACACAAATGCCTACTGAGTAAAACTCCTTATGTAATTTAACAAGACATAACTTTATTAAATATTAAATAGAATTGCATGATTGAGAATGAGAAAGATAGTACGCGATTGGCTGATTCAAAATATGTATTATTTAAAACATTGGTCTATGGAAACCAAGCTGTGTGGCTTTTTATAGAAAAATGAAAAAGTGATAATTTGCTTTTATTGCGACCATTTTTTATTTTTTACAACACGCCAACTTTGCGCTAATAGTAAGTGGGACTCTCATTTTAATATATTAAAAGCAGTTAATTTTCTAAATTCGAAAAAACAATTTGCCCCCTTAATCTAGAACAAAAATTAGTCCTCGAAATTTGAAACCACAATTAGTCGTATGAATTAGAAACACAATGTATCCCCTAAATTCAGAATATTAATTTGTCCCTAAAATTCGGAAACAAAATTAGTCCCACTAAATTCGAAACAACAACAATTGGTCTTCCAAATTTGAAGCAACAGTTAGAATAAATTTCGCTTCTGTGTTTCCGTTCTATTTCGATTCCGATGTGTTTTCGAATAATAAGAAAATTAGAAAAAAATAGTATGGAAAGCAGTGAACTGGATGAAGAACAATTGAAAAAAACAAAAACATGCTGAAACCCAAGCAAAATATAGGAAAAAATAATAGTGAAGGTGGCGATAAATATGAGCAATATAAAACACTATATAAAATAATTATAGAGAAAAGTAAAAAAATCGAGAATAATAAAACAACTAATGCTAAACGACAAGATAAATATAAATAAAAATGTAGAATAAAAGTAAATTTAAAAACCGACACATTGCATATCAAAAAACTATCAATAAAATTTTAAAAAATAAAATTCAATATCAAATGTAATTAAACGGCAGGAAAAATATAGGAAATAATAGAATATACGATCAATATATTGAAACAAAAACAATGTATCAAACAAATTATGAAAATAGTAAACACATTGTTAAAGAAAAGCAATAAAAATATACTAAAAACATTATTCAAACTCACAAGAGAAAATGTTAATAGAAAAATATATTGAACACATTTTCAATTTTTGGGGTTGCAAAATGCCATTATATTTCACAAATTGGCAAAATCTTATTTAGTTTATTTAAAAAGTAGAATACCAGAATAATTACAAGAAAGGACTGAACAAAGTTACTCTATACAATGTTGCGTTGGACATCAGAAATGTCATGCTCAAACCAATCAAACATACTGGAAAAAACAGTTAATGGCTTTGTCACAGAGATTGAAAAGAATGGACTGTTGGCTATTTATATGGGGCAGGAGTTGTGCCCTACTTTCAATAATGAGTTTTTATTTTTCAAACGAATACAGTATACTATGCCCCATTGTATGTTTTTAGAGGGCATGATGTTTAAACTACTGAATGTCAACCAAATGAATGTGAATGCAAAATTATAGCCAACATGATCAATATAATGGATTAATGCTTGGCTCGTCTTTGTGACACTAAATAAATGTTTCCTGGTTAAAGAAGTAAACTTTTAGAAACAATAAATATACATATAGCAATTCAGGAAATTGTACGTCATTTAACTGTATGAAATAAATAATTTGAAGAATTATATGGCATTCATTGTTAATACATGTATTTTGTGGTCAATATAGCTGCACCAATAAACTTGAACTCATAAATATGGCTTTACACTTCGAACATTGGTGAATTATGTCTACAAATTATGAGCTGTAGGAATATGGTTGCATTTGTATGTGATTTCAATTTTTGAACGAAACTGGCCCATGTACAAAATATCAGTGAGATAATACACAATTAATCAAGCCAGTCTTGAAATAGTTAGAAATGTGCTTCAGAGGGAAAGTGAAGTTGCCCATTCTGTATATTACATTTTAAACAAATATTGTTCTCTTGTTAAATATATTTATGCAAAATTGCAAAAAACGAAAAGAAATTCTTGTAACATTTCCACACGAAGAGAGATTACAATAATTGTTAAAAATAGACTAAATGGGATGACAAATTTCCTGAAGTCATGAAACTAAATCATAAATTGTCATATACTATGTGTATCAATTACGACTTTTCTTTTAAAATCAAAAATATTGATTTAACTGGCACCAATCAATGGTCTTCAAGTTGAAAAAAAACTTCCAAAAGAATTAGAAAAATGTAATATTTATGAACAAATATTGATACAAAGAGCCAAATGTTGTATTACTGTGCCTAAAAATTTCATAGGACCATTGGCTCATATGTTGCTATTTATGCAAGGAATCGTAACTCATTTGTCAATTCCTATAGACAACACAATTAATGACGTCCTTGACAAATTGACATAAAAAACACAATTCTTTTGAAATTGTGATTGACTCATTGCAAAAAAAGAAGAAAATAATTTGTAAATCATTAGTCAACATGCAATATATTTTGAATTAACTTTATTGGCTTAAAGAGAAAAATGAAATTCATAAAGACATTGAAATTGATTAAACTAATAATCTGAATAACAGTGACTTGTTTATTCGATAGAACTGCACAATAGATGCTTAACATTTGTTGATAGATTTGACCAGGAAAGCTGCTGAAACATTCTATGAGCATCACACGGTTACGAAAATGTACCCATCCTTATCAAAGGAAAAATACATTGATTTTTATTAGATGTTGTTTCCTACCGAGAAAAATAAAATATTTCAAAATAGAAAATATGAAATGTCAGACCTCATATGCTTGTCAGAAACAAACTCAGTTATGCCATTCTTAGATTTAGAAGAAACATGCAATATCATTTTTCCAATCATGACAATGTAGGCAAAATATATTTTCATGCTGGAATCTTTGCCATCATGTAGTCAATGAAAACAGGAATATTACTTTGGCAGAATCTAACTAACAATTACAGAATAATGACACAGCTCTGAATGGCTATCTGTCAATGATGATGGCAAATGGCAGGGTTCCAAAAATGTTCGAATAGAAATGCATCTTGTCTTAATATTATTGATGGACAATTCGGCCCCGCGACTTGCACACATTGTGTGAATGAAGTTAATTATTTTACTATAGGCTGCATTCCGTCCCGATCTTGACAAAAAATCCAATTTTTGAAAAAGTTTCACATTACTTCAGCAGAATTGAGTATCAACAAAGAGGTGCTCAACACACCCATATGAAATTATTATGTAAACATCACCGATTTAGTACAAATATTATCAAGTAAAACTCAAATAATTTATTGAGTGACATAGGACATGCATAAAGCCTTGGTCTGAATTTAGTTCGACATTGCATAATTCTGTGTCTTGATTTCAAAAGTATTCTTGCAGAAAAACCTTAGAACATGTTTGGTAAATGTCGAAAATTTTCAACAAAAGTGAATATTTCGATTTCCAACATCTGATGGAGTATTCAATATTTTATTGTGGCATACAGTGTAATATCAAGAAAACATAGTAAAGGTGTCAAAATACTTCCCCAACTGCAATGAAAATCAACTGAAAATATATCAATGATTACAATCCTTTGCCCTATTTGATTTAGCAAGCTAATGTTGATGTTCAATGAATTGCGGAAAATAGTATGATGGGGTTTCGGCATCGTGGATAGGAACTAGATTAATATATGAAAGATAAAAGTCAGCTGGTATTTAGCTCATTAGCAAAAAAGATATTAGAACATATGAGTTTGTTGCAAAGTTGTTATGAAACAATTTCTTTGCCTCATCTGATTCAGTTATTTTGAGCGATGCTGATATTCTTAGTACAGAATCAGATCAAAACAAGAATTTCAAAGTAATGCTACAAGATTCGCCAAATATATTTTCTGGACATATAGTAGAAAATTATTACCATAATAGCAGACATTCATTATATTATATTGCTCGTAATGATGAGAGGAAGATGAAGCAATCAAATGGTCATGACAAACCATACAGTTTATTTGATAAATGCTCACAGCTTCTCGATTCTCTTTTGGTATGGTTGAAACAGGCAAACGTTTTACGATTGACACATTGTCTTACAAAATAAGCCCGATGACCGATCTATCTAATTGTTTTCCTGTCAGAATATGTGGACCAACAAACATGGGTGTTTTAAAATAAAAGGAAGTACTCTACATTGAAGTCGAATGATTGGAGTTTATCTAGGAGAGTCCCTAACTTACAAGGAATTGCGGAAAGTGGACATGAACATTTTACGCCATACGTATGAAAGAGCCTGACTGTTAATAATTGATGAAATAAACATGTAATTGGATGCTGGCATTCATTCATAAAAGGCTTCATGATTTGTTTGGAGATCTCACAAAAATGACACAACTTTTTTGAAAAAGAAATGTTCTATTGTTTAGTGAGTTAATGCAATTTGCACCTGTCAACGTAAAACTAGTTTGTTACTAGAATATTATCATATGATAGTAGAATAAAAGAGGTTGGCATTATTAGACAATCATTTTGAAAATACTTAAATATGATGAATTTACCATAGATATAAGACAAAACGCAGACAAAAAATAACGAGGTTGCCATTTTGGGAAAGAATAATAATTAATTCACAATGACACTATGATATTAGCATTCTTCCCAAAAATATACCTATTTCCTGATAAAAAAAGCAACTGTTGAAGGAGTTTCTGAAAAAATGCTTGAAGTGTATGCTACACCTAAATTTAATTGTGTTTTGATTTTACCTTTTTATAAAAATGTTGATGAGTTAAATAATATAATGATTAAAAATGCAAAATCAATACAATGGAAATTTATGCAAAATATTCTGGTATGAGACAAGTAAATAGAACAAAAATGTTAAACTATGCAAAAACAAGAAAACTTCTGGGACTTCCAGACTAAAAACACTGCTAAATGTTGGAATATTAAAAAACTATGATATTTAAAGTAAATATTGATGTGGATAAAGGAGTGTTATTAGAACAGTTGTTTAAATGATTAGAAATGGAAACAAACTTTTTGTGACGTTTGATATAAAGACAAAACCTTTCAGCAGACTATGGAATTTTTCGCTAGTGTTTTTGTCACTGGAACACATGTTTGCCTGTTTTATGCTTACTTTACAAGAATTCATACATTACGAACGTATTCTCTTGAAGGAATAATTGCTGATTTAGCAATCATATATGTTGTGATGGTCAATCTTCCGTTGCTGTTTCAAGAGCCAGGAAACTTTTCAATGTGTATGTTATGTGACGTTGATCCTAGATCATTGATGATGTTTTATATATCTGCATAGTAAAAGTACAACACACTACTGGTTATTACTGGAAGAGCAGATTACCTCCTTCGCCACCTTGCAGGGACAAAAGCCTCTTTGTATGGAAAATGCTTTTAGCATGACCCTAAAACGAACTAAAATCTTAAATTGGACGAAAATAAAAACCCACTTTCCAAGAAGAAAGAAAAATAAAATTAGTCAAACTTTACTACATATGAATCGTTTGATGATCTAAAAGAATGCAAATTCACATGTGTGATCACTGAATCAATTGGGTGAATTACTTGAGTATTTGAATTATGTTAACAACATGAATGGTGTACATCATGTGCTGAGTAATAGCATCTTAAGTGTTGTGAAGTTGTTCCACAGTAAATAATAAATAAAGGAAGTCAAGTCGAGGGTAGGTTTAACAAGTGTATTAACAAAGTAAGAAACTGACTAGCTCTTGGCTAGACAGTTACAAGGTGGTGCTTTGTCTTCTGGTGACTCGCACTATTTATAGTGACAACCGGTGTAGTTTGTCCTGTGTAAAAACGGCCGGTGTAACACCTCCCTTTGAAAATATCCCCTCTGTGGATTAGTAACGTTTTTGTTGGTTTTTTCTTTCGTGCTTATGATAAATTCATCCACATCTGCCTTACTCTTAATCTCATCAAGCGTTACTGGAAGTTCTCTTATTGTGTCACATAACGTATTTTTTACTTCAGCTTCCGCTTGAATAGCTGCTATCACCATATTCTCCAAGGGTTCTGTCTGCTTAGGTATCAACCTTGATAACCCGTCTGCATGACCAAATTTCTTAGATGGTGCATACTCAATTTGAAAATTGTAGGTGAGAAGAATGGTACCCCATCTTTGGAGTCTATTAGCAATGTGTTGTGGTAGTCCCTTTCTCGATCCGAAAATCGTTAATAAGGGTTTGTGGTCTGTTTGTAACAGAAATTGTCTACCGTGCAGGAAACGATGACATTTTTTTACCGCGAATATAATGCTTAGAGCCTCTTTGTCAATATTGAGAGTAGTTTTTTTTCGGCTGGTAGAAGTGTTCGGGATGCATGGGCTATGGGTTTTAATTTTCCATCATCGATTTTGTGCAATATGCATGTTCCTATACCATAGTTTCTGGCATCGCTTGCAACTACAATATCAAGCTTGGGATTATAATGTGCCAGAAACAAGTCAGACGTTAAGATATCTTTAATTTTCTGAAACGCTTCTTCGCACTCTTGCGTCCAGACCCATTTTTGGTCCTTCTTTAACAGTTCATTTAAGGGTGATCTTTGTTTATGCATGTTTGGTACGAACACTATCTAGTCATTCGCCAACCATAAAAAAATTTGTAGAGACGCAATATTTTCTGGAGCAGGCATGTTCCGTATCGCCATTGCCCTATCTGGGTCTTGCCTTCTTCCTTGCTCATCGATGATTTGTCCTAAGTATTTTATTTTTTCCATGAAAAAAGTACATTTCTCATCTTTGATTTTAAACCCATAATCCTGGATTTTTTTGAATACTTGGTTTACATGAGTCTTGTGTTGTTCTTTGCTAACGCTGTTTATTAACACATCGTGCAGGTACCCTACTGCGAAATCCATCCCATTTAACATCATGTCCATAATTTGTTGAAAAATCGAAGGGGCGACCTTTACCACAAAAGAGAGTCGGTTAAATTTGTATAATCCCTTATGGGTATTGATACATAGCAGTTGTGAACACTCTTCATCGACAGGGATTTGAAGATAAGCGTCGCTGAGATCGATTTTAGAAAAATATTTTCCTCCACTCAGTTTCGCAAATATTTCTCCAGGGCTTGGAAGAGGGTAATGGTGATCTTTTAATGCCTTGTTCAAGCTTGTGGAAAAATCGGCACAAACCCGAATCTCCTTGTTCTTTTTCTTAACATAAACTGTAGGTGAAGTCCACTCACTGTGATCAATTTTTGAAATGACAGCCATGTTCTCGAGTCTTTGTAATTCACCGTCTATTTGCTCTATAGCGGCGTATGGAACATTTCTTTTCTTTCTGAACACAGGTAGTGCATTTGTTTTAACTTCAAACTTTGCTACCGCTTTTGTACACCTTCCAAGACCGCCTGAAAATACGTCTATCAAATTTTCTTTTAATTCCCTCTTGAGTGTTTCCGCCTCCACATTCGAATCCTCAACCTTTTGGGAAAAGGAGCTTAAAGGCAGATCCCATAGGCTAAACTTTTCAATCAGATCAGTTCCAAAAAGGTTATTAGATTTTCGCATAACAATAAATTTGGCTTTTACGATCTTATTCTGGAAAGAAATATTCGTCAATAATTCCGCTTCGAGGGTTATTTTTTCACCACTGACGCTTCTCGCCGTTTTTCTGTGATTTGATCATAGTGGGTCTCCCAAGCTTCTTCCATGTCTGTACATTAATTATGGAAATGTCAGACCCACTATCAAGCTGTAGTCTTACTTTTTTTAAAAGCATTTTGACCTGTACATATTTCCGGATATTTTGTTCTTCAGGCTCAATTTTTGTCAGTTTAATGGATGTCTTTCTACCAGATTTTTTTTCTACAACGTGATGCCGTATGTCATTTCTGGTGGCAGTTGTCACATTGTTTGAATGTGTAGGGACACATATTGTACCAATGGTTATCTCCACACACCTCCAACACGGTCCAGGTGGATCTTTTCTATGTTTTTGTCTCTGGTTATTCATTGAAGTCAATTTTTTCTTCTGATGGATTTTTTTAATGTGCGACACTCCGTTTTCCTCTATGTCACGACTGTCCTGTTTCAACGCAACAAAACGTTCACAGTCTTCCGCTAAGTTTTGTATTGTTAGACATGGCTCATTTTCGAATTTATTTAAAACACGACGTCTGATTTCAGAGTCTTTATTTAAGACCAGACCTTGCAAGAATATTAAACATTTACAATTATCCGATGATAATTCCTCTAATTTAAAATCGTCGCAAAGTTTATTTACTATACTTGCATACGTAATGTAGTCGTCTTCCTCTCTTCTAGTGACATTCATACACTTATATCTCCTGTGGAAAAGAGAAGTTTTTGTAGAAAACAGTTCTGTTAGTAAAGTAACTGCCTCCTGCAAGTTCAACTCACTGGTCTTTTTTGGAAGGATAAAATTCACGAACTTTGTATGCTCGGCAGCTCCTAATTTTCTTAGCAAAAATCTTACTTTTTTAGAGTCTGTCTATGTACTGCAGTCCGATACAAAAATATCCTCATATCTTCTATAGAAGTGAGCAAAAGTGACATCGTCTTCTGGATTATAATTGAAAATTTCGATAGCGCTCCACACAGCCGTCTGGGAGAATGCATTATGATTCCCGTTTGCTTTCGTTAACTGTGTTGCCTCCATAAATTTTCTCTGTTCCTCCTGTGTTTTTATCAAGTGTTCTTCGAAGTGTTTCTGCTGTTGTAGCAGTCTTTCTTGGAATCTTCATTCTCGTGTTGTCGCCAGCTCTTTTTGTTCAGCATGCATTTTTCTTTGGGCTTTTTGCTGTTCCAACAATTCTCTTTTAAATTTCTCCTCAATTTCAACTTGTTTTCTTTGAAGTTCCATTTGTTGTTCAACTTGCTGTCTTTGTAACGCAACATTTTGTTCCGTTAGGAATTTAAGTAATTGAAAAAGAGAATCTTTGAATTCAGTGTCCATCATTCACGAATTCAAGTTATGCACCACACAATTTACACTTGTAAAAATAAATCAGTTTTCCCCACAACGTGCTAAATATAATTAGTTTGCTCAACTTATACACAAAACAAGAAATATATTATTCCTTAATAAAAAAAATTCAATCCCAGTTCTTTTGTTTGAAAAATAAAACTAAGAATTTTTTTTTTTTAAATTATATATGAGTACGTAGTTTTACAAAACCAACTCCGTCGCTATAAGCCTAAGAAGACTAGTTTTATGGGAAATCTTTTTAACCCCTTTTCATTTTTCAAAAATGCGAATTGCTTATTTAACAGTTCTTTGTTAGAAGCACAAATGACTTACGCGAATATATGTTTTTACTGTCCGTACTTTGCTCTCGACAATTCTGTGGTAGACCGTTTTAATAAATAGTCAATCCGGATTTTGTCTCAAATATCAGATGTTGTCCTAATAATAACGACAAACTTACACAATAGCTGTAATTGTTGACGCGGATAACATTTATCTTAACGAGTCAGTGAAACTTGAAGAGAAAAAAAATAACGGTATCAGGGTATTCAATTATTTCAATAATTGAAAATGTTACGCGTTTTTTAGTTTTCGATTTTGGTAGCAAGTTTTGAGTTTGTGTTTTATTTTCGCTTAACTACTCAGTAGTTAATTTGCTGTTAATCCTTGCGAATCCAAATATCTGACGAAGATGGGTTTTTTTCCGTGAAGATCTTGCGAATCACTTTGGGTGATTTTTTTTTGTTAGCAGTGAAATCGTTTCGATTCCTCGTCGCCAATCTATTGTGAAGTTGTTTCACAGTAAATAATAAACAAAGAAAGTCAAGTCGATGGTTGGTTTAACAAGTGTATTAACAAAGTAAGAAACTGACTAGCTCTTGGCTAGACAGTTACAAGGTGGTGCTTTGTCTTCTGGTGACTCGCACTATTTATAGTGATAACCGGTGTAGTTTGTCCTGTGTAAGAACGGCCGGTGTAACATTTAAAAATCATAATAATGTTTCTACCTTGTGATAAATCATTTGATGAAAATTTCATTATGGTAATCAGCACTGTGCGCATTAATTATTTAAAGAACTCACACTTCGTGTATACGTAGTATTGAGAGAAAGGAAAGGATGTTTTCAAACTAATCATACTAGATGCATCAGATTTCATCAGTCAAATTGTCATGTATCAAATAACAATGTTTGCTAATGTCATTCAACACATTGATGTCGCATAGAATCTGAACTTCCATTTGAAATCAAATAAGGCTTATATTAAATCCTATTAGTGGGACACGACATTTAAATATTTACATTTAACAAAGACACTTTGATTAAATACTGGCATACGTGTTCTGAAATTACTGAGTGTCAGGTAACTTTGAGAGTTGAATTCTAACAACGAATTAATTGTGATATTATGAACTTCAGTTCAAAAAAGCAGCAAATATATGGAACACATTTTACATCAAACGCTCCCATTCTACACGAAGGATAATTATCTATAGCAAGGCATTATACTTGTCTACTGACAAATGGCAGTGAAAATTTGAATGTAATAAGTGACAAACATTTTTATGAAAAAACACAATGAATTACCTCCAAAATTACCTAATGTGGTTGTATTATTCATGGAAAAAGTATAAATTTGAAATTGAAAATATAATTCAAAATGCATTCAGAAAATAATATTTATACGGAAGCCAATAATAGAAATAATTTTCCTGAAATAAAAATATTAGAATTTATTCTGAAATTTTAAGAATTCTTTTAAACCATGACATTCATGTTTATTTTTTAATATTTTTTTTCATTTTATTAGAAACTGTGAAAATTAAATTTTATTTTGAAAGTATTAATTTGTATTGAAATATTTAACTTATTATTTTAAAACTTATTTTGATGTTTCTAAAATAATATATTTTAAAAAACTTCTTTGAAGTTCAATAAGTTAAATTCATTGTTTTTATTCTGAAACTTATTTTTAACTCATACTTAACTTATTCTGTAAATAAACATTTTTCTGAATTTCTTAATATTTGAATTTGAAATATAAAACATATATTCTATCTTATTTTACATTATTCTGACATTTAAAAATGCAAAATACTGAATATCATGCAATATGTATACGTTTACAAAAAATGAACTTATTGAGTAGAACTAATAATATAAGTGTATTTTATTATTTTAAAAATATTATTTTTAAATAACATAAAGATCATTATGTTTCATAATTATAAACGTATTAATAATAGAATATCTAATAATTTATAGGGAGTAGAAGACATTTTATTCAAAAGAAGAACAAAAGAACCACAATAGTAGAATTAGACAATAAGACAATTTTGAACCGTTTTAAGGGATGAGTAAAAGTTCTAAGCTACTCCATTATTTATTTCATTTATAAACTTATTTTTAATAACTTCACTTATTTAGGTAAAACTCTAAATAAATTCATAGAATATTGTACTTTGTGACTTTTGTCTCTATGGGAAGTACTGAAACATGAGTAGAGTTACCCAGAAAATCTGATATCATTTTTCATAATATCTATTAATACTGGAGATTATGGATATGTCTGTCTGTCTGTCTGTCTGTCTGTCTGAAGCCGAAACTGCATCAGAGTAATATTACTATTTTATTAGTCTGCCAGCTTCCTTATATACTACTACAAAAGCCGCCGTAAACACTATGCGCATTTATTAATTTACATAATTAATTGCTTTTAAACTTGTAAATAGTATTCTAAAATATACACGCATGATTGTTCTCTTAAGATTTCGACAATTAGTTACGCTATTTTGTTCGCTAATAATCTTACTTATAAGTTATAATTATTGATGTTATTATTTATATATATACATATATATATATATATATATATATATATATATATACATACATGAAATGAGTTACGTAGTTGATATATCTATGACGAACCGATTGAACAGCGAGCGTTACTCCATTGAATTGGTTCCCTCCGTTAATTCAGTATGGACGCAAGACGGTGCGTTATTAAAAATGTAAACAAAACGCTGTAATTTACCGTGCTACTTTTACTCTGATTTTTGTATTAAAACGTTCTGAGTTTGTTTATTTTCTTAATCTTATTAGCAATCATGTTTTATAATACAAATTCACTCCATCAAATTGTTTAATTAAAATAATAATTGATTTAAAAATAAATATTTAAAAACACGCACATATACACATTATAACAAATTTAGTTTAGGAATTTTTTTTCTTTTCGAGACTTAAAAAAATATTCGTGTTTACTGTATTTGTGTTTATAATACTTTCATATCCAATATTATCATTTTTTCACGACCCTTACTGAATTTATGATTTCAATTACCCCTTATACGATGTTAAGCTTTAATTTACAAACTGTATTTATTATTCTATGTTTTATTTATTAAAATAAAAGATCTGATTTTTTCTCTTTTCTGTCAACAAAAAAACTAACATATAGTACTGAAAAACTATACAACTGATTTTAGAATCAAATTGTTTAATTAAAAAATGTCATTTAACAAAAACACACACACAAACACACACATTCTAATGAATTTAATTTCGGTAAACTTTCTTTCCGAGAACATTTACATAGCTAATCGTGTTTACTGTATTTGATTTTTTTGTCTATTTTCACTTAAAGACCCGCGCTAACTTTTACCCTGTTGTTATGGTTTGGGTCACGGTCAAAGTGGGGGTTAGAATTAGGGTTTAGAGTTAGGGCTTTCTTTTTTTCTTTTCAATTAAAATATTTATATGTATGGGGAAGGGTAAAATAAATAAATTCAGGGGGGGGGGGCCGAAAAATGTTTTTCTATCTAAATTTTTTAAACTAAAATATTTCTATTTATGAGGGAGGGTAAAACCAACACTGGGGTAGAGTCGATTTTTTTTCTTTATTTTCAACTAAAAATATTCTTGGTAATAAACAAAGAAAATCAATATGAATTGGGCTCCATCGGTGTACGTTAATTTCTGACGCGGCAGCCTAGCAAAAATATGCGACCGGAGGGAACACATACTTGCTAGTTCTCATAATATATATTTTTTGATTATATAAATAAACATATTTTTTATTGTTTTCAATTTTAAAATTATTTCAGTTTTAAACTTAATCTGAAAATGTATTACTAAAGTATAGCCAATGGTGTTTTGTCTATATATGCAATAATGAATTATGTTTATAAAAGGCACATTTTTCAATTGACTATATTCTAAATATTTACTTTCATGTTTGAAAAACTAGAAAAATTAAGGTATTTTTAATTGTAAGCTTGATTTTTAAATTAACAACTTTATTTGCAAAATGTACATTTTTAATGATTAGGGTATAGTCATTTGTGTTGGTTTTTATTGGCAGTACTACAAAATGTAGTAGGGTTGTCCAGAAAAAGGTCAATGTTTCATTTGATTATATTTATTTAACAACATATTTTGTTTCAAAATATACTAGTGTAGTTATTATTGTTGATTACTTCATATTTAGAGTAAAATTTAATTTTATCATAGTATATTTTCTGTGATGTTCTCTCTATGAACTGTACTGAATCGTGCACTAGGGCTGTGAAAAAACAAATGTGTTAAATCATCATACTAAATATACTCATGCTAAGTTAGTTGGTTTGTATTTCTTATTGCTTAAATGCAGATAACAAAAGAAAAGTTTGATTAATACATTGTGTCAGCGGATAATACGTAATAAATGCCAGGCTAGTCTACTAGCTAATTATATGCTTGCATTATTATTATCCCCAAACTGGATGATAAAATCAAATTTATTATTAAGACCCTCTATAACAATGGCAATAAATTAGACGTTGTTGAATGCACTATCAACAGTATAATTTTCAGTTTTTATGAAGATAAAAAAGTTCTGTTGGTAAATGCCCTATTATTTAACTTCGTCTATCTTAGCTAAGTTGCATTAGTGATGGATTCGCTAAACACCTTTTCCGCAAACAAACTTGTTGTTTCTTCAAAGAGACCCATTTTGTCGTCAATTAAAACATATATTCTTCCCCCACACCTAAATAATTATATTATTTATTGATTTAAATGTCGTTTCAGTTGCAGTACGTTCGGCGGACCTCGTAAAGATTGGACATCCGGGTCAAACAAAACGTGCCGACAAACATTCGACATGAAAATTACTTACAAAATGATATTTTGAATAATACGTATGGTTCTTCTATCGCTGAACATCTCATAAAAACGTCCTGCGCCTGAACATTCATTTACTATTAAATTAATTTTCAAGTCAGAAACGTAATATATACATTACCCCCGGAAAATATCCCCCACCCCCAACAAATCGTTTATCTTTTTAAATAAAAATATTCGGAGACAATTTTCCTTTTAGCTAAAAATGTCTCACCAGCCAAGAACGCGACACTCTAGCAAAAATAGACGACCATTAGGGAGTTTATTTTCGCTAGTCCACGTATAATATAACGAATTTTCAAGTCAGAAACATAACAAATACATTTGAGCACATCTAAACAAACAATAAATAATTTCTACGCCGAGGTCGTCATTTGAACTCGTAACCTGAACGTCATACGGTAATTAAGACTAATTAGGCGATACGCTACTAACTGCACGAAAGAGACAAGTTAAAACAACGATTTTTATTTAACTAGTTAAGCAAGTGTTTTTTCACTTCTTTTACTTAGCAATGGATCATCTTAAAACGATGTTCGTATCAAAACCGGTTCTTTGATATAGTATTAATTCTGCATTCGACTGATTTTTCAAGAGGGGTCATCCCCCCCCCCCATTTTGTTGGGGGGGGGTACGGTTGACCCCCCCCCCACACACACACACCTATAAAAAAATGTTTTTCTTTTCAAACAAAATATATTGGGAGACAATTTTTTTATTTTTCATTTTTTAACTAAAAATATTTTTGGTCCAACACAATGTGTCACCACCCAAGAACGCATCAGTCTAGCAAAAGTAGACCGTTAGGGAGTCTATTTTCGCTAGTCTTAAGTATATAGGTTACAGAAATACAAAAACGTAAAAATTGCGAAAAGGTTCGACGTGATGCAATTCGTAAATTGAAAACAAAAACAACAAATACGCGAGGTAATTCATTTTAAACAAATACGCAAGTAAAACCTTAAGTATGAAAAATTATAAAACTATGAAAGTCAGAAAAAATGTAAAAAATCGCAATATACATCTAAAAAATCAACAAAAAATACGCATTTTTTTAACAAGTACGCAAGTTACGAAGGTGTATCAATGTGAATGAATGACATAAATATACTAGAGTGAAATTTTAAATTGAGAAACAACAAATACCCAAGCTAATTTATTTAAAATAAATACGTAAGTTTCTCACGTCGGCCGATCCGACATCGAGTATTTTTTTAAAGCTTTGGAGATGTCTGCAGCAGAAATATATGAGACCAGTGTAATTATATTGCAATGCTATTTAACAATACAGAATAAATTAATACATTAGTGTATATATGTATATTACTGGCTGAAATGTCTACTTATTACAAGTATCGGTGGCGTCCATTTGAATATTAGTTTACTTTTGCTGACAAACCGTACAACCATTTGAAAAATAGCGCAAGCCGGATAAAAAGCGTTTTGACAGTAGCTGAATAAAAAAATAGGTTTCTGTATTAAAGGATGCAATTTAAAAGATATATATAGATATAGTCAAGATCAAATAGTGATATGTAAGATGCAATACTATATCGGTTCTGCATTGAAAATCATCGGACTTATATATATATATATATATATATATATATATATATATATATATATATATATATATATATATATATATTATTGTGTAACATGTGAGAAAAAAGTCAGTAACTCGTTTAAATAGGGATAAGAGACGCAGAATTACTTACAGAATGTTCACATGCAAATTGTACATGTAAATTCAAGACATGAATGATAAGAATGCAAAATTGTAGAGATAAAATATTTATTAGAACATCAAAAGTACAGAGCCAGGAGCTTCATGTTCTTAGTCCATGAATTTTTAAAGATAAACTCTTCTCATCAAAGAATAGGGAAAAGTCGACAATGTAATTGTAACTATTATCGGTAACATTTTACTTTTTAAATTGTTCATAAAATAAAACAAAATAAAGGCCAAAAAGTAAAGAGCCTCATGTTTAGATCAAAGCATGAAGTCAGGGTGAATGATGTCCCAAAACACGTCAAAACAAAAAAATAAAAACAGCTGTTATTTTTTAAATTAATGTTTGAAAGAGAATAATACTCAAATTGGTAGAAATCCAGAACTGTTTGTAAGAGTCCGACAACAATTGGTAACGCCCATTTTATCCTGTTTGATGTTCTAATAAATATTGTATCTTTACATTTTGTTATTCTCATATTTAACCCTAGAATTGATTGCTCTATTCAATATGTTGAGCTTTATATTATCACGATAGATTATTATTAAACGATAATTCAATTATCGTTTGCGGACTGAAGCCACACTTGAGAACCTGGTCATCACCCCGTCTCAAGTGAGAGACATCATAAAATACCTTGACACCTCGAAATCCTGTGGGCCCGATCTTATATCAGTAATAGTAATAAAGAAATGCTCTGCTGAGCTGGTCCCTGTTATCTCCAAACTATACAACAAATGCCTTACCGAATGTTGTTTCCCTGATAGTCGGAAAATTGCTTCTGTGGTACAGTCTTCAAGAATTCTGGAGATAGAACTGATCCTCTAAACTATCGCCCAATTAGTCTACTCCCGATCTTTGCTAAAATCTTTGAATCATTAATCAATCTAGCGATAGACAGCGATCTAGTTAATGCTGAACTTCTTTCTGATCATTAATACGGATTCAGACAAGCACGATCTACTGCAGATATCCTAATGGTTATCTCTGAACACATATACCATACACAGGACAAGGCAGGTGAAGCTAGGGCGGTAGCGCTTGATATATCACAGGCCTTTGACAAGGTCTGGCATGAAGGACTTCTCATAAAACTGCACTCATATGGTATTACTGGACAAATATTTAATATAATGACATCCTTCCTAACAAAACAAAATATCCAGGTTGTACTCGATGGCCGTTTTTCTAAGCAATACGGCATAAATGCTGGTGTACCCCAGGGATCTATTCCTGGACATCTACTGTTCCTAATTTTCATAAATGATCTCCCTGATGCCATTGCGACTGAGATAGTAATTTTTGCTGACGACACCACTCTCTACTCTCGTCATGTGGGCAACACTGACGTGCACATATCTGAAGCAATGGCCAAATCCTTAGAAAATGACCTCCAGTCTGTTGTGGAATGGGGTAACAAATGGATGGTAACTTTTAATGCCGCAAAGACAAAGCTACTTTCCTTCAATAACTACAAGAAACCTATTCAACCATCGATTGTCATGGCAAATACCACCCTACCTGAGAGTTCATCATTCAAACTTATCGGCCTAACTTTCACAGATAGCATGAATTGGAATAAATACATCGAAAACATTGCCAGGGCTGCTGCAAAGAAGGGGGCTCCCTATACCGTGCCAGTAAACTTCTCATCCTTGACATTATCCTATATCTCTACAAAGCCACCATCCACCCATGCATGGAGTATTGTTACCACATCTGGGCTGGTGCATCATCCGCTAGTCTCTCCCTCTTAGACAAGGTCCAAAAGAGAGTTGCTAACTTGATAGGTCCTTCACTATCTACCAAGCTCCAGCCTCTGTCCCATCGCCGCAACGTTGCTTCATTGTGGCTGTTTTACAAGTACTTCAATGGATTGTGCTTCTGATGAGCATCTGCTCTGGTGTCCCCACGACGTAAGTTTACTAGACCAACCCGACAATCTGTCAAATCCCATCCATACACTGTGGATGTCCCCAGATGCCGTAGAGCTTTCTACGACAAAAGCTTATTTCCTCGTGCTGCTGGACTTTGGAACTCCCTCCCTGCTTCCTGCTTTCCTGACGGTACTGACATACAGAAATTTAAAACCAACGTAAACAGACATCTTGCTGCGCGGCTCCTAATTAAGGTTGAATCCCCCCTTTTTCTTTCTTAGTATCCTCTTACGCCTACAGCCTGCCTTGCATGGGGTGAGCTATAATTAAAATAAAAATTTAATTCAACATTTAAATTGTAATTGTACATGTAAATACACTTATATTTATGTAACACCCTCCAGTATATATTCGTGTTTAAGGACAAACAAGTGCACATATATAGAGGTGGTCTCGTTTGTTATATATATATATATATATATATATATATATATATATATATATAGAGAGAGAGAGAGAGAGAGAGAGAGAAAGAGAGAGAGAAAGAGAGAGAGAGAAAGAGAAAGAAGTAGCAAAAAAGAGAGATATATCTAGGTATATAAGAGACGCTGAAAAGAAAGAAAAATATAGAGAAATGTAGACATAGAGATAGACACACATTCATAGATCCATTACGTGCTGAATATACAAGTATTTGTCTATTACATGTCATTACATTAAAAAGGGAAAACATATACTTTAATTTCATATTAGTTCATTTTAGAAAAATCAGCAAGTAGAATAGAAACCGCATGCTCGATGCTTTCATTCTGGTACTTTCCGAAATATTCAATTAACACATTTGTTTAGTCGACTTTTAAAATAACACTAATAAGAAACATTGGATATACGTATTACGAATCTAAAAGCTGTTCTATCTCCATGGATCACTTATAGGTGGGGTCAATTAAGCACATTACAGAGTAACGTAGAGATTCGATACCATTTATGTTGTCTTCCTTTGGGAATTTTATATATACAGTATTTCATCAAAAACGATATATTTGAAATTTTAAAGGAGGTTCGGCCCCGAGCACCATTAAGTTGATTTTATACATAGAATAAGAATTTCTTGAAAATAAAATATATTTTAAATTTCCAGTAGTGTTATGACCTAATAGCTATCATCAGTCTGTTTTACTTTTATAAATATATATATATATATATATATATATATATAAATATAAATATATATATATATATATATATATATTATGAATAGTCACATATGGAAGTGTTGATAAAATGGCAATGATAAGGAGAATATTTTGAAAAATATTTTGAAAACCTGGACAACACATTCAATTAAGTTTTTTTTTAAATAAATTATTTATTTACATTAAAAACTTGAGTACTTGTCAACAGTATCAACATATTTTTATTTCATCTTCTTTCTTCGTTCAATCCATTTTGATTAAGACATGATTATCGCAGTCAAGTTGAAATCTGTCCTGATGTCATCGACGATTAATGTTGATATGTCGATGTGTGTAGCACGCGGTTACGTGAAAAATGTAGTATGAAAAGTCACAGGTGGAAGCGTTGATGAAATGGTAATAATAAGGAGAATATTTAAAAAAAATATTCTGAAAAAATATTTTGAAAACCTGGACAACGCATTAAATTATGTTTTTTAAAATAAATTATTTATTTACTTTTAAATAAATAAATAAATATATATATATATATATATATATATATATATATATATATATATATATATATATAGAGAGAGAGAGAGAGAGAGAGAGAGAGAGAGAGAGAGATCATAGTAAACATACTTATTCCATATTTTTCCTATGAGACTTCCTATGTATTTTAATTGCATAATATACATACTAATATATTAGCCAGTCTAACGATAAGGTTATTTTCTTTAAAAGTCCATCTAAGGTGAAGGTTAAAAAGAGAAAACAAATAAAACAACAACTACACCCCGCGCCGCCTGAAATTTATACGGAAATACATCCGCCACTCTATGATAACATGTCAACGATCGGTGTTTTCTTATGTACATCATCACAAAAAATATTTATTCATATAATAAACAAGTAAATTACTGACGTAATTCTATGATTTTCCATGCGCATTCTAATATTATATCTAGATAAATATCGAGTGCGAACACTGGTGCAGCATAATATTTTTCTGTCATTTGTAACTGAGGGTGTACACAAGTATTATTATGATACACCACATTTTTCGTGGCTGCTTATGCATTGAATGTTTGATACACCCCCTCTACGTTTTAAACTCCTCCCATTTAATATGATGCTTTTGCGTGTACTATATTCTCATCATTTATTAGACTTATCCACCACTTCACGTAAACTTGCCGTTGATTGCTATGTGTTAACTCCTCTTCGGTAGTGATCACACAGATGGATAGTAAAACACATTAGCACACACGAATCACATCAGTTAAAATCGAGTTTATGTAAAGTGTCCAAGTTTGCCAAGATAGTATGGATTTTTGTGACTGTACGATAAAGTGAAACATATTAGAAGCATCTGACATCGTTCATTTCACAACACTCATCCAGAAGCCTATAATATAAAGCCTGTCACCTGTATTTGCTGGATTTGTTATGAACAATTATACTGTTATAGATTATATGTCACAGACTATTAGCATATGCTCCGTTTTATTTGTTCTCTAATTAACTTGTTCTGTCTTGGTAAGCGTCAATACGGTGGTGTAACTTGATGTAAGAATGTTTAAATAATGGTGACAAGATCTGAACATCTTCTTCTTTTGTGTGAGCATCATGAGACGTTACTATCACAACTGCCTACCTATATTTCGTTAATATATTATAAAAAGTTGTACCATAATGTGCGTTTGTGGGAAAAGATGAAATATATATCGAAAGGTAGAAGTAAACTAATATAAAATATTTAAATATTTAAAGTAAGTTTTTTATTTTTTCACATTGTACCTCTCTACATCTTTCTCCCTCTCTCTATATAATAGATTACGTATATTTGTTACAATATTGCTCATTTTAAAAGTAGAGCTCAGTAGCCGTCTGAAAATATACTGATTAAAAGTCAGCTACACAGAAATGTGTGTGTTACACTCCAAAGGCAATTAGATGATTTCCAGCCAAAATAAAACTTTTCTTAAGTATATTTCCATACTACATATTTGTATGTACATATATATATATATATATATATATATATATATATATATATATATATATATATGTATATGTGTGTGTGTGTGTGTGTGTGTGTGTGAGCACAGCACAACATAGCATATATATATATATATATATATATATATATATATATTATATGCTTTGTTGGTTCATGTATAAAATAACTAAGATTTACCTTGAATAGTAAACTTTATAATTGAATTATATGACAAAAGAAGGATGAGAGTAATCCGACGTAATGGGAAATGAAAAAAGATTCCCCAAGATATGTTTTTATATATATTCATCAACGTTTTGTCTTTATAGTAAGACTTCCTCAGGATGATAATTTTAAGCAATTTATCATGCACGTACATCGAAATATTGGGTAGACATGATGGGTTGATAAGGAAAAGTAGTAGCCGTGGCTACTACGGGCGCTGGACGAGGGTCCAGGTTGCGAGAAGTCAGTAGTGGCAAACAGTGAAATTAATATGGAAAGGTTTGAGTGGGTACTAATAAGGCAGCAGTGTAAAAGGGAAGACATGAGAGGGTTAGTGAATTTTCCTTAAGGTAGGAGAGAGGAAAGGGGGACTAAGGTTTTTATCGTGGTGGGGTGTGACATGGATTTTGAGGGGATAGGGAAAGAGAGGTTAATGGGGGACCAGTGTGTTTAGCATGTAGGTGGTATCATAGTTTTAGAAAAAGATTTGAAGAAATGAAGATAACTTGAGAATTAGTTGGTGGTTGGTAAGAGTATGAAATAAGTAGTCGAAAGGGTGAGATAGGAGAGAGTGGAGAGGGGAGATTTTGTTGTGGTCAGCTGTGAAATTTTTTGAGAGTAGGATTATTGACCAGCTGGCTATTTCAGGAATGTGTTAATATAAGTGAGTTTGAAAGAATGTGTTGAAGCGTGCCGTGAACATGACAATAAAGAAAAGGAAGAGAAAAAGAAGATAAATGGTTTTAATTTTGAGGAGAGATAAGTAAAATGTAGTTTCGTTCAGGATGTGTTGATGGTTTGAGATTAAATTGAGGGCAAAAGGGGTTTAAATATCTAAATATTTTTGAGGACGTGTAGATTGTGTTCATTGTTAAATTTTTTATTTGTGTTTAAGTAGTTTTGATTTGTAGTAGATGATTCATGAGTATGTGAATGAATATGTATGTGTGAAAGAGTTTGTGCATTAGTGTGTATGTGGGGAGTTGTATATAAGTGCAATTGAGAACGATGAGAATATATTACTAAACATATATTTTACGTACTAAATATATATATATATATATATATATATATACATATATATATATATATATATATAGAAATTGACAAAAAGAAAACACAAAAATAATATTTATGTATTCATTAATGTTTCGTCTTTATTATGAGACTTCCTAGGGCCGCTTAAGAAAAAAATACAAATTATGAGATACAAATAGATGGTGTCAGTGTCAAGAAGCGGTTGGAGTATACATTCATTAGTAAGTGGGAGATGTATTACAATAACTACGGAGCGAGTGGGGGCAGACGTTGGTATCGGCGCGAACTAAATTAAATCATGAAGATACGAGATATGCCCATATTGTTTTTTTCTAATGTAGCCTTGAGATAAGAAAAACGGGAGGTTTAGTTCTTAGAAACGCACGACAAGACGGTGCAGGAGGCGACGGGGCGAGGGTGGGGGATAGAGAGAGAGGGCGAAAACAAGACATGTATGTATGTGTGTCTAGATGAGTATATGTTTGTATGCTCATACATGCCAATGTGGATGTCAGATGTTAACGCCTTTTGCACGTCTAGGCCATTTCAGTAGTTCTATAGTTAAATATGCAATGTTCACCTAAATTAATTAGTTTTCTGTCAGTGGGTGTATGCGTATGACAGACTGTGTTAGTTCAGGAGACTATATAGTCATCCTGTGTACGCTGCTTTTGTCGGTGTGTGAACGTGTGCGTAAGTTGATAGTTTATGATTTTTTTTTCGTACACAAAAGCAGAGGAGCAGAAGTGTTGTCATATTTCTATGGTGTGTTTTCTCCTATCGTTCATAGAAATTTGAAATTCTGTGTTTTATACAAGGCGATCGGATCATATAGAAGATATCATTTTTTCGGTGACAACAAAAAATTTCGAGCGCGAAATAAAATTTCCGCATGCAAACGTATAAATTAACTCATCATATGATGTTAATTTTGCATTTTAGTTAAATATTTGTCCGGATCCGGTTTTTGAACGAAAAATGTAATTGCTTCCTTAGAGTGTTTTTGAGAAATTAGCTCTTGTATTTTCGCAAATGAAGTTGGTTAATACTATATATGATTGGGAGACCAATTTTATAGATATTTAGTGCAATTGGACAGTTCTCTTTTGTTGTGGTGTTCTAATACGATTAGTAAAATCTTAATTTCTTTTGATTATTTGCATCTGTAAGACTAAGTTGCTTTATATTCGATGAAATGTGCAGTCGCATTGTTATTAAAAACACATGCATTATTGCTAATAAATAGTAACAAGCGATAGAGAATGAAATGGTGTTGGATCTTAAAGCAAAGTCTTTTGGAAGTAAGACACTTGCAGAAAAGTGATGAATTATAAAATAAGGTCGATCAACAATCTCGCTTAAAACAAAAGTCAATTCTCTTCTTTCGGAGTAGATTGAATCAACAGATTGATTGCATGTGTGCATGTGTTTCAGATGAAAAGCTATTGGTCTTGCTTGCTATTTCAACCCTAATCTGGTCAATCGTGAACTGATAGAATTTATCGCAACTATAAAAATAATATTAAATCTATGAGCCATTGACATAATTATAAATGTTTAAAAACATTTTGCTCATGTGCGATCGTAACCTCTATCAATGAATTTGCTAAAGGTAAAGATAAATTACATAACAAGTTAGGTAAGTGCTTTATCTTTGCAAACAAGAACTACGTGGTCATAACGAACAAAAGGATACTTTGAACAAAGAAACTTATTTTGAGTTATTACATTGATTTTCATGGATTTCAAGCACGATATAGAATGACATTATATCTGGAATTCATGAAGTAAATTTTATTGTTAGTTAAACTATTTTTGAATATAGTCTCTTCATTTCAGTAGAGCGAGATATAACTACTGATTGTACAATGCTTGCACACATTTCTATCATAATTAGGAATGTAAGTTACTATTCAGGATTTTCTAATATAAGAAATGATAAACCCGCTTCTATATCTGTTGGTCTAATCTAAACTGTTTTAAACTTCTTCAGCAACGTTCAAAGTGAACTGATTTGTCAAACATATAATGGAACAACCATGTCCCAAATTGAGCGCATTATATTTCATATTTTTATAAACTGCTTTTATGCAATAATATCAGGTATGAAGAAATTGCTTTACATTTTTTAATTAAAATATGCTCTCGATAAAATAAATTATTTTATTAATTATATTAAAAATTACAAATCAACCATGAATAATATAAAAAAATTATTATCAGACCAATAATGCTAACAATTGAACGTTTAAATAATTTTGGTCTGCCTTTTCGAAAAAGTTCCCGGGGAAATAAAATGAAATAAAATAAAATTAAGTATAGGGTGATTTACAGAAAAATATTTCAGAGTATTTAAATATTACCCATATTAAACAATTTAAATACTTTGAAATATTCGATAGGTAGACGTTTGAAATGTTTTCAGATAATTTTCCAATGATATAATTCATGAATTTGCAACGCAAATACTCAGATTTATTTGATTATAAAACGAACTAAAATATTTGTAATATGGCAAAGACTTTTAAAAATATGAACATGTCCTGTCATTTCAGAATTATTATATAAACTAGCTGTTATATCTGTAATGCTATATACAATACATTTGATTCACCTTTTTAAAACCATCCTGGCTGTGACTGTTGCAAATAAATTGCAATTTCTTAGATATAGACAGGAGTCGGTCATTTGTAAAATCCGCAACGGCTCAATAATGCTTTCTTTCTGTGACACGTATCTCGATTGAGAAGCAAATTCTTGTCGATTTCGAAACGAAAACATATTACAATACAAAATATGCGAGGAGTTTGCCATAACAGAGCACGCATGGAATTTATATTTAAATAAAGTAAAATAAAGTAAATGTTGTTTGTTTTAATTAAATGTATGCGTGTATACATTTCAAAGTACCAAAGAAGCGTTAAATAAATATATTGCTGAATTTACTAGAAATGTCCGTTAGCAAAGAAAACAAACAATTTTTGTATAAAAATATCATCTTCCCTAAACTTACTGATTATTCAGACTATGCTTATTTTAGTGTCGTGTTTACTAATCATGTAGTCAATAAACAAAAGCATATTTTTGTCAAACTTGTGATTAAAATGTATTCATTTTACATTTGAGAAACAGCATGTGATACATGAAAGGAAAACATCTTAGATTTTGAGAGAATGTTGTTCATGCTTGTGTGGACAACTTAACTTTTGAACGCACCGACAAACACATTTGTCTTTTAAAAAATAACCACATTATTAATGTCAGTGAATGCATATACATTTCTAAGTTCTAATCCCTACAATCAGCGACTTGATAACCGTGCTATAAAATAGTAAAAATGGAAGTAGCAAATAAAAACAAACGTATCTTCTCGAATGCATAAAGACAAATACAGAAATGTATATTTTTATAGAGTATTTGAGTAAAAGTTAAAATACAAGAAAGCCTTTTATTTTATTTCATGCTAATACATATGTTTTTATTATATATTTTAGTTAGAGTGAATGAATGAATACAGCATATTTGTTATACACGTGTTAGCAAGTTCGGCATAGCAAATTCATTTTAGTAGGTTTAGAACAAGCAGAGGGACGCAATGTTTCAGCAATAAGACAGGGCTGGATCTTGGTAGACAGTGTTGGACCTATTACATTAGATACACGTTTTGGACCCTGTCTAAGAAGGAGGTACCCAGATGCCGAAGAGGTGTCTACTCCAAAAGCTTATTTCCTCGTGCTGCTGGAATCTGGAACACCCTCCCTTCTCCCTGCTTTCCTGACGTTACCGACATGCAGAAATTTAAAACTAATGTAAACAGACATCTCTCTGCGCAGCTCCCAAATTAGGTTGACTCCCCCCAAAAAACTCACCCTTTTTTTCTTAGCAGTCTCTTACGTCTACAGTGGCGGCCTGCCTTGTTTGGGGGGAATTATATATATATATATATATATATATATATATATATATATATATATATATATATATATATATATATATATATATTATATGCTTCAAAATATAATTTTGTGGCATGAGAAAACGTAATTGTAATAAAAATAGCAATCTCAGAATATCACAGTCATAATGACCACACATACAATAATGTTGCGACTGTCACTAGAACATATTTGTTGTTAAATCACATTTAGTAATAGTAATATTGGCAGGAGGAAGCTATACAATAGTTAGTAAGGAATTCACATACCTACTCTTATTCATTTGTGGCATGCTCTCCATTGTAAAACTGTTTTTGTCTCGCATATTTGTCTCTATGTAAACTGTTCTTCCAAAATGCTATTGATGTTATTTTTTGTATGTAAACCCCTTTATTCATTTTACTATTATGTGAATTCACTTATTAACTATTGTGTATGTTTCTTCTGCCAATAGTCCTTCCTATTTAATATGATTTAAAATAGTAGCAGTCGCAACATTATTGTTTTAGTAGTCATTATTAATTTGATGATTTTAGATTGCAATTTCTATTCCTATTTTTTTCTTATTCCCTAATATTCTATTTGTAATCATAACCAATATAGTTGTATAATGTTTCATCACTTTTATTATCGTTATTATCAATAGTGTAATTATCATATGTACTTACTAAACGTTCTATCCATGTCATCGTCAGTGATTGCTCACCGAACACACGCAGTGATATTTCCTGGAGTCTGAGTTACAACAGGCCTCCCCAGATTTCTAGTATTCTTCATATCATTTCGATAACCACCGCAAATAAGCTTGCGGTATCGCAATAGCCGCTTACCATTGATTTCTCGTTGGTTATGATCATTGGTCTACTCGAGGATGTTGGTGGCAATGAAGTGCCAGCACTCCTCTGCACACTTCCAGTGGAGGTCTGGTTTGTGCTGTCCATCAACGGCCTTTTCATCCTCTTCGACCCTCTACAAATATTTTATCTGATGTCAGCCTAGGCTGGAACCATTTAAAATATATATTCATTTATTTATTTTATATTACTATTATCATTATTATTATTATTGTTATTATTATTATTATTATTATTATTATTATTATTATTATTATTATTATTATTATTATTATTATTATTATTACTATTATTTGTACTCACTAGGAGTTCTCACATAGATCATCGTCAGTGATTACTCACGGACAACAACCAGTGGTATTTCCTGGAGTCTTAGTGACAAAAAGCCTCACCAGATGTCCAGTATTCTTCACCTCTTTTCCATAACGATGCGGTATCGCAACAACATTTTGCCATTGATTTCTCGCTGGTAAGGACCATTGGTCTTATATGGGATTTAGGTGGCAATAAGCCTTCCCAAGATCCCATCATTCTCTGCACCTTTTCAGTGGAGGTCTGGTGTGTGCTGTCCCTCCTCGGTCTTCTCATTCTCCTCGACCCTCTACAAATATTTTGTCTGGTGTCAGTTTAGGCCAACACCATTTAAAAACAAGATAATTTTT
This sequence comes from Sepiola atlantica, assembly GCA_963556195.1. Taxonomy (NCBI): domain Eukaryota; kingdom Metazoa; phylum Mollusca; class Cephalopoda; order Sepiida; family Sepiolidae; genus Sepiola; species Sepiola atlantica. The sequence goes on along the minus strand of OY744521.1, from coordinate 95,418,432 downwards.
TTTTTAATTAATTAAAAAAATAATAATAATAATAATTTTTAATTTGTTTAAATTTTGAATATTTTAACTTTTTTCCCCTTTAATGCTTACATTTTTTTCTCTTAAAATTTTTTTTTTTAATTCTTTTAATCTTTTAAAAATTAAAAAAAAATGGGGGGGGCTGACGTGAAGAGAGATGGAGGAGCTAATAGTATTTCTTGTAATTTCTGTTTCTTTGGTTCATTTTCGTGTAGTGATAGCTGAGGCCGGTGTAATTTATTTGGGGGGGGGGGTGTTATGAAGTGATGTTTTTTTGCAGTTTCTGTTCCTTGGTTGGGGTTGTGGTGTTCTTCGTGTGGTTTTGTTTTCTCCCTGTTGTAAATTCCTTGTGACTTTGTAATTCTTTGTAGCTCATGCGTGTTTGTTTCCGCATTCGAGGATTTTCCTTAATCCTCGAATGCGGAAACCAACATTATTATTATTATTATTATTATTATTATTATTATTATTATTATTATTATTATTATTATTATTCCCACTTGCATTATAATGACTGATTTTTTCTATAATTATCACTGTTATTACTCGTATTACAATTGTCATTACTACTATTAATAGTATTACTTTTACCATGTCTACTATTATTGTTATTATTTTACCTACATTTGTTACATAATAAGGGCACCTATATTTTTGAAAACGTGTACTTACACTTGTGTGAATTAGGTGAAATAGATGAATTGAGAGCGAGTTTAACTGACATAGATTTTGGTGCATGAATCATTCTCCATGAAATAAATGAATATACAGTTGGGATGAGATCGAAGATTTGTGGTCAGCAGGGTAAAACCAAAAGCGAGAATCGGTTCGGTTTCGTGATTTGTGGATGTGACTGTGGGATAAACGATAGCTTTTGGCAGTAAGTCTTTGGATTCGATGAGGGACGGATGCAGAAAAATGGTATGATAGGACGAAAGTGAATCCACCACATCTTTCCCTTTGCCCAGTCAGATGTTAAAAACTTAGAATAATATATACCTTATCTGGATAACAGCGATCTATTTCCTAGGCGTTATTTAAAGAAAAAAAAAGAAAACCTCTTAACGTGTTTCAGCGTCTGTCTTTCGATTTCTTTTGACGTATAAAAGGTTTATCCACGGATACAACACTATTATGATCGCGGACTAGGAGAGAAGTCCGCTATATGAATTACGATAAACAGATTGAAATTCCACGACACAACGAAAAGACGAAAACGAAGCAGTAATGTATGTGACAGCAAACAACGAATAATAACTGACTAAAATCAAATGTAAATTTCATTCTTAAAAGTTACCACGACACAGCGGTAACGATGAAAGTACGAATAAATAAAGAAGAAATAAACGGCACTAGATATGTTTGTAAAATGAGAAAATTGAGTAAAAGGATTGGGTTTAAAAAATCAACGGCACACACGCACACATAAAGACGAATAAACACGACACCAACTCACGCATATGTTAAAAGACATGATTGGTGATTGAAAACCGTCCCACATACTTTAGTGATTTAACAAACTTACATAAAGGTTCAGCAATTATATGGTAACGCTTCAAGTCTTTCGATATTTTCGAAAACGTTCCATATATGAGGGTAAAAAAGAGAGCTCTGAAAACTATGAAACGAGTAAAAACGAAAGGCTCGTTTTACTATTAAAAAAAGATCGTTTCGGAAATTTGAGAGAAAATTTAAGAAGAAACAGTTAACTAACTTATTTTCGTGTTGAAAAAAAAAGTAAGATATTGAAAATTAGTGGAACTTATATGAGTTTATATATATATGCATGCTTGGTTATTTTCTATAAATATGATATGTTTATAAAATAATTGGAATATGTTGATGTTATCACTGAACATCTAGTTCTGACCGTTTGCATAAACTCTCAAACGATGACATATTGAAATTCATGTAAAGAAAAGATAATACAATTTACAAAATCCTATACGTATAGGAAATAATAAAAGGCTTAACCGTTTTTGATCTTGACTATATCTCTTTTTTTCTCTCTGTCTCTCTCTCTGTCTGTCTCTCTCTCTCTCTCTCTATCTCTGTCTCTCTCTATATATATATGTGTGTGTGTGTTAAATATATGTCTCTCTCTCTCTCTCCTTCTCTCTCTCTCTCTCTATCTCTATATATATATATATATATATATATATATATATATATATTTATTTATAAAATACAGAAATTCAATGTAACATCAGTACCGTCGGTTTCAAAGCGGGAGGTTGATCCCGGTTATCGTCAGCTGATAAACATATTCAGGAATGGTGGGACTTATTCGGTCACGTCTGGGATCACGTAGGACGTGATTTGTGTAAAATGGGGGGGGGGGGGTTACATTTAGGTTAAATTTAGATTCTAATATTTAAATTGTTAATGTATATAGAATTGTTATTAATTAAAATAAAGCAGAAGAAAAAGTTTTTTTGTAATATATATAAAAAAAAGTGTAAGAAATTCTGTAGGGTAGGGGTCGGGGTTTGGGGGCCAGGAAGTATAGGGGAAAGACGAAGAGATGCAGGGTAAGACACCGAGGGGAGGGGGGAGAGAAGGGAGGGTCTAGGTGTGGTAAACATTGATAGCCGTTGGTTCTAAGGCTCGGCACCGCCGCTAACTTTTCGACCCCGTATCGTAGCATAAAGTTTAAGAGTGGGGAAGAAGGGAATAATATTACTGTTAAGAAATAGTCAAAATAAATATAATAATGGTGGTGGCCCGGCGAATTTAAAAGATAAAAATAAGAATAAAACTAAACAAATAAATGAAAATAATAATAAGAATAAAAATAACATAAAAAATGAAAACCCCGCGTGGCAGGGAAAAATACTGTAGGCATAAGCGTGTTATTAAAATGGCACTGGCTATTTGGTGTAACGGTTTCCGGGTGTCAAGCGGGTCCTAAAATGTGATACTGAGTGAAGTGTGGAGAGGTATAAGGGAATGAATTTGGGGAGCTTGAAAATTTTAAAGGTTAGATGACTTAAAACGGAGGTTATGGAAAATAGAGGATATGGAAGTACTATAGAAAAATTATAGAACGATAAATGAGCCTCGGATCCAACTGACCGATTCACTATCAACAGGTTCGGCTGTTGACGACCCGAAAGGGCCTGCTACGAATCTGTTGATAGTGGATCGGGCTCTAAGGGTGTATTAAAAAGATCAAATATTTAAGGGGTCCGGCACGGGAAAAGTGTAATGGAAATTGGATGTCTGTCTAACGGCTGTCTATGGCATTATCTAAAGTCGGTGTTTACAAAGGGGTGATGTTTACAAAACAGGTAGTTCTTCGTCGTTGAGCGGGTGGGGGGGATAATTAATCGATGAAGGTACTTGTCTGATTCTAATAATTGGGGTTGCTTGGGGTGGGTAAATAACTTAATAAGAAATATATAAAAAAATATATAAGAAAATAAAAAAATAAAAAAATATATATAGAAAAATATAATAAATCAATAATAAAAAAACACACTAATAAAAAATAAAAATATATAAAGAAATAAGAAGAAATAAAAAAATACAAAATGTTAAAAATATATAAAAAGGGTATTAAGGAAATAAAATTGAAAAATTGAAAAAATAAATAAAAATTAAAAAAATTAAAACAATTAAAAAAATTAAAAAAATTAAAAAATATAAAAAAATTAGGGAATTGCGTTTATATCTAGGGTTAGGTGAGGGGGTAAGGGCCATATGGGGTTGAGAAATAGAGTGGTGGGTCAAGGCAGGGTGTGCGAGATGGGTTGTTCTTAGTCATTATTGTGTCGGTCAGTCCAGTTTATGAGGAGTGCTTTGCGTCTGTGGATACAGCCCCGGAATACCTCATCTCTTGAGTTTAAGCAGGTGATATGCGGGTCCATAATGGCTCGTAATATGTGGTATTTTTCCGCATCGCACAAGGGGCACTTGTTGATGGCTGGGGAGAAAGATGGTCTTCTCTCGATGTTCTTCCATTTAATGGTGAATGGGGTCCCGTCGTCTTTCAGTTGCCATATTCGGGTTGCAAGGCTGGTGTTGGCTCTGGCTCTGTATTTGAATGTATGCCTATGTACATATAGTCTGTTTTTAAAGGGTCCTTGTGTCATTCCGATATATTTTTCTGTTAACCCGCTGGGGAGGCTTGTAACATTAGCCTCATAAATTAGGGAGCTGACTTTGCAATTCCCCTCTAAAGGGCAGTCGTTCTTGTTATGGCACGAGCATCCTGTGGGGTCTGGTGTCTTGGATTCTGTGAAAATGATTTTCCTTATGGATGGGGCGGCGGAATAGCTCACTTTGACTGTGTTCCTGTTGAAGAGTTTGTATATATATATATATATATACATATCACCAACTTTGTTTATTTTTGATGGAACTAATATATATATATATATATATATATATATATATATATATATATGTGTGTGTGTGTGTGTAAAAATAAAAATGGAATAAAGGATAAGCAAATCAACAACTAGCAAGAATAAACTCAAAAACTCATGTTGTATCGTTATACCGAAATATTTCGATTGTTTACAATACGATCATTCTCGATCGGTGGCAAAACTTTAATTAAAAACAGAAAGTTTTCAAATTTATACAAAGAACGCAATTGGAAAAAAATAGTCACGTGTAATAAACAGTAGAAAGGGAGAAAGAAAGAAATGTTAAAAGGGGAAGAAGAAGTAGAAGAAGAAGAAGAAGAAGAAGAAGAAGAAGAAGAACGAGATAAATATCAACAGTTGACTGTTGAACGCCGATTGAAAATGCTAAGTGGACGGCACAGATTAGCAGTAATTTAAAATTAATGAAGTAGGAATTAAAACACAAAGGAGGAGGAGGAAGCGGGGGAAGAGGCAGAGGAGGAGAAAGGATTAAAAGGTATCCGTTGTCATGTCTCTCTCTCTCTCTCTCTATATATATATATATATATAAATATATATATATATATATATATAGAGAGAGAGAGAGACAGAGAGAGAGAGAGAAAAAGAGAGAGATAGGAAGATAGATAGACAAGTAGAGAGAGAGAGAGATGGGGTGAGAGAGAAACAGTGATTATAAATAAATACATTTATTAAAATTAACAATTACAGTTTCTGTCATATATATAACAGGTCTATCAGTAAATCTACCGAAGTGGGTGAACCTTTTTTAAAAGAGAGGAGTAGATTTTTTTATTCTTATTATGTAACTACAATGTTAACTTTCTGCAACCATTGCATTTTTAATTGCAATTATTAACATTCTGTTCCTCTTCTCACCGCACCATATTCATCCAACCGTATTTGCACATATTGCATATGAATGTGAGACTAAATCGGTCGTACATCTTAGTAAATTGTGAAATTAATATCGCATAATTATTTCATAGTTTCATCTATTTAAAGCTTAAATATCGCTTACTGGGCGTGACATTTAAAACGTAAAGATACACCTGCTAAAAACTGTTGGTTGTCTAAATAACTCCTTTTCTCCCTCTCTTTTTCTAAGGTCATTCTATGTTTATGTTATCGAAGCCACTGTAATTAAGTAAACCGTTGTTTAAATTTATTTCCTAAACTAAGTGTCGCAACTATGTCGAAATTGATTAAAAGTATACCCCCTGTCTAATAACAAAAAATTGTAAATGATCAAAGAAAATGCTATAATCTTTTTAAGAAGCGAACCCCCTTCTCTCTATCTCTCTCGTTCTCTCTCATAAGTAATCGAAGGGCACATATTTAAGAAAATCGTTGTTAAAAAATGTCGTTCTTTTCTTTCTATAAAAAGCAACAATATAAAAATAATTATGATGTTACTTCCTTTGTTCAAGATAGCTGCCGTCTGAAACAAACACGACCCGAGTGAAGTAAATTCAGAAGGGAGCAGAATCAAATAATATGTTTTCTCATAATATGCCGCAACACAAAATGAAAATCAAATATCTATTTTGTCGGTGTTAATGTATCGTTCAGAAAACACGAGAATCCTTCTGACCACCTTTTGATATTTTTTGTATAGTCTCTCTCTCCTACTCTCTCTCGCTTTATATATATATATATATATATATATATATATATATATATATATATATATATATATATATATAAAGATGTATGAGTTAGAAGTTTATAGTTAAGTACGGCTGGCATAACAATCAATTACTTCCTACTTTTTCAAGTTAACCACGTGTGGTACAAGAAAACGAATTACCTGAACAAGGTATACGACTGGAGACCACGCTCTGTACTTGAGCACTGTTAGAATTATACATTTTAAACGTAACAAACATCACATAAAATAGTACCCACAACTGTAGTAAATTCTATTCCTGAAGATAGGATTCGTGCGCATCGTTCTAGCGTTACAACCTCAGCTGTTCAGAAAAGTGTTTTAATCTCGCTATTGGTACCAAAAGACCATTTTAATTTGCACGAAATAGGCGAGTCAATTTATAGGAGGAATATATTTCTGGACAAGCTTCCCAGGACAACAGTGCATATTTTCACCGCAATAATCGAAGCTACTTCATTAAACACACTGGCCGATATCGACGACATTATATTTGCGTCGTACGACAGAAACGGAGATACGCTTACACATAGCAGCAGTGATGAATCCACTGCTAAAATGAAAAGAACATGGGTAAATATCCGGCAAAAATGTTCGTCAGATTCAAATATTACTGCCTCATATGCTGGAGTTTAAGTTTCAGTCGCCACTACAAAAAAATGAAATCACTTACTTAACACATCTCCCCGGTTATGGACGACATAACGAGAACGATCTACCACAGTAGATTAAATAAATATTTTATTTCGAAAGTCCGTATAGATTCTCGAGTTTGACATAAATTATCCCGAGTTGAAAAAGTTAGACCTGATGAGGTTATGTCCGTCGAAACGTTCTTAGAATAACTCACAAGGTGAGAATAATAGTCCGAATTATCTAAAACATACATAGTTAAAACTAATTCTCTTTACTTAGAATGCACCTCATAAACAAATAAGGTTTCTGTGTTCTTCTTAACAGTGATCAAATTATGTCAATAACGTAGTGATTACTTTGTTCGTTGTGACGTACTGGGTGAACTCAAGCGGGCTCAAGCTAAAACGGCGATAATTATCTGTGAATAACCCAGCTCAACTCAAATTTTGAAAGTCGAACAAAAGATCTGAATATCTTTATACGAATCCAAAGTCACTGATTAGTTAATTTTTATTCAGGCGTACTAATATAAAACGAAAATAATTAAGCATTTTATTGTATTAATTCTAAATACATTACGAAATTTATTTTATACTGTGCTTACATAAATGACGACAAACACTTATGTAAACAAAAACAAATATATATAATTATTGTCCGGCTGCGGTGAACCAGTGAGAGCAGAAAAAGGGAGTGTGGGAGAAGCAGATGTTTATCTCCCCAACTCGCTAGCCAGTAGACTGATTCAATCTCATTTACGGCTCGTTTATATAATAATTTTACACACCTACGTATCTACCTGTACACATACATTCTGTGGTTGTGCCTTCGCAGTCAATGTAACCAGGCCCCTAAGGCGTTTATTCATTGACGGGGTACTCCTGTCTACGGGTAAAAAACACAGATTACCTTTGCATTGATCAACAAGTATTTTATTTTCTGAAGAGGTGTGCCTCTGTGTAAACAAAGCGTGGCAATGACCCGCGTTTTGTTTTTTTCAATCTTGTTCGTGTTAGTTTCAGATATGTTTTATTCCTGCCAGGTGACATTGCATGTACACCGGGTCAGATATTGAACATTTTTAGCTGCATCCAATTATCTTCATAAGCGGCATGTTTGTTACCCTGTAACGTTTAATTTTGATCTTTCATTATCGGCGATACGTGCCTCTTAATTTTTACATCGCATGTTCGTCGGTCCGTCACGCTTAAGTTTGAGATAACATTTTAGAAGCGCCCCCTCGCTCCGTCTTTTTGTACGTTACGTTTAAGTTTGAATTCGTACGCGCATCGAAGTACGCACATATTGAATCTGCGCTACTTAAATATGTATGTCCTTTATTTCCTAAGTAAACATCTTTAGCGTGGTGATAATAAATATACTATAGTTTTGATGTTCCTTTGTTAATAACTACTTTTAAGCATGGACAGTCGATAATTCATATAATCTTTTCTTTTTACAATTTCCGTATTTGTCTCTATTCCCTTTTCTCACTAAAACACACACACACGATTCACACATACTCTCCATTTCATCTTCTTTTCGCTTTCACTTTCCTTTTGTATATCTCAGCTGACTAAATCTTAGTATATCTGAAGAACCTTATTACGTGGCGGAAAAGTGATTATCAGTGAGAAATTGAACCGGAAATTGTTTTCCAAAGGCTTTCTCAGGGGAAGTATATTGAACAGTTTATTACTCTCCCAAATGATGTTCCCATACCATTTACACTGTTTAGCCTGATCTGTCTTTCACTGTCTTACACGATTATTTTAACATGGTTTTGCGAAGATCGTTGATTATTCGATTTTTACAGAAACAATAGAATGAACGATAATATTATATCATGCTGAAAACAGAAATGTCGCCTTTTATTGATAGATGGTTTGTAGGGAACATCAAATACCTTTTCCTGTGTTGTAAGAAACATTTTCGTGATCATTTATATCCTTGTATGTACTTAATGTGTAATCAGTTCGATAATATTTATTTATAGAGAATAGTTGTGACATGCATGTTTGTATTCATCTATTTAGTTTGTTTCAGTAAATTAAAATTCATGAATAGTTTTCTCTACGAAGTCTTGTTTAGCTTTACGTATCACAATTTAGAATTAAATGATATTATTTAATGAATTCATAATGAATAATTATTTCATAAATTATATAATACAATGTGATTATTAAATATATGCATAATGTTTACCTGCTTACATAATAAATTCCTAATTCAATAGGAAATATTTATAAATTCATGATAAAATCCGATATTTTCATAAATAAATACTCGATAATTATGATCATTTTAAACATTCTAAATAAAGTGTGATTCTTGCACAAGTTGATATTAAAGTGTAAATATTTCATACATTTATAATACAATTAAATTATTTAAACATTAATAATGCAATGTATGTAATTAATTCATTATACAATGAGATTATTTTATAAATTCACTATATAATGTGATTTTTCATGAATTATGAAGTTAGTGTAATTCATTCAGAAAGTCATTATATAATTTGATAATTTGAAAATTGAATGTAAAATGTGAAGATTTAATAAATTAAAAACAATTAATGATTTAAAAAGTCATAATAGAGTACGCTTACCTTATAAATGTACAATGTGATATTTTCATAGATTCAAAATACGATATGGTTATTTCATGAAATATTAATACAAGTGATTAATTTTTAAAACTAAACTAGAAGTTGGAAACGATAACATTATGTTAGGGAAGAGAAGCAAGAGAAACTCGAGATGCGACCTCAAACTAAGTCATAAAATTAATGTTTCCTCCACTACTTTCGTAAGTATTTTCTCTTTATTGACCGGTTCTCTAATTTTGTCGGGTGTGACTCACGGTCGGTTTAATATGAACATAACCAGCTCCTTAAAAGGGGTACTCTGGATGGAAACAATAAAAATAAACCCAGTTCGTCATGATTTCTTCTTCTCCGCCTAAAAACACAACAGTCACAAGGTCACTGCGAAACAATAGGCTGATGATCTTCAATGAAAGGGTGTTTTCCTAGCTGTAGGCTTGATAGTGTTTAATCGGTGTTTAGGCTACATTAATTCTACCCAGATAATTAATTATCTGGCGTAAGGTAACCGCTGTTCTGAAATTTGAACGCTTGTATAAAGGAGTGAACAAACCATTCTATATAATAAGACATATTTTAGATTGGCATTCGGAACAGAACAATTAAAAACGCGAGAGTCAGCTAAATAGGGCTAAGCACTACTCGACCGTCACAAAATCGAAAATCTAACTGCTAAAATACCCCTCGCTGTGACAGAAAAGAGAGATATAAAGATTGAGAGAGAGAAAGAAAAGAGAAACCGAGAAAACAAGTATACACATAATTAAGAAAGAGTCAGAGAGAAAATACAGTTAACAATGATTTTAGTTAACCATTGCTCTGTGACCAGTTCATTGCGTTCAGCCTTCCTGAACTGTAAGTGAACTTTGAGCCCGCGATTGCATAAACATTTGTAACATTAGAATAGAGTCAAATCTGATTGACGGCTCACTCCTTCACACCGACTGCTGTACTCAACTTTTGATTTAATCAACCCATTATCGATTCTACTTGTTTCCACGCGAGTACAGAAAACATAGGGCACAGAGCTTATTAATGTGGGAAACTTCAGTTCCCCTAAAAAGGGCGCGTTATCGTTGTGCCACAATATTACTTCTATTGATAATCTGAGATAAGGTGATATTAGTTTTATACTCATGTATGGGTTAAATAGAATTTATCTTTTATAATTATCTATTTAGCTAGGAGATGTATTTTATAGAATAAACCCATCTTATCCGTTACTCTAAAGTCCTCCATCAAGAGGAGATGTAGTACCTGTAAGGATCACATATATGATTAAAATATGAGTGTTACAAACATTGCATCAAATAGTAAAGTTATATTTTATGAGATTTTTAGAGTGTTGGATAATCATTCAATTAGCATTTATTCTAGGCCAACTCGCAACTGGAGTTTTATTAGCTGTAAAAGTCATATATATATATATATATATATATATATATATATATATATATATATATATATATATATATATATATATATATATATATATGAGTTCAATTGAATATGTTTTGAGTTTGACATGAAAATATGCACAGTAGCGAGATCTGAATTTTGGAGTGTAAGAAGTTTTAAATCACCTACGTAGTTGTAAACACTCTGACTCGGTCGTTTGTTTCCTATTCAAGTTAAATAGAATTAAGATTCCGTATAAAATAATTTAAAACGCATGAATAACTTCGAGACACCATAATTATATATTTGACGATATTAAGAACTTGAAGGTTAAATACGTTTACAAAATAATCGGATTGGACATTAAATTACTGGGGAAGGCAAGTATAGCTCTGGAACACATAACGAAACTAAATGTATGTTAAAATTTTGATGTAGTGCCTTGCAGCCATAGAAAAAGAAAACGAACATTTACCTGCTTCAATGCGTATAAGATGCTTCGCGTATATGATAACTTTTTTCAAAAGAAAACTGAACTCGTGTTCGTATAATAGTAGACTTTTATAATTGAACCTAATTTGTATGCGTGAGAATCTAATTTGCATGTGTTGAGAACAACTGACTTTAAAAAAATCAATTAAACGCAGACGGTAAGTCGTAATTTGGACAGCTGAAACAAAGGGTTGGTGTTGGAAATGTGGCAGTATTATTTGTAACATAATTACAGTGTCTATCGGAGATTTTGATACATTCCTTTTTTTCATATCCTTAACGGTCTCAACTATCTTGCCTTCCCCCGCAGGCAGAGTTAGAGTGAAAATCTGTTTCTAATATGAGACAAACCAGTTCTCCCAAAAAGAAGCTTGCGTAATATTGTGAGTATCACTGAAATAAATAAGTATGGAATGAAATATTAACTTAAATAAATCTTAACCTATATTCGTTCGTCTTTGGTGCATTTTAGAATGATTTTGTGCCAGCAAGCTTGACCTGATCGCTTTTAACAGAGCTGATCAAGTCGTATTTTGTCTTTTGAAAAATATTTCCCGATAACGGTTTTGGACATTTGATTTTTTGTTTTTTTCTCCTAGAAAAGTTTTTCTCTCAATATTTAAAACTCTATTTTAACCATTTTGTTATTCCGGGCTGTCATTTTCAGTGGGTTCGTAATATTTTGAATGTCACGAAGACAAAGAGTTAATCAGCGCGGAAATTTCCATAATTAGCAAGTTTCGCTGTTCTTCGTTTTCTGAAAAAATATTGAAATTCACTTGAATCCTTCTTCTACGATCGTCGCTGCTTCACTAAATTACCTTCGAGATGCAGTGTTTTTCACCATCACTTTGATTGATCGCATGTTTTGCAATTTTTCAATCGTTGGTTTCGTGCGAAATTACTTTGTGCCGAATGATGATGCCACCTACGTGATGACGGATTTGCTTGGAAGTTGCATTTTACGAGTTGTTTTATTATACTTACTACGCTGCAATAATTTATTTGGTCCGGATCTTGTTTTAGGATATATCAAACATTTGTGGGTGATGTAAGGCAAAATTTAGACATTAGTATAAACGTGTATGCTTCAATTCTTCAGGTTAGCTCATTACCTTTAACGATGCTATACAAATGTACGATTTTCGATGTTAAATGCCACTTTAGATAGAAGAAATGCTTAAGTAGCAACACAAACTTATAAACAAAAGAAAATATAGACTTACTCATAGCAGATCCTGTATGAGTTCAAAAGAAACCGTCCTGAGTCCGACATTAATGGCAAGGTCTTAATTTGAAAGTTTTTAAATTCAGTGTGGTATGATTTTCTTAATGGAAATCACCTCAGACAAAGAATAGAGCCACTTAATGTAAGGAGTTTACAAGAACGAAATATGATTATCGCAAAGACAGGAGATGTCTATTATCATTAGTCTTGAAGAGATTAAAGTTATAGGTAGCAGGAGAACAGTCAGCAAAAAAAGAGTTCCACAGGCAATAAGCTACTGGAATATGAAGCTGTCTTACAATGAGGTATTAAAACAGCGAATTGATGAAGACCACTAGACCAACTGAACCAAACAAGCTGGAACAAAAGAATCAGGGAATATATCACATAATTCTGTAGAACACATGTTTACTTCTTTTAATATATTTACGTAATGATAGAATGTATTGTTTAATAGATACATGTTTTGTAAAGAAATAGTCAGCAAATGAGACATTCTATTCAGAGCAAAGATGAGAGCCTGACACGTGCAACTAATCTTCTATTTAACCCATCAGTAATAGAAACTACTAGTAGATTATCCAGCATTACAACTTCTAACGGAGGCAGTTTTTTGTCGTACAGTATCTATTGTGTCCTCGATCAGTGGAATTGAAGTCTTTCTAGGCTGAAGCAAGTTTCATTTTTGTTCCAATGAAGAGTGTCCCATATTGAAAACCGACCTTTTGACTAAGTTTGCCCTCGATGGAAGGCAAGTAAATAAAAACAGGTACAACCAATCTGAGTCAGAGAGAACATGGGTGTAATGGAAAGATTTATGTTGAACTATGGAGCCAAGTTGACGGAAACGAGATATCGGAGTGGTCAGTGGTATTCAAACAATTTAGGTCAGCGTGACCTGTTTACGTCGTTGAAATCCGCACAGCAACTTTAAATAATATTATTGATAATATTTCAAGTTGTCATGTAGGCAAAGAGATTAGGCCTAGTATTGATTTACTCCTCTCCAAGAATTAGGGACAAGGCCAGTTTTTATCTTACTCCAACAAGTAAGATGTGACCCAAGGTCGGGTCGGGAAAGTGGGGTTTTAAAATTGCCTAGGCAGCCCCGCCGGCATTCCCCGGTAGGGGCGCCTCAGGCAGTAAGCAATAAACTTACTCCTTCCCAAAGAGGGGAGGCGAAGCCTGGGAGTGTGGATCTCCTAGAACTGCACAGGACAGACGCATAGACCGGCGTAAATGAAGCTCCGAAGGCCAAGACAATACCAGTCTATGGGGGGCAGTATCTATCGGAACAGATACTAACCTTTGATTTTAGCTAAAAGGCCAAGAGTAGGTTGCCATTGATTTCCCGAATCACAGTGTCCACCTCTCGTCAGTTAGCCTCCACTGTTGTGCTTAGGTTGGAATAACCTGCCAGGCGCTGTTATAGATTCTAGAGCTGCTTACGTCAGCCACTCGTGCTTTATGCCATTAGAAGAGCACACTAGACGAGATACCGTCGTCTACCAGTCTTCTTTTATCGGTGCCTATACGAGTAAAAAGGTGGCCTTTAGAAAAAGCAAAGCGGTACATATATTGGCAACTATCTCCTGATAGTCTGAGTTTTGCTTTCCATTCGATGTTGTAACGTTCTTTGCACTTAATTTTTTCGACATAGCAACGCGTTTTCAGCAACATCACCGATTAACATAATTTCTATTGATTGCATATTCTGCGATCGTAGCCTGGCTACTCATTATTGTTTGGCATTTTGGCTAAGATCAAAGTGTAGTATCTGTTCCGATATATATATATATATATATATATATATATATATATATATATATACCCATAGACTGGCATTGTCTTGGCCTTCGGGGCTTCATTAATGCCGATCTATGGGTCTGTCCTGTGCAGTTCTAGGAGGTCCACCCTCCCAGGCTTCGCCTCCCCTCTTTTTGGAGGAGTAAGTTTATTGCTTACTGCCTGAGTTTCCCCTACAGGGGACTGCCGACGGGGCTGCACAGGCAATGTTTAATGGCCAGAGTGCTCAACTTCTCGAGTGCTGGCTTTTTAAACTACACTTTCACGACCCGACCTTGAGTCACATCTTACTTGTGGGAGTAAGATAAAACTGGCCTTGTGCCTAACTCCTGGAGTAGAGTAAATAAATACTCATTATTGTATTGTATTGATGCCACGAAGAACGCATGCGTTCCGACTAAATGCTCTACATTGTATTGAACATCTACGAAACTAGTGTTGTGTCTGCAACTATTTTCTCAGAACTAAAGACGGGGTAAACCGTAGCAATAGGAATTAATCATTAATTACCTGTAAGAAAATAATGGGCTTGAATTTAGACAAGAATAATAATTTTTTGTGGCTGGAAAATGGATTAGCTCATTAATATATGAACAAGGCTTTTCTTTTCGTTTTTTTTAATTCAATTCGGATTCTAATTATATTATTAGTCTCTATTACAATAATACATAACAGCTTTCATAATAAGCAGACGATTTTGTACTAAAATATGTTTATGACATTATTTGTTACATTAACACCATTTTATTTGATTAACGAATCAAACCAGGAAAACATTTGTTTCTAGTCCTGAAATACAGAATTATAAACAATCTTGAATCTTATACATTAAATCTAAATAACAAATACGAAAGTATGGCCTAAAATGAAGCATGATTCATTTTAGCTACAAAATATGTTCATTTCACACTATTTTAAAGAATATAACTTCCGTTTAATATTTATAGTAATATAACGCTTTTTAATATAATTTATGATTGAATACATTCAGGTATGAATTAATAGTTGGAATTTGGGAAGTATCTAAATCTACTTTTATTAAATTATATATTTAAGTTAGCAAGACACGTTAAGAAATATGCGATCATTAATATAGAGATGATTTATAAAAAAATAACGTTATTTTTTATTTGCAACTAATAAAAATGTGAATATTGGTGTTAAAGAGAATAAGTATATTGCATACATGGAAGTATATGTGAAAAGTAAAAAAAATATTTTCAAAATGACAGATTTGAAGAAACAAATAGAAGTCTTCTATGTTTTTATTTTTCATTTATTTCTATAAATATCATATCATATATATATATATACATATATATATATATATATATATATATATATATATATATATATATATATATATATATATATATATATCTTTAAAAAGAACACCCTTCCTACCTCAAAAACGGATTACATAATTTAAAATATAGTACTTGTATGTTATTACTTTAAATTTATAATTTGGTGAAAGACTTGAAATAAACACGAAATGTTGATGAATATATAAATCATTTTGCTTTTCCCTTTTTATTTTCCATATATATATATATATATATATATATATATATATAAACATTCAATTAAAGCCTTTTCGGTCTTAATTTTAATTACTTGTGACTGTGTTTTCCTTTATTTCTTAAAACATTTTTAGAAAACATTTGATGTGCATTCGATATTTCTTCTAATTATTTGACAATTTTATTTTTTTAGTACGACGTTTAGATTTTATAAGGCCTTGGGAACTCTGAAGCTAATGTGTAAGATTTTTACATGGATTCATACCGTACATGCTATAACGTTTTAATCTGACTATAATACCTTCTAGAAACGGGGCTGTTCATATGTTAAGCTGGATATTTTTCAAGTTCGCAATGACTTTTCCCCGGAAACACGTGTCAAATGTTTTGGCTTCGGATAAGAGATTAAATAATAACAGAATATGACTCTGGTTTGATATTATATTTATTTATAGGTCTATTGCAAGTGTTTATTTATAATAAACTCTTAAACGGATATTGAATATAGAATATTGAACTTTACTTTGTTTGGAAAATTGATTCGCAGAAAAATCAAGCTTAATTATATAAAATAATACTTGTTTTTATATTGCTAAACGCACACACACAGACGCATCTCCCATATATATATATATATATATATATATATATATATATATATATATATATATATATATATATATATATATATATATGGGAGATGCGTCTGTGTGTGTGCGCTTAGCAATATAAAAACAAGTATTATTTTATATAATTAAGCTTGATTTTTCTGCGAATCAATTTTCCAAACAAAGTAAAGTTCAATATTCTATATTCAATATCCGTTTAAGAGTTTATTATAAATAAACACTTGCAATAGACCTATAAATAAATATAATATCAAACCAGAGTCATATTCTGTTATTATTTAATCTCTTATCCGAAGCCAAAACATTTGACACGTGTTTCCGGGGAAAAGTCATTGCGAACTTGAAAAATATCCAGCTTAACATATGAACAGCCCCGTTTCTAGAAGGTATTATAGTCAGATTAAAACGTTATAGCATGTACGGTATGAATCCATGTAAAAATCTTACACATTAGCTTCAGAGTTCCCAAGGCCTTATAAAATCTAAACGTCGTACTAAAAATATAAAATTGTCAAATAATTAGAAGAAATATCGAATGCACATCAAATGTTTTCTAAAAATGTTTTAAGAAATAAAGGAAAACACAGTCACAAGTAATTAAAATTAAGACCGAAAAGGCTTTAATTGAATGTTATATATATATATATATATATATATATATATATATATATATATATATATATATATATATATATGGAAAATAAAAAGGGAAAAGCAAAATGATTTATATATTCATCAACATTTCGTGTTTATTTCAAAGTCTCTCACCAAATTATAAATTTAAAGTACGAACATACAAGTACTATATTTTAAATTATGTAATCCGTTTTTGAGGTAGGAAGGGTGTTCATTTTAAAACGAAAGACAATCGTTAAAACGTAAAATATTTGGTGGGATTATGACGTAATAAATATGTTTGTATTTTTTTTCTAACGAACTATTACTGTTAGAATTCAAAATACGTTCGTGAAATTGAATGAATATATACATATATATATATAATACATATACATATATATACATATATAATATATATATATATACATATATAATATATATATATACATATATATACACATATATATACATATATATAATATATATATACATATATATATATATAATATATATATATATATATATATATACATATATATATATATATATATATATATATACATATATATATATATATATATATATATATATATATATATATATATATATATATGCGTGTGCGTGTATACTAGCTAAATCAATTAATGAAGCTGTTGCCTCATTTACACAAAAACGCAAATACATCATTTTTCTTTTTCACATTTTGGTAATTTCGAGAGAAAACAACAGAAATATAATAGTTATCGTATTATTTTATATAATTCAAAGTTGAGAATATTTATTGTGTCTGAACGTAGTCACATTTTACTAATTAAAAGAAATACAACAAAATGGTATTTTCATATTCAAAATCGGGTTATCTGATTTTCTATATAATAAGGTGAAGCCTATCTACCGATTTTGAGAATAAATAGACTTACTTAAACATAATAAATACAGTTACGACGAAGCGTTGTGGCAGGGACTGTTTTTCCAGTGTTGACCCAGACTTCGGCGCTATTTTCTGTTATATACTTTCGTTAATACAATTTTTTTAAATTCTACCATTGTGTTTTTTTTAATATCATCAGCCCTGCAAGGCCACAACACTATACAAATTAAAATCTTGTTAGATAATAGAATGGATAAATTAAAACTGGAGCAATGATATATAATAAAGTAATTTGAAATAGCTACTTTGTGATATTTGTCTTTATTATTAGACAAATAAAAAAATATGCAGTTTAAAAAAATAGGCATCACTTTTATTGTAATTTAGAAAGATTGGGAAAATGGAGCTTTTTTATTCTACTTTTTAATGAGAAATATAGTGGTTGTCACAATTATCATGATGATGATCATCATGATAATGATGATGACATGATGATGATGACAACCATTATATTTTTTATGAAAAAGTAAATAAAAAAGCTCCCTTTCCCCAATCTTTTTAAATAACACTAAAAGTGATGCATCATAATTATCATCATCATCATCATCATCATCATCATCATCATCATCATCATCATCATCATCATCATCATCATCATCATCATCATCATCATCATTACTCTAACAACGACCACAACAAAGGAAAATGCATTTTCTTTTAAATGATAAACGTATCTATTTAATTATTAAAAGAACAACTGTATTGATCATTGTATGCAATGCAGAGTTTACTTTTTAAATGAAATTATTCTACACTTGTTAGAATGTTCAAATTAACTCGTGTGTAAACGGAATATTTCATTTGAATTTAAAAATAATGAAACGGAAGTTATCATTTGGTATTTGAAACCTTTTCCATTAAAGCACTTTACTTAATATTACTACGGATAATAATAATAATAATAATAATAATAATAATAATAATAATAATAATAATAATAATAGGACAAACTTTATTAAAGCAAAGATAGATAAAACCCAGGAAAACAGCAAATGCTGACTGTGTGGACAAAGAGATGAAACGATAAATCATATAATAAGTGAATGCAGCAAGCTAGCACAAAGGGAATACAAGAACAGACATGATAGCATGGGGAAAGAAGTACACCGGGAAATGTGCAAACAACTGAATTTCGAATATGCAAAAAAACGGTACAAACACAAACCAGAAACTGTACTAGAAAACGAAAAACACAAAATCATATGGGATATGAATGTACAAACAGACAAACCCATAACAGCAAGGAGACCGGATATGATAATAATCAACAAGAAAGAAAAAACCTGCAAAATCGTAGACTTTGCCGTTCCAGCAGACCACAGAGTGAAGACCAAAGAGACGGAAAAAAGAAGCAAATATACTGAACTTGCCAGAGAATTGAAAGGAATATGGAACATGAAGAAAGTCAGTATAACACCAATAATCATAGGAGCACTAGGAACAGTCCCCAAAAACATGGAGAAAAGACTAGGAGAAATAGGAATCAAAGGGATAACTGAGACCATACAAAGGACAGTAATGATCAAAACAGCTACAATCCTGAGAAATGTCCTCGAATGCGGAAACCAACCCACATAAGCAACAAATTGGAACAAACACATGGAAGCACAAGACAACAGAACCGGGGAAGATACAACCGCACGAGAGAGGCGCAAGCATAGGCTGACGCCACGAAAATTATGGACAGAGGGTCGAGGAGGGAAAGCGCAAACCAGACCTCCACTGGAAGAGCGCGGACAGCTCTGGGACCTTGGGGAGGCTTGTTGCCACTCGGGCCCCAGAGGGGACCAATGGCCCTTACCAGCGGGAAATCGGTGGGAGGTGGCTGTTGCGATTACTGCAAGGTCATCAGCGGTGATGAACGAAAAGAGGTAGAGCATACTGGAGGCCTGAGGAGACTTGTTGTCACTCAGACTCCAGGGAATACCACAGGTTGTCGGCAGTGGGTGACCACTGACGATGACCAGTGTGATAACTCCTAGTGAGTAAATAATAATAATAATAATAATAATAATAATAATAATATATAGACAACTATTGCACATATAAAAGAAAATACGAGAATCGAATGACAAATTATTCGTACATAATATTTATTTATACAAAAGGATTTATAAAATAAATATGCAAGCGAATTATAGCGTTCGTCGTATTGGACACTATTTTGTTTCCTAATTCAATTAAATAAATGTTATGTGTGTTGATATAAGCATAGTTTCGATAAATAGAAAGCACTTTCGCATGTATTCATGTATATATATATATATATATATATATATATATATATATATATATATACTTTATGTATGAAATATAGTATTGCTTTTTCCTATTTATAGTTATTTGGTTATAGTTAAAGTTAATATAATGCATTATTTTTATATAACTCTTTAAAAGTTTTAATGTCACGATCTTTTTTACGTTGCAAATTAATTCACATGAAATTCAATCTGAACGATATGTAAGCGTTTTTTATGCTGTTACATACTATAAATATATTCAAAAAACATAATGCTGGATTTGATCTACTTACAAGACACTGGCCAGCGATGTGAGATTGAATAAAAATATAGGCATGTTGCTGGCCAGTGTATTTTAGGCAGATCACGATAAACTGAGAAAGATCGTCAGTCCGACCCTATCCAAATTGCACCTGGAGAGCTCTATTCACACTTCACTTCAAATGTATACTATTTTAAAATAGTATGCCACTATATTACCTCTATAGATATTAAAATGAACACATTACTTTTCATATCAGTGGGATCTTTTATTACACATCCTACACGCCATAAATGCTATCAACGATCATTTCCCATACAAAGATAGTCCAAAAATATGTCTTTGTTCAGGAACTGAAAATCTGTTGGTTACATATTGGACGAATAGACAAACGAGTATATGCAATAGTCAGTTTAAAATAACATGAAATACGAGGCCAAGCGGGGTCAACTTGATGAACACAAATTGAGGATTGCTAGACTGTTGGAATATGATAGAAACGAATAAGACGTTACGTGAGTCAAGGAGAGAGTGCGAGAAAGAAAAGTAAAGTCCGTCTCGGAGCAGGCAGCGTGTGAAGGTGTAAATGATAGGGGCTCCAAAAACATAATTAATTAGTGTTTTTAAGTCATGTGTTTGTTTTGAATTAGTCGTTTTTGAGGTGTGAAATAACGTATTTACAAGTAGCGTTCCTTTGGTAGGAAAGGATCACATGGAAGCGAATAAAAGAAAAACATGCGTCGACTTAGACAATTTCATGAGTTTAATGTTTTTGCAATAATTACAGTAACTTGCTTTCTGCATATGCGGTACAAGGTTGAAACACATGATATTGATTAAGTTAATAAAATATAGTTTAACGTAAAAATCCTCGTCATGTCCTTATTCAAAATATACCAGTCGATAGATCAAGTATATAAAATACTTATTCCTATTTCTGATTTTGATGGTATTCAAATTACTAATATATGATTAAAGGAAAAGTTATATCAAGGGAAGAGTTTTGAAGTGACTAGTAAAAGTGCGCATTTTTATTACGCGTTATTTGAATATATATGATTAAATAGGGAACTGTCAATTTAGATTTAAGCGTCACATACTGACAGAATACTTTTAAACATTTAAGCGTGACAGACCAATTGAAATGCTAATTAAAATTGAGCGTTACTGAGTGATAATACTTTTGTACAAACGTGTATGACATGTGACCGACAAAACTTATATTTAAATGCGTAGAATATAAGAAATAAGGTACGTCTAAGTCATGTAATATTTTAGTGTGACATATAGGTTTACTACATGAAATAGGAAGACGAACCTATAAAATCCAAAGATATGTAAAAATAATGGTCACATAAAAAAAAACAAGTAGATACATCTACAACCAGAGATTTTGTAGTAAGTATGAAAACATCGTTAAAGACATGAGAAGGCACAACAGGCGACATGAAATTATTTTCAAAAGTTCGAAAAATATATAAAAAACAAGAAAAATGATACCACATAGTATAGAAACAGTAAAAAAAATGCATATAACATTTTCTGTAGTTTTTAGGATGCGTAATTTTAATAGTTATTTATCATTTATAGAAACATCCCCTCTTCTTGGTTGTTCGTATCTTAAGCATTCGCTTGTTCTGCCCCCGTCCTTTATCGGTGGATTGTGTCAAACTCATATAAATACAGCCGATAAATCAAGAACGTTGATTATCATGTGCATTTCATCTTGATGACCATAGAATAATTTTGAGCAAAAGCAAAAAAGTATTTATTAAATTGGGAAAATTTAGATACACGTTCGGTTTTAAATGTGGGGAAGATCCAATTCCACGAAAGAAAACACTCCGTGAAACGATAGATTGAATAAATATAGCAAACCCTCTCATTCCAGATTTAGGACAAGACAGAGGCCACACTTTAATCTCAGGCCGAAGGCGAGGAAAAGACTGTTTAACAAATTAACGCATATCAATAAGTATAAGAAGTGATTGCAGGTCATGTACGTCCAGGATACTAGGAAAATGTTATCTTGAAATTCCATCATAGTTCCCGGGTTTTACATGCCGCTAAAGAACGGCAAGAGCAGAACGACAGAAAATCTGTCATAAAAAAAACAACCAAGATGATAAAAAACAACCTGTAAAAGTTTATATAACAAAGTAATATATCTTATATTGTAACCATTTCCACTTTGTAAAAGATAGGAACGCACGGTCTTCGAAAATATAATATAAAGAAGGATTACTTTTAAACTTGGATATTTAGCTGACAACAACTTTTACTGTAAGAAAGAAGAAAGTATTTATTTTAAAAAAAACATTTAAAATGTAACAATAACAAAATTAAATAAAATGGTTAAAACTATCGGTTTATTCAATCAAAAAAATATTTAGCTGACATTTTTTTAGAGTAAGAAAAAAAGGGATTATTTAATGCTTGAAAATAATATACATTTTTACGATTTTCCATAAATAAAAAGAGACATGCTCGTTTTATTTATTTAAAGAATATTCAACTGACAATTGCGATTATTTGTACGGGTGAAGAAAGAGACAATTCTTGCTTAATATTATTAAACTTTATATGAATGTATCATTTCATACAGAATATTATCATTAACATTATTATTTTACAGATAGACGGAGAAAGCAACCGTGAGAGTTATACGAGGGCTCGCCTGTTAAATATATAAAAATGAAGTAAGATTTCTCCTTTGTTATTTATACATGTCTCAGGCAAACGAATACCCCACAATAGTATTTAAAACTCATAAACATCAGCAGTTGATTACTCGTCAAATTTACTCAAGAAAAAAGTTGTGTCTGATATTAGCTTAACAATTTTCTTAACATTTCCTTCCCGAGCGGAATAGAGAAAAACAAATATACCATGTTTATGTTATAAATCAGCATTTTTAGTTATGATGGTCCACTAATAGTATTTCCCTGAGGAAATGAAAAAAGAATAAAGCATGAACATTTTTAGTGAAATAGAAAATAAATGTAAATCATGTTTTTCGATTGATGGACACAGAATATTAAATTGTGGGTACTTTGATCGCATTGCAGCCATTACTTACTCCGGTGGTGAACTACAAATGTCCCGTGATATTTTCATTCTAAAAGCAGCCTAAATACGTTTGGGAATAACGTGCTTCAAGACCAAACGCATTACTACAGACAATATAGCTCATAAAGTAATAATATATAAATAAACTATCACGCAGGTTGATACATTTAACCTCTTATTAAATATGAATTCTGCTACAAATGACCCCGATGAAGTATTACAACACGGCAGACATCTTGTAAAAAGGTAAAGGTCGCATAGCCTGGACGCGCACGTAGCGGCGGTGATTTGTTAAGAATCAACGTGCATAGGGCACAGCATATGGAAGGCGGAGCCCATCCCTCTTCTTCCGCTGTCTTGAACCTTCCCTGAGTTTTAGTCAGGTACCCATTTACTGCTGGGTGGACAGAGGGAGTTTTCAGACCCGGAATTTCGCATGCCGTGAGGGGGATCGAACCCGGGTCGTCCAGCCCAAAGACAAGTGCTATAACCACTCGTCCACAGGCCCTCCCTAGACATCTAGTATGACCGGTTAAAAGAACAAACTGATTTTCATTAAAACTGCATTTTATATTGAAACAAAATAGAGATCATCTATACATATGCATTGCTAGTCGTGCTATATGATATTAAGTGTGTCAAATTGCCAGACTAAACAATGGAAACAGTCACTGTCTTAAAAATAAGATGTGTAAAGTGAAGTCGACGAGTCACATTAAACATAGTGTTCTTCAATAAAGAAAACACTCGTGTACATATCATCTCTAGTTTAATGGAAAATTTTATGATAGCTAAACAGTCGATATGGGCAATGTATTCTAGAATGAATGGTGGAAGGGTGCAGGAAAAAAGGAAACACGATGTAGAGATTGCGTAATAGCGTACGTTGATTCACTTCCATTTACATTAGTAAGAAAATGTATGTTTTACTATCAAAACTATGAAAGTAATTTCGCTTGAATCGTGAGTCCACGCGTTCTTGCCGTTGCGTGACCAATTTAATACCGGTAGCTTACTTCAGTCTACGGGAGTTGTGCTCCTTTCACAGAAGTGGAGTGCACGCTAGTGGGATTTTCGTTTCCACGTAAAATGGCTGAACTTCCTGAGCAGAGAAATAGCCTTAATTTTTCGAGATACTTTGTGATACGTAATTCCAAACTGTCCAGAGGATTTAGCAAGTATATGCTGACGAGACTATTGACCAAACGTAGATCAAGGAGTAATTAAACCGCTTCACATATATACGCTCAGATAGACACAAGCACACACATTTATACACACACGTACACATTTAGACACACACATTTAAGCTCATAAACATTCACATGCATTCTTAGTAGAGGAATCCTGTCTAATAAAAATAATCAATGGAAAAAAACTAGACACAATCTCATAATTCAATTTCTTTGTTAGCTAAGAGTAAAGTATGGTATCTATTCTCGGACTACACTTCACATGTTATGTCCTCAGTCAGTGAATTAAAAAGTCTTCTATGCTAAGGCAATTATATTTGTTGTCCTGATCTAGTTTCTCTTATTGGGGAGCTGAATTTTCATCAAATTAAATACTGACATTGGAACTAACTTTTTCCTCGCGAGGAAGCAGGTAAATCGTAAGAGAAGCGTTGGAAGACTAAGACGTAGCGAAACAGATATAGCAGTGGTAAAATGGACAACGTTAACCGTTAAAAGATATATTGATAACAAATTTAAATTGTAAAACACTAAGTGTTACCACTAAGAGAGGCCACTTCACCTGTTAGACAAAAAATGAACAAAAGATTGTTAATAGATATATTTGCACACAAAATCCACATTTACGCGCACATAGTTACATTAACACTAACACTTAATGTCATAAAGCAGTTTTGAGAAGAAGGCTGGTTATATCTAGAGCCAACTTCTTGATTGCATTTCTATAAATACTTCAGTATATTTCCCAGTATTGAGAAATATTATTAGAAATGGAGATATTATGTGATATGGCTGAGGTAATTATAGCGAACTTTCCCCGTTGATTAAATAAAAGTTTATATTTGAAGTTCCGTACACATTCTCGTGTTCAACATAAATATTGACGGGTTCAACAAACCTAAAGAAGGTCGAAGATTCAATCGGCCAACATGTCGTGAGAATAACATCTAACAGTGATCAAAATACACCAAATCATACAGAAAAGGATATATTCGAATATGATTGGATGCCCACTTAATGTGCATGCCAGAGGCAACCTTGCAATTGCCTCTGCAACTGCAGCGAATCAATGACAACATATCCAACAAAATCTATTAAATTGTAAGTCATGCACGAAGATTAATAACGTTTTTTTTCAGAAATCATTTAACATCTCGCGTAGAAAAAAATGTGACACACACATGTTCATATGTTTGTTAGATGTCATAATATTTTAATGTTTAATTTTTACACAGCCCAAATCAGTATTGTATTACAATATTATTTTGCAGATTTTAGATTGATGTTCATGGTGTTCTCGGAAAAGTGATTTAATTGCAAATCTCACTAATTATATTTTCGATCCTCGGTCAAAACAAAACATTAAGAAACAGTACACATTTTTTTCAACCAGAACGTCACTTTATTGCCTCTAGCTACGCCGTATAATGTGCTATGTTATTGCCTCTTTATTAGTCTCATTGAGGTATTATTAAAAATACAGTTTAGCTCAAACACACGTAAACACCGGATTTCTTAAATAGTCCTTTTCTGCAAATTAACTAAACTGGAACTAAAATTAGTATGACTAAACATTTTAATAAAAGCGATTTTAATATTATTCTTTTCAACCAATATAGTTGTTATAGAATAAAAAGAAATAGTCATGCTACCTTGTCGCATCGTCGCAGATGTGCGTACCTGTGTCTGTTTTATTACTACCTCTCCGAAATGTGCTCTAATCAACGTTAATAAATCCTGACCGATCCGGCTAGCAGCAACATTCCCCCTTCACTGTAATATTTTATTCTCGGATAGCTTCTTTCCTAGAGCTTCTTGCGTTTTAAATACTGTTACTGTTCCGTTTCCACGACCGTACACACATGTAGACGTTTTAATGTATCATTCATATTTTGTCTAATTTTGTCCGCCATTAAATCTGATTGTAGCATATACGCTTCAATATACATCATATATATATATATATATATATATATATATATATATATATATATATATATGTATGTATGTATGTATGTATATATATATATATATATATATATATGTATATATATATATATATAAGTATTATTATAATTAAATACATACCATCTATTAATAATAAGATTTTTCGTTGAATTCAAATTTTAAAACACAAAAAAACATGAAAAGGTGTTTATATTTTTATTATATTATTACAGATTTAGAAACGATGTATATTTGCAAGGGGATGCTATACATATATTTGGTTAGTTTTTTTTATTTAATATATTATTAGTCACTATCAAATTGAATCATAATTAGTCATAAAATTTAGTAACTAAATGAAAATAAATTTTATTTTTTATATAGTTTAAACAAAAAAAAAGTCCGAGTTCTTTGCGTTATAATACATGCGCGGTGTAAGATGATTTATTATAAGTTTAGGTTATTATTCTTCATTTAATAACAAAAGTTGAACAAACGAATGACTTCTCCATCTTTTTCTCTCCCACTGCTTTTACTTTTTATCTCGTTCCTTCTCGCTTTATTTCTCTCTGGGAATATATACAAAACAGACACAATCAAATTTTAGTAGACTGACTTGTTTCGATAATGAGTTGCTGTCATATATATATATATATATATATATATATATATATATATATATATATATATATATATATATATATATATATATATATATATATATATATATATGTATATATATATATATATAAAGAGGGTCGTGCAGTATTAGTGCAGTTCCAACGAGAGAAAATTATATATGTAAAGGAGCAAGGCTACCAACATTTGAAAAAAAGTTTTTTTGAACATTTATTTATTATTTTGTTATATTTTTTACTTTTATAATGTTATATATAACGCATTTCAAGCGGTGGTCCTCTTTATTTACATGTTGTATGAGAGCAGATCACCGCTTAAAACGCGTTATATATAAAATTATAAGTATAAAATAACAACATAGTACACAAATGTTGAAAAAAACTTTTTACAAATGTTGGTTGCCTTACTCCGTTGCATATATATAAACGAAAAATAGCGTCTGCTCCCGCGTACAAGTATCACATCAATGTTCTACTTTAGAAAACACATGAAGTTAAATATATTTTTGTTTAAAAAGCCGAATCGATGCCAAGATTTATTTATTTTATAAAATAAATCAGAATTTCGATCAGCACATCATTTACAATCAAAATGAATATTCTACATTGTTCCTTTTTTTAAACTTTTCCTCATTGTTGACTAGTGACCGCAAAGCCGAAACGTCTTCGTCTCTACCGTTTAATTTCAAAATTTGGTGGTGGAAGTAGGAGTAGTAAAAGAAAGTGGCGCCAAGTCGCGCGTGCAAGTATAAAATCAGTTCTAATTTAGAAGACACATAGAGTTGAATACAATTCTGTTTACGAAAAGGAATCGATGCTAAGATTTATTTCTTTTTTTATAAAATAAATAAAATATTTCCATCAACACAGATCTTTTTCAGTAAAAAATGAAAACCCAACATTGTTAATTATTTTCCTTTAACCTATTGGCGATCCGCGACCGTAAAACCGAATCGTCTCGGCCTCTCCCGCTGTAATATGTAAACTGTTTAATGTCTAGATGTTGATAGTACTAGTAGTAGTAGTAGTAGTAGTAGTAGTAAGGCGACCGGTCGCGCGTGCTAGTATAAAATCAGTGTAATACTTTTGAAGACATAGTAAAGTGAAAATCAGACATTGTACATTTTTTCTTTCTTCTTTTTTCTTTTCTTCAAGATCCGACTGTCTCTACTTCTTCACTGTAATCTCTCTCTCTCTCTCTCTCTCTCTCTCTCTCTCTCTCTATATATATATATATATATATATATATATATATATATATATATATATATCCAAGTAATGTGTATGTTTTATATATTACAATATATGTACCATTTACATACGCTATATATTTTTACTGTAATTGTTATGATGTTTTGGATTTGTTATATCAATCTACTTTCATTAATTGTATGTAATCAAAAAGCGTCATGATGGTAGGTTATTTCTTATTTGATTGCTTAAATAGTTTATATTGATTACAACATTGTCTAATCATTATTATTTCTAAAGAAGCAGCTGGATATACAATGTATTTTTCATGGAGTATCACGGGCTAATCTTCAGAAATTCGGAGACACACATACACACATATATATATATATATATATATATATATATATATATATATATATATAGATATGTTTACTATTACAGCGTTTGAATTAGACATAGCCCTACTAAGTTAGGATTGGTTTAGGGTAAAATTTAAAAAAACAAAATAAAGTTATTTTTGTTTGCTTAAAAAATGTGCAATAATATGGAGATGAAAGGATTGGATCAACATTTTTATTTCCGCATAAATTCTAGCAGATAACTGTCAAATGAACTGTGCTCGTACCAATCTATGTTGTTTATTTTGTTGTGTTGCTTAACATTTAGTCAATTGTTTACTAGTAAAGTTAGTGTCTGCTCGTTCAACCTTCTGATCGGCAAAGAATTTCGGCATATTCTGGCTGTTTACATAAAGGCCCGGCAGATGTCGAACAAAATGTATGTTAATCTAGTTCAAAAGCTGTACCAGTACAATATATATATATATATATATATATATATATATATATATATATATATACATACATAGGCAGTATTTCTTCGTTGATGCATGTGTGATAAAACAACAGTAAGAATTCCTGTTTTTTTATTTTGTATCTATCTTTACAAGTGGGCGAACTAACGATCTAATTTTCTGTTCATGTGTTAACAAAACCTCGCCTAAACTGCAAAAGGTTTCAGCGTCCCATGTGTCTTCTAGACCCACGTGATGAGTTACACACATTAAAATTGGTGAATTTGTTTAGTAAGTCGATTAAAACAATTTTTTTTTATTTATTTATTTTTGATATTTATTTTTACTTTCATTTTGAAAAAAACATTTTAGTATACAATCTCCCTCTTACATTGCGCTTGGTTGATCGTAGGTTTGTTTGCTGGAATGAGTAACGCTTCGATTATGGGAAGGCGCTGATTGCCATTTAAGACCACGAGGATTGAAATGTTTTTGCTAAATTTTGTAGAAATATTTTTAGGGCGGTATTTTCTACCAGATGTTGATAAATTGATCTATGGAAGAGGAAAGGTTACATGTAAGGCGGCGAGAAATACTAGCACTAGTCATACCAAAATATGCACTGTTTTTTTAGAGAGATTCTCCTATAAGTTATTTGAATACATACACATAATTACTAGTTGTTTGTAAACTGTTATTTAACGTCGAGTTTTTTATCATCAATAAATTATTTTTTTTTTAATAGTAAATAGTGAAACAGAGCTTATGTTGTTGTCAGTAAGAGAAAAATGTTTATGTATTACATATTTTCTTATTTTTTCATCTACTTGATTATTACTATGTATCCGGTTGCAGTAATATAGATTAATATTTTTGATCATTTGATTATTATTATTTTGATTTATTTATGTTTTATTGCTAGTGTATTTCTGTTATGATGGCTAAAGAGTCTGCAATTGGTTGATCGACGATTGGGATGGGAAGTTATTTTTATTAAAGTTTGTTTAATGTTGGCAAGTGCAGTATAAACTATGTTATTGGTAGATGAGTTTCGTTTGACTCTATAGATAAGATTTTTCAATACGGCTATTTTATATCTATAGGAGCTTTCACTTTTAAAATTAAGCAAGCCTAAACCATTGCTGTATTTTTTTTACGGGTATGTACTGAAATTATCTCTGTCAGCTTTTATTTCTATGTCGATTATGGGAAGTTTGTTATTTTTATTTATTTTGTGTGTAAAATTAATACGGAATTATTTTTAAAGGTATGTTTGATTAAGGTTTATTTATCTAAGGGTTCAGTTAATATATGCAGGTCATCGAAATATCTGACGTATATGAACGGTTTAGAAATGCTATAAAATGCTATGAAATGTTTCTTTATTAGACATGTAAAATGCAGAGAACAATGGGTCCAGAGCATAGTCATACCAATAATAGGCCGGCTAGACACACGTCTGACTGCTTGAACTGGGGGCCAGTCAGTCACCAGATAAACTTTCTAGCTGGTAGCACTTCGTTGTCACTGGTTCAAGCAAATTTCATTCCGAAACTAAAGTTTAACTCATCAAATTTATTTCAGCTGAGGTTCTGTTATTTTATCATTATTTATATTTGGATTATAAGTTCGTGAGTTAAAAGTCAGAATTGACTTTTTTTATTTACATGTAAACGGCTCTGTTCATTGACGAAATACCACTTTTACTTTTGTTTTAAGTTTTAAAAAAGTATTGTCTTTTAGAATTTGTAAATAAATCGTACATTCTGAATTACAAATTATTTATGTATTCTGAGGAAGTTTACTTTATTTACATGTAAACAGCTCTGTTAATTCACGAAATATCACTTTTATTTTTTAATGGCTCTTGTATAGATCGGGTACACGGGCGAAATTTATTTTAGAAGAGTTCCAATGTTGTAAGGGTAAGATAACTCTCATTTTTAGTAAAACCAGCAAAACGAACAGTCCTATTGTTTGGATTAACAGATTTTTAAAAGTTTGTTATAGTTTAAAATATTAAATTATCGGAGAAATTAACATTTGTGAAAATCAACAGTATATTGATAAAACATTTATAGAAGAAAATAGAATTTGGCAAAATCAACACTACTGCCGCCACATCGAGAACACGGGCGAAATGTTTTATCAATATACTGTTGATTTCCACAAATTTTAATTTCTGCGATAATTTATTAGTTTAAACTATTTATTAAATAAAAAAATATGTTAATCCAAACAATAGGACTGTTCGTTTTGCTGGTTTTACTAAAAAAGAGAGTTATCTGCCATTTACACCATTGGAACTCTTCTAAAATAAATTTTGCCCGTGACCTGATCTATACAAGAGCCTTTTTATTTTAATATTATGTGTTGAATATTTCTCAAAATGCTCAAAAATTATTGTGTGACAGCCTGTCAAGGTAATTATAATGAGTAAAATAAGGTTCGAGTGTTTCGTATCCCAAAAGATCAAGATGAGAAAGATGGTTAAAGGTAATACAAAGAGCTAACACTCATAACCACTCAGACACTGTTGTTTGTGAAAAGCATTTTCCACCTGGTTATGAAACTGTGTTTGTTATGGGAAAAGCACGACCCAAAGATCCTCCATCAATATTAAATAATTTGCCATCAAGTGTGATACCAAGTCCTTTATCAAAGCCAAAGACAACAAAAAAAATTCTGCTTTTGTGCGAAGTGTACAAAATGAGGAGTTTGCACATTTTTTAGATAAAGATAGAATTGATAATTTTACAAATGTGTGTGCTGATTTTGTACCAGTAGTTACCTGCACCAATTCTAAGAATCAACAGTTTATCCAGTCTTGTCATGTTTTACTGAAAGAATTTCGAATTTTTAAATTAACATTTTTGAAAGCTTAACGTTTGAATGTTACCATGCAAGTATACTCACACACATTTCTTCTCTGTTGAAAAACAGAATAAATAGGTTTCCACATTAGTTTCAAATTGAGGAAGCAATTCGTTACCTTAGTAAGTTGAAAATTGAACTAGAGAAACAGGTTTTGAAACAACATATCAAAGTTATGTCCCCACGAATAGTTGGCAAAAAGTTTACGAGTCGGAAATGCTTGTCCGAGAATTTTAATATTTTGCCACATATCGGTCTCTTTATAACAAACTTCGAGATCATTACAAATTACCCAGTATGAAAACACTAGTGAATATGACCTCGAAAGTGTTGAAGGTGAATAATCTGAATGTTCTTGGTGATGTGCTTAGCAAACTGTCAGATAAACAGAAAAAATGTATCATCCTAGTTGATGAAGTTTATATTAAAGTGAGTTTTCAAAAGGGAAACATATTTGGTGTTTCCAAAGATTCTGAAGAGGCATTAGCAAAAACTGTATTGCGTATTATGATCAAATGTTTACATGGTGGACCAAAGTTTTTGATTAAGATGATCCCAGTTGCCAAACTAAATTCGGAATTTTTGTTTCAGAATGTTAGAAATCTTGTTGATTTAGTCGATCATTCTAAAGGTCATGTTATTGCAGTTATTTGTGACAATAATCGGACTAATGAAGCTTTATTCAATAAATTTGATACTGTTAAAAATAAGCCTTGGGTTACTAAACATGGTAAATACTTGTTTTTCGATCATGTACATATATTTAAAAGTATTCGAAATAACTGGATAAGTGAGGCCTGTTCAGAATTGCTGTTTCATTCTGATGGTAAAGAAATGATTGCAAAATGAAAAATAGTGTAACAACTTTTTGCGCATGAAAAAAATTAATTTGTTAGGTTATCAGAACTAACAGAAGTAGTGGTTCATTCCAAAACCAGTTGAGAGACAAAACGTTTCCCACTGTTTGAAAGTGTTTTGTGATAAGACTAACTGCAATGAAAACTCATCCATTATTACAAGATGATGATACAAGAGAAACTTACTTTCATCGAAGAAGTTTTGAAATTTTGGAAAATAGTGAGTGTAAACGATATTTATGGAAGTGTCAAGACAAATGATCCATTGGAAAGTGTATTATCAGATCGAAATGATGGAAATTTGACATTTCTTGTAAATTTTGGAAGTACGGCAAAACAAATGAGGGGAAAGCAAGGGAAGAGAAAAAAATCCTTAACAAGAGACACTTGTATGGCTATCAAGCATACATGTAATTGTTTAATTGACATGTACTTGACAGTGGGTTCAATTTTGTTATTCTTGGAGAATTTACCACCGACTGTCTTGAAACTGAATTTTGTAAATTGAGACTAGATTCTGGTGGTACTTATTTTATTACCGTACAAAAAGTTATTCAGAAATTCCATATTCAAAAAACAAAATTACATTAGTTGAAAGTTGATGTTAGAGAGTATAGCCATGATTCAGGTCATACTTGCTCACAATGCGGATATCTGTTGGATGAATTGGCATACAAAACATTTTATCTCCTGCCAGACCTAGAAACGGGTATCTCCAAAGATATTAAAATGTCGCTTTTTTATATAGCAGGATATATCACACAAAAAGATTGTCTTACAGAGGAGGAAATATTCAATGATACCGCTTTTTATCATGAGTATGGAAGTTTTTGAAAGGAATAGATCGTTTTGATTTAAAAGTTCCACGTGATACCACTGTTCAGTGGGAAATTTTAATTACTACTTTCAGATTTTGAGCTGAAGAACTTTCCTTAGACAGTTTTGTAAGTAGTGCCATCCTTGTTTTGCCACAACATTCTGGTTATCGTAACTCATTGCTGTGAACCCTGTCCATTTTATAGGATCACCTATAGATTTTTAACTAAACCCTCTATTTAATCTACGGACATTGTATTATCTGATTTCATCTTCCATTTCAGTGAATATGTTTGCTTAGATTAATCGACTACGAGACAACACTAGAGATTTGGATACTGAAATTTTAGTTTGAATTTTGTTTTGGGATAATTTTATGATGTGAAATGTATACTATAGCCAAAATGTTGTGTTGAAAACAATCAAAATGAGGACAGTTTAAATTTTCGGTAGGTAAACCACATATCACATTTGAACAAACTTTTTTTAACCACAATATACAAGTCATGATCTTTTGACACAAGTACAACTTCTATTTAAAAAATCCCACATTTAAATAAAAATCACTCATTGAAATATGCATTTGCCTTCGTTTATTCAACGTTACTTGTCTTTTCATTTATAGGAATTCATCAAAGATTGTGAAATTTATCAATTAGCTCATTGTGGTTCTTATTATTTGGTATGTAAAACACATAAAAACATCAAACTAATCTCACAGAGGAATTTTACCGTTGTTTGCAACTTCTATATCGAATATTTAAGAAAATTCACATGCCCCCCAGTAAAATACCCCAGTTGCACGATTGCTTGGGAAGTAGTAGAGGTGGCTATGGTCCAGAGCCAATCTCATGGAGACTCCGTCAACCTGGATTTATAAGGTTCCATGTGGACCGTAGAAAGGGGCATCAGTGGTACAGAAAATAGGTAACTTATGTAGGGTATTATGGTTTATATTTAGTTCAGGGGGAGTTAGATGATTATATATGTTGTTAATAATTATATTAATGGTTGCATGTACTGGAAGGTTAGTAAAAGGATTCTTGACGTCCAACGAAGCTAGAAGTTCATTATTGGGTTGAACGGAATGGAGTTTATCAATTGTTCTAAGGATTTAACCATATCTAGGGGGTAGATTTTCGTGATTAACATGTTGAGGGTGTTTGTCAGGTTGTGTATGGATGTAGGAATTTGAGATATAATAGACTCAAGCGGATGGTTGTGTTTGTGTGGGTTTACGTTTCCGTATATATAACCTGGTTGTTATTCACCGATAATTTTGTCAAATTTGAAGCATTCGATATGTGCATCATTCGCTGTGATTAGTTTATTAATGTGTGTCTTGATCTGGTCAGTGGGATTAGGTTATATTTTGTTTAATTTAGACGTGTCTGATAAAATTATTTATAGTTTTGAATTATATTGTTCTGTGGGTATTTTCAGGAAATTATTAGATTTGTCGGAGCATTTACTAGTTATGTCGGAGTTATTTTTTTTGTTCGGTGGCGGCAGTTTTTAGTTAAGTAATAAGTGCGGTACTTAGATATGGTTTTATTTTTAATGGATTACAATTTTTTTAATCGACTTTTCGAATAAATTTACCAATTTTAATTTGGATAACTCCTCATGTGCTTCAAGAAGACATATGAAAGTGAAACACGCATGTAGTTTTGGCCATTTCTTGTTCACACTTGAACAGAACATTAGATCTTCGGTTGGCGAACTTGAAAAGATGGATAAAAAAGAAACAAACAAGAATTGTCACTGTTTATAATATAACATGCACGCGCACACACGCACACACACACACACACACACACACATATATATATATATATATATATATATATATATATATATATATATATATATAGGTAACAACTACTATAATACTCGAGGACTCCGAAACAATAAGGATACACATAGACATGTTTTGTTCATACTCCGATATTTAATACGAAGCGGGAATATCTAATTGTACAACATAATATTTGTATATTAATATTTTTTATAAATAATAATTAAAACAAACAAAAAAAAGTTTATTTTATTTTTGAATCTGGTTTGGAATTGAAAATTTTACCGGTATTTTCTGCGAGATTGAATCTTACGGGAACCTTCATATGCACGCTTGAACTTGAGTCGAGCACGGTTCTGAAGAAGTGAGGGTTCTCGAAATATTAAAAAAACATTTTTTGTAATATTATATCATACGGAATTTCACCCCAGACCATCTTGATACAGGTATTACATAACATTGTGACATTGTGTAGATAGACATATATATGTGTTTGTGAAAGAAAAAAAAGAAAAGAAAATAATAAATAAATATATATATATATATATATATATATATATATATATATATATATATATATGTGTGTGTGTGTGTGTATGTACACATTGTATTAAGGGTGAAACTATTTCACTTGTTCCACCATTATATGTCTTATTTGCTCCAACTTGTGTCTATCTATCACACCTTTGCATTGTATTGCCTTCTAAGTATCATATATATATATATATATATATATATATATATATATATATATATATATATATATATATATATATATATATAAAGGAATGTGATACTTAGAAGGAAATACAATGCAGATGTGTGACGGATAAATAATGTTGCTGTTAGTATCGATTCTTTTATTCGAAGGTTGCCACCGTTTCTCTCCGTAGCTAGGATATCAATCTTGAATGATTTGCTGGTGTTGCCTCATGCGTTGATGTGCTTGTGGAAAGAAGAGGTGCGTCTGTGTAGGTGTTCTTTAACTCTAATATGTAGGGGGCTCACTGTACTACCAATGTATATTTTGTTACATGTGATGCACTGTATACGATATACAGTGTGTGTGCGGTGGCATTTGTCTGTGGTGTTCATGGGCAGTTCGCCAGGGTGCAGGGAGTATTGTTGTAATTGGTGTTCCGTGTTGTCAATTGGTTGCGTAGTGAAAGACTGGTGTGTGTTAGTTGAATATCGAGGTTTTCCTTACGTATAGCTTTGCGGATAGCTGTGGTGATCCTGTTGTTAAAATGCGACAACTTCAGGAAGCAGGTGTTGGAAAGAGCGTGTTTTGTCCCTCTTCGGGTTTCCGGGGTTTCAGGAGGTGGTCAATGGGGGTGTAAGTTATCTATTGGTATCTAGTACCTGTTTGAATTTCTCACTGCAGATGGTTTTGTCAGCCTCAATGTTGCATTTCTTAGGGTGCGAGTTAACTCATTCCTAGCATAGCTTATTTTAGCCTTACGAGGGAGGGCCGATCTGTAATGTATGAATATGTCTCAACATGTGGGCTTCCTGTAGAATTTAGTGCTTAAAGTTCCTTCTTTACGGGATGTTGAAGCTGGAATCTTAATAATAATAATAATAATAATAATAATAATAATAATAATAATAATAATAATAATAATAGTGATACTGAAAAAAACTAAATTAGAAAATGATAATAAGTACAATAATAATGATAATAATAATAGTGATATTATAATAATAAGGAATAATATTAAAAATAAATCTGATGTAAATTATAATAATAATAATGTTATTTGTAATTGTCATGATGATCATTATGATAAAATCATCATGATTATACTAGTAGTAATACTACTTATAATACTAATAATAACAATAAAAATTCAAGTGATTATAATAATAGTTATGATATTAATATGGATATGATAATAGTGGTAATGATAGTAATATTATTAATAATAATGATAATAACTAAGCGTGTTATTCATAATAAAACATGTGTTAATACCACTAATTCCAGTGATAACAGTAATATTCATAATAGTAATACTAATAAAATATGACACCAGTAATAATACTAATAATTAATAATATTTTTAAGAAGACGAAACTATTATAGTATATTTTAGTTCGTATTATTACTTCACGCTTTTAATCTTATACATCTAATATATAAAGTTTATTTTGTGTATTTTAAAACATACTCATTGCGGCCTTGAGTACAGGTAATATGAATATATTTTCCATAATAACCTAAAATTAAAATGTCATTTACGTTATTACTAAAAAAACTGTCCCCGTGTTCAGATCTAATTCAAGCTATCATGTAACCAAATATATGTGTTTAGATTAAATATTACACGATTTAATATTTGTTCGACTGTTATTATATATGTATATATATATATATATATATATATATATATATGTATATATATATATATTTATATATATATTTATATATATATGTTTATATATATATATATATATATATATATATATATATATATATATATATATATATAAATATATATATGTATGTATATAAACATAAGCACAACATACTCAAAGATGAGTTCACTTACTTTGTAAATACGATATTTGAGGTACGGGTGCTCTTCACCAACTACTTGCACTAAGGAAACTCATTGTCGTGATCATCGGTTATTAACATCTTACGATACTTTTTCCGTTATTTCTCTTATCAAATCAATACCTATTAGTTCATAGAATCCGTTCATAAATATCTTTGAAGATTACATGTTATATATTATTAAACAGAATCCCAGTATTGCATCTGATGTCCTCCGTGCAATTTTCAATTTTCCCCATATACCTAGAACAAGGAGAAATGAATTAAGTAAGACATATGTCTTATTTCATAGGGGGAATCGAATGTATATTTCTAAACTTGGCACCCTTATGTTGGGATTATTGAAGCAATATTAAAGATAAGTTTTTAAGAAGATAAGTCTAGTAAAATCGCATATAGTGTAAATAATTAGGAAAAGTCGAATTTGTTTTATTTAAGATTATAAGACGGCTACATATCCTTGCTCCAATCTCAATAGCACACGAAGCGGATGTGCCTACACGGTAGAGAGAATCGGGTTTATTTTGCCTGAATTACAAGAGAGGCCAATGGAGTTTTAGATAGCTGCTTCTTTCTTTCCCTGGGAGAGGAGGTGGGGTTTTTTTTCGCCTGAGCATGTAAAATTTTGAAAACCCAATTTTATTTGCAGATGCTTTATTTTTCGTTCGTAAAAGTGATAATTGGCGAAGAATACGAGTAAGAAAAAGAAGAAGAAAAGTAAAATGAAGAAGATGAAGAGGGAGAAGAAGAAGAAAGTAGAATGAAACAGCGACAGAGAGAAGAGGAGATGTAAACTTTGACACTTACATGTGAACCGAAACCGTCCAATGAATCCTGACATGGAAATGGACGAACCTTGAAGACTGGTGAGAAAATCCTTCTTTGGGATTAAAGTATTACATTATGAGCGAACCGCTTATAGCCAGTGATTGAGGGTTTGAACTTCAGAAGGATATATGCATATTATCTCTTATATCGTCCATAATCTCCTTTAGTCAAATTTAAACTTTTTTAATTTTTATAATTTTATTCATATTTTTAAAATGTATTTGTTATTTAGAACGACATTTACGGTAATTAAAATCCCTCGATATCTAAACGTAATCACTGAAAAAAAACTTCCGATGGATTGCAGAATTTTTTTGCCTGCTTTAATAAAATAACGATTTTATTTTATTTTCTTAACACAGCACTGCACATCCGGAAATGTGTATCTAATTATTTATAGATACAAACTAGCATTAATTTTACACTGATTTCAATAATTTTAAGAGATTCGTCTTAATAAAAAGATATGGACACACCGGCTTTTACCATCTATTAATTTAACTAGCAAATATATGCTCCCTCCGATCGCATATTTTTGCTAGGCCGCCGCGTCAGAAATGTACGCTCACGCGTCATATTTCTTGCGTGGTTAAACATTGCTTTTCTTTGTTTTTGACCAATCATTTTTTTAGTTGAAAATAAAGAAAAAAAGAAATTCGACCCTACCCCGATTTTTGTTTCACTCTTCCCCATAAACAGAAATATTTTTACTTTAAAAAGAAAGAATTTTTTTTGCACCCCCTTCCCCCAATTTATTTTATCCTCCCCCATACATATAAATATGTTTAATTAAAACGAAAAAAAGGAAACCTGACACTAACTCTAACCCCCACGTTGACCTTGACCCTAACCCTAACGATGGGGTCAATGTTAGCGCGGGTCCTAAAATGCGAAAGCACCAAATAATCAAATACAGTGAACGCTGTGTGTTTTTCTTTGTTTAATGACTTTGTTTCAATTAAACAATTTGATTCTGAATCAGTTGTATAGTGTTCCAGTACAATGTGTTCTTTTTTTGTTGACAGTAAAGAAAGAAAATCACATCTTTTTTTGTTAATAAATGAAACACGGAATCATAAATTCAGGTAAGATCGTGAAAAAATGATAATATTAGATGTGAAAGTATTAAGAAATCAAATACGGAGGGAGGTCGTTTCAATTGATAAACGCTGTTTAATTAGTTGGGTGTTAGATGAAATAACTGCGTAACTCATTAATTTCTAAATCAATTATCATTTTAATTAAACAATTTGATTCGATAAATTTGTGTTTTAAAACATAAGGGCTAATGCGATTAAGTAAATTAACAAACTCAGAACGTTTTAAAGTAACACGGTTAGATGCCAACGGTTTGTTTACATTTGAAAATACGCGCCGTCTTGCGTCCGTATTAATTTAACGGAGGGAGGGCATTACAATGGATTAACGCTGTTTAATCAGTTGGGCGTAGATGAAATAACTGCGTAACTTATTCATTTTTAAATCAATTATTATTTTAATTAAACAATTTAATTCCATAATTATAATTTATAAGTAAGATTATTAGCGAGCAAAATTGCGTAAATACATGTGGAAATGTGAAGATAAGAATCATGAGTGTATATTTGCGAATACTAATTTATTAGAAGTTCAAATGCAATTGATTATGTAAACTGAAAAAGGCGCATAGTGTTTGCGGCGGGTTTTTTTTTCATAGTATATAGTGAAGTTGGCGGACTTAGGAAATAGTCATACTACTCTGGTGGAGTTTGGGCTTAAGACAGACAGACAGACAGGCAGACAGAAAGACAGACATACCCATAAACTCAATTATTAATAGATTTAATCATCAAAAAATGTGGACGTAATTTTTCAATAACATCCAACTGACTTAAAAAGTATATTCGGGTGCAGCATACTAATACAAGTACACATAGTCCTGAGTAACGCTGGGTCAGCGCATCTAGTAAGAAATAAAATAATGATTATATCAGCTATATAGAGACAAAGAAAAATACACCTTCGGTTATCCACGCGAATAATTGTATTAATATAGAGATTAATGTTAGGTTATAAAACGAGCGTATGTTATTTATATTTCAGATATTATTATTTAAAGCGTTATTTACGTTACTCTATGTAAGTCAATTGTATATGAAACCGATATGCCAATAACATATGTCGATAACCAATAGGTACATTACTAATCGTGGCTGTTATAGTAATACATTATTGATATTAGTTGTGTGTAATTTTAGTTTGCTATTTGATATGTCAACATTGGTTACGAGGTAAAAGCGGAAGATGAGAGATCCAAAACTATGGTTGGTCAAGCAATATCACGTGTAAACTTAGAAAGGGGGATTAAAAAAGAACTAGTTAGCTCAGATGGTCGTTGAATAACCAAAACACATACATGTGACCATATAGAACACTTTTTAACAATGCCGACCGAAAAGTGTATTAATTATTCGAGAAGTAAGACACAGCTCATCAGCTTTTGATGTTAAGTGAATTAATTATCATTTTAGAGTATTTGCCGTCGTTGGTAGTCCTCAATTTGTTCATGCAACCTAGAAATTACTAAGAATGTAATACAAGATGCCGGATAACACATTGAATACAAATGAATCTACTAAGTCGAATCGCGTTTCGTGTGGATCTTTGTATTTGCTAAGGAGTGCACAATTTCAGAATGTTGTAATATATGTATTACTCTTTTTTATGTTCTATTGTATTTTTTATTTTTGTATTGCTCTTATTATATTAAAAATAATTAAACTGGGAAGTAGGGCGGGAGAGTAACTTATAGGCTTGTCTCGCTCCCGTTATAATTTGTATATTGTTTGCATTTGTCAAATATTGCATGAAAGAGTTTTATATTAATGTAAGTTTATTTCTCATGTTCAATACCAAAACACAATACGTATTGTAACCGATTAGTCGCGATTACTTTAATAAGAGTTGCTATTATTTCAATGGTTACAAGGTAAAGGCGGAAGATGAGAGATCAAAAGCTATGATTCGTCAAACAATATCACGTGTTAACTTAGGGAGGAGGATTTAAAAAAAAACTAGTCCGCTCAGATAATCGTTGAATAACCAAACCACATACAGGTGACCACATAGAACTCTTTTTACAATGCCCACATTAATGGGTATTAATTATTCGAGAAGTAAGACACAACTCATAAGCTTTTAATGTTAAGGGAATTACTATTTTAGAGTATTAGCCGTTGTTGCTAGTCCTCAATTTGTTCATGAATAATATCGAATATTGATATTATAAGCATTACATAACTGAAGGCCGTATATATGATAGGAATTTACCTCATACTTCCGATTCAAAAGTCAGACTCGGTATCCATTACCTCACTGAATCCGTCCCAACTTTCACCATGCTTGATGATCATTTCTTCTGGATTATTTATTGAAGTTTAATGAATAGTGATGATCCAGACAATAACGAAACTGAAATAATGATACGTCACAGTCGAAAGAGTGACACATGAATGATAAATGTCTCATCAGCTGGTACGATAAATAACAGATTACGGTCGATATTCTTGTATTGTCTGCTTACGAAATATTTCTGATGACAGAAATGATTACTTACTTGCCAGACGTTTATGCTTATTAAAACTCAAATGAGGATTACCGTCTTGCATTTTAAAATATGTTTAATAACAGAAATCATCCTCTTCCGATTTCGCAGTATCATTACTTTCAGAAGTACTTTTCTCAGTTTTATAAACACAGACACACACACACACACACACACACACATATATATATATATATATATATATATATATATATATATATATATAAAATATACATATATATGTTGATTAATCTGCCTACATTAATAAAATTTATGTACGTGTTTCCGGCTATCACCCGTATTCAGTGTGATTACCCTAGTAAGGATCAAACCGTCGATGTAAATGTCAATAGTATGACGCCTTGTCCGAAATATGTACGATTGTTTATCGCTTATCAAGTTACGTAGTTTTGTTATTAATTTTGCTGGCAATTAAACAGTATTTTTTAGTATTTTTCCACTTCCTAAACGGTTTAGAATATGCAGAATATTGCGTTCAATCAAATTAATCGGACAAGCCATTACTTATTTTAATATATATATATATATATATATATATATATATATATCATTTTACTTACGTACATAAAAGGAATCCAGACGTGTTTTATTAAATTATTTTTTATATTCGTCGTATAAACTCACAAATACCTCTACAACACATCAGTTATGTGTATAACATATAATATATATTACCACTTTAAGTATTAATTTATTAGTAAAAATATGATACATTATTCAAGAAATGTTCATTCTTATGTAATATTTTCTTTAGCTTTGTAAATGATATTAACTGTTATAAAATTATTGATTATTGGTCAAATACTTATTAGTCTATTTTTAAATAACGTTGTATTATTATTAAAATTAAAAGTCTTATTGCTAATATTAATGTTATTCATATTATTGATTGCATGTTAAAAATTAAAATAATTAAAATACTTGAAATATAATTGTGGCACAATATAATCTGATATTAAACTGACTTTTGAATTTTGTTTGGAACTGAAAAGTAACTCCAGCTCAACGTATACATATATAGTACGCTAGCAGATCGTTGTTTATGCAGGCTTAACTGAAGACCACGGAACTCTCTCTTTTCACTATCTTTTGTGTCAATCTCTCGACGCGGCGAGCAATTCTGCGTTTCTCAGGTGTTAAGCAGTGAAGCATGGTCACTATA
Source organism: Sepiola atlantica (assembly GCA_963556195.1). Taxonomy (NCBI): domain Eukaryota; kingdom Metazoa; phylum Mollusca; class Cephalopoda; order Sepiida; family Sepiolidae; genus Sepiola; species Sepiola atlantica. The sequence goes on along the minus strand of OY744521.1, from coordinate 95,374,668 downwards.
TATACATATATATATATATATATATAAAAGATGTATACATATATATATATATAAGAATGCATGTTTTTTTTTAAATATCTACAATTTATTTGTTCATTTATATCTTGAATTAAGACTGTTCTTTAGCGATTTCAATTATATATATATATATATATATATATATATATATATATATAACATGCTATTTAAATTGGTTATTGATGCAATTAAATATAGTGAATAAGAACATTACATACATTTTGAAACCGTAAAAATGTAATTTTTACTAAAATAATGGGTAATAAAAACGTGAATATATATAGATGGAAGTGTTGAATATTTATTTCGGGATCTAAATTATAATATTAAACATAATAAATAATGTGTTGATCGTTTTACAAATCAACCGAATTAATATATATGTATATATATATATATATGTATGTATATATATATATATATATATATATACATATATATATATTACCATTTAATTTAGGCATGAGTATATATATATATATATAATATAATAAATTATACAAAAATATGTTTATAGAGTTATTATAAAATTGGTACGAGTAAATATCGTATTGAGCTATTCAAACGAATCATGGTCAACTTGCAATATATATACATCATGTTTTGTCACACTTGAAATATATATATATATATATATATATATATATATATATATATATATATATTGATATATTGATATATATCTTCAGCATTGTATATATATATATTGAAATTTTATACATTACTGTATCTACCAGAAATACCCGGATTTCCTTGGTCTGGTCGTTCTAGAATTCGGAATGAATTTCAGACTATGTTTTTATCCAGATAGGTTCGCTATCCAGTTTTGTTCGGAACTGCCGGGTTTATATGAAGAAAGAACAGTCCGTTTTTTTTCTTCCTTCCATGTTGACTAGCGTACATTGTAATGTGTAGTATTTAAATACAATAATTCATATTAGCACGTTGATGTTTTCTACTAAACTGTAATACTATATGTGGGTGTATATGTGATTGCGTGTATTGCAAAACTGTACAATTCCGAATATTGGCCGGTGAAAGCCGGGTAGGTAACTTCTGCTTACTTATAAGTATTAATACCGGCATTTTCTCTTTATTTGCAATTATTTTGAGTTTTTTCAGCTGTCTGTTTATTCGTTTTATTTTTTCAGCAGATCCTTATGAATTGCATAGCATTGTATATATAAATATACAGTTTATATATATATATATATACATGTGTGTGGGTGTGTGTGTGTGTGTGCGTGTGAGTTAAAACATATAAACAACATTCGGTAGAGAGAGAGTAAGAAAAACATAGCTCAGCAGAGTAAAGGGTAATTGTTTTTCCTTAATTATAGACAGTTTACTCGAGTGTATTTCGGAATGCTTTATCTTTTGAACTTCCGCCTTCTTTTTCCTCTATTGACACTAAGTGTGTCAGACATTCAAATAAATAAATGCCGTTAATTACTATTACAAATGCCATTTGCTATCACTTCCTGTTGTCCGCTCGGAAATTACTTGCTGCTGCCCCAGAATGTTTTTGCGGGAAGACACGCATAGCGGATGATCGAATTGGCCTCATATAAAAGCAATAAATGACACCAGACCTTTTGCCACCTTCCCTCGAACCATACGCTTTGCAGGCGGGAACAGGGGAGGAAAAAGTACATCTATTAACGTGGTCGTTTAAACTGTGCCCTCGAGGCTTACTTTATTTTTTGTTTGTATTTTTACTTTACTAGTAAATAACCGCTGACCAAGACCAATAACCATTAAGTATTAATGAGACTGAACTTATTGTCAAATAAAAGATGAGGAAAAGTATGGAAGCGCTGATATTGATCAAGGGTGTGTACCTATTTCTTATACGACGGTTTAACAGGTATATGTAAACATTGGGCTTGAAGACAACAAAGTTGTAATCAACATGGAAGCAGTTCTGTGGCAATGTGTCCAACAGACGGGAAGTATTTGCAAAGAAGCTTTGTTTATGAAAAGTTAGCCTGACGCTAGACATATAAAATGATAGGTGGAAGTATTTTTCGATGTGTTAGAAAAACGAGTTATGTTGTGAATATCTTATTTTATGACATCATGGATTTTAAAACAATCTTTATTATATAAAGAAAACTTGTCTTATTGTGTTAGTGTGTCGAAATTAAAGTATAAAACTATACAAAGCAATGGTACAAACCTACTATTTTTACACCATTGTTTTCCAGAACGAATAGATTCATTCCTTTTAATACTTATTCATTTTGAGATAATAGATACACAATGTGTAAACTGTTCGACATTTTGAACCGACTTTAAAATGTTATTATGAAGTAATTTGTCAATGTTTTTTTTTCAGTTGCCAGAGAAAGATATAGCATGAATGATAGAAAAATAGAGGATAATTACGAAAGTATGGTTGATAGAAGAATGGAGTTGAAAAGAGTAGGGAAAGAAAGAAGGAAGAAAGAGATGCAGACATATGGAAATGTTCAGAGATAGAGAAAGTTAGATAGCAGAAAAGTGTTTTGTTTTGCACACACTCTTTAACACTTACATTTTTTACCATGCCCGAGCAACGCCGACTAACAATTTATATATATATATATATATATATATATATATATATATATATATATTTCTGCTAATAAGTATCCATGTTTTATAAACTTTTCATTCTCTCTATAATTACCATCTCTGTTTCCTTTTTTGTCCTTTTTGTTTACCCCATCTCTCTATTTTCCTATATCTGCTTTGTATTTCACTCCTTTCTATTTAAACCTCTATCTCTCTTCCTCTCTTTCTCTTTTTCAGTCTCTCTTCTCATTCTCTATTTCTTTCTTTCCATTAATTTTCTCATCAAATGCTCGTTTATTACACTATGATGTGATCAAGAATATTTCTCACTCTTTTGAGAGATGACGTTATTTGTGACATCATTTTAATGAGTTACATTAACTTCTAATGACGGCATCCACTATTCGCCGTTATAGCATCTCTGTGTTGATGGATGGTGGCCCCAAAACGATGATATCATTTACATTGCACGCGGGCAAGCAAACAATAAAGATCAGCAGTCGTTCAGTAATAGATTGATATAGATATACTTTATTTAAAAGACGTTTATTATTTTATTATAATAGATACTTCTCTGATTTTTTTAGTGATTACAAAACAAACATAGAGGTTTCTGGCAATGAACAGAGAAGTTCAGTTTCTAGATAATAATTGATTCATGAAATCACGATAATGTACACAATGTCACTGATGTTAGTCTGAGTATGTGTAGGAATATATGGCTAACGTCGGAACAGGCTGACAGAAGTGATGGAAGAGTTGTCCCAGTGTATTGCCTTGTTGTTTTTGCTCAGTGTTATTGCAAATTGTTAGAAAACACGGTCAGATATTTTAACAAGATAGCTTAAAGGAAGATGTATACATATAATTCGTCACAACATGATAACAAAGACGGCACTCATTAATTTAGCTATGCAACTTAACACATCGAAAAGCAAATAAATGGGTCATTTCTACCCATGAGTTCCTCCGTCTTCTGCACAGATGCCATCACACAGTGACACACTCTCTTACACAAAATAGGTTGGTTCAGTAATAATTACAACTCGTAAATATCTCTCTGTTTATATATATATATATACATATATATATTAATAATAATTATAATTTTATAATAAATATTTAATTATTATCTATATACGTATATGTTTAATCAGTGTAGAAATAACCGTTCAACATTAATACATATTTAATTTAACATTATTAGATTTTCCAATATTGTAATTTATCTATTTACGACTCGCTCTCAAACGGCGCCTTCAAACAAAATGCCATTTTTATCGCCGAAATAATTTCAACTTATACATAGTATCACGTATAAGCTCATTAGCAGATTCTGTAACGTATTATACAATATATATTAACTTCTAATTGTCCCAGAATTCTACTTGGACGGAAGCACTAAGACGTTAGAGTTTAACCATCAACTGTAACTGCGGTCGGTTGGACAAGAACCACATTGATATGTCCACTAAGACTGAACACACTTTCTGTTCATATATTTATATATAAAGAAAACATTATTATATATAAATACACCTTATTTAAATACATCCGGAATCCTTTTTTCCCCAACAGGGTATATTAAATAAAAATGCCTAATTTTTCACTCTGCATTCTACATATAAGTTTTTATGCTCAGACTTCCCGCACATGTATTCAGTTTACTTTCATGTTTTCAGGCTGTTTCTAATAATAACTTCATTCATATTGTAATAGGTTTTCTGCTTTATACGCAAATTGTTATTATACTTTGATTCACCGGAAATAAGGTACGTTGACACTGGGACGTAAGGGGATTCTGCGGATAAGGAGACATACCTACAGGGGAAACCTAGAGTTGTGCAGCGATATGTTTTTTACATAACATTTATATTTTACAGTCTAGAAATTGTGAGCATGGAGGGAATTCCAAAGGTGGGTTTGAAACGATATTTTTAAATCTCAAAATATAATATTTTGTGTTTGCTTTGTCTTTTTTCAACGATATTGCCGTTATCAAGACGTCGACACACAAGAGAATCGCATCTCGTCAGTTACTACAACCGTCAAGCAGACTGAAGACGAAGTATTTATTATATATTGTTCTTAAAGGTACGACAATAAAGCTTTTTAAAAATTGTATTTAATTATTTTTTATTTAACGTCAATAACGAAATACCATACCTCAGAATAAAGTAGGTTATAATAGTGTTGTTGATATCAGCGTACTAAAAATTGAAATTATTTTAATCGTAATATCTTATCGGTTGATGTTATCAAAAATGCATTTCAGGTGTTCCTTCGATTTTAAAATTTTAATTAATGAAAACAATGCGATTAAGAGACATTTGGTGTTTGCTGTAAGTTAAATAATTAACTCTTAACCTTTGAAAGGAATGTGTAAGTCATACGTGTTAATGTTAGGAGTAGGGAATTAGATCATTACGTTGCTAACAATATTATATTTATATAAAACACATCTTTAGCTTCAATTAGATAAGTATTTTTGTAGAACCGTTATTTGAAGCGTTTTCATTAGAATATCGATTTGGTGCTTTGGTATAACAAGGACACGTTCGAAAATATATCTTTTTGGGTAAATTCCTAACTTAAGCGACACATTTTCACTTAATTAAATTGAATATAGGTTACTTTCTTTTATACGGCAAAGCCACGTTTGATAATGAATGTTATTACTTAGGCTAATTTCGATTTAAAACGACGTGTTATTACTGTAAGCATTGTGTACTGGCAAAGAACTAGCATAAAAAACTTTGCGATCGATAAAAGTCAGATTATATTGTTCATGAAATAACACACAACGGCAAATTGGAAATACCTAGTTTAAACTTTAAAAAGACATAACATATTTAACAGTTAAGAACGTGCGTTCATTTAAGTATATTAGTATAACGTAAAATGATCACGCAGTTGTTGTAGTTACAATGGCTGTATAGTAACGTATAATACTGAACTGCTTCTTATCTTCAGTACATGGAAATCTTTTATTTTTACTGTATTTTTGATATTCATATTCAATGTTACCCTGAATGTGTTATGGTTAGATAACTACTCTTTTATGCTTTATTCAGACCACATGCCAACGCCGGGTATCTCTGCTAGTATATATAAATGTGTATTATTTGAACTGAACGTCCTAATATTATCAATTTTCTAGTTATATTTACAATGATTAAGCCGATGTTACATCCAATCATCTTCAGATGCATATTTTCCGAGTTCAACAAAAATGTTTTAAAAAAATACCCGAAGACGATCGGAAATCACATCAGTGTAAGCATTGTGAATACTACAGTCAACATTAGAATAATAGGCCAAATACTGGAAGTGATACACATTATCGATCCACATCTACAAATTAAAAAAAAATAATGATATATATATATGTATATATATATATATATATATATATATATATATATATATATATATAGCTAATACCTTAAGTAAAAATAAACAATATTATTTTTTTATGAAATCGCATCACATCTCTGTTCCAGAAATATATTGTTTGTTTAATAAAGTATTCACTTTCAGGGTATATTTTAAATGAGTTGATTTCACTTTTAGTGCCATTTTTTATCTGTAATATTTGTGTATTGTTCATTTTCTTAGCAATAAAAAAAATACAAAACATATTTTAGCAGTGTTTTTATCAAGCAAATTTGAGATGGTTGCTGAAAGTTACAAACATGTCATCAATATTATTCACGCAGAATTACACATCACAAAATAAATTTATGAATAAATAATTTTGAAATTTACATTGAAAAAAACATTTTTTGATTTTTCTTAATTTTGTAAAAATTACCGGTTCTTAGTTCTACTTGTATGTACTTATGAAGTCAAAAGAACTAGGGGAACATGTTGACGTTTGCGGGTACAGTATAACACATATAAAACCTGACTGGAACTCGGCTTGGGTAGTCATAGGAGATCTACTTCCAACGGTTCTGAGGTAGTCACAGTGTATAACTAACTGCTTGAATCGGCCCTAACCCGGAATGCGGATGGGCTGCCCAAGCAATTTTAACAGACAAGAGTGCCCCTTCTAAAGGCTCACTGACTTGCTTTTCCCTACCTTTCGTCTTTGCACCACATCTTTCTGCAGTGGGAAAAAATACATATCCAGTCTCTAAACAGTCTTTTTGTAACATACTTTTCTGTACTTCTACAAAACACACTTTTGTAAATATACAACCCTGTTCTCTGAGTGTCTATCATCCCCTCAATGCCACAACAGAAACACATGTGTATATGGGTTTATTTTGAAAATACTATTTATTTATAAATAATTATTCTACGCCTTCGTCAGATAGATCACTTTTAGTTAAGTTTATGACAAGCCGTCATTCTGCGTAATACATACTTCTATTGAGTTCTCTCTCCACTGGATGCTGGATACCCGTGTTACCGGCGGAGAGCATTTCTTCACATACTAACGATTGCAGGTTTGGTATGAAGCATATGTGTATATGGGGTTATTTTGAAAATAATATTTATTTATGAATAATTATGCAAAGCTCTCGCAAGATAGATAAGACTATTGAATTATCTCCCGACTGCTAGCTTTAAGTTGCCGTGTATACTTCCAATTTCCAGACAATGCGCGGCGGGATTGTTTCCTCAAAATCTGACAGATGCAAGTTTGGGATGAAACAAGGTATATTGGTTTATTTTGAAAATAATATTCATTTATAGATAATTATATATATATATATATATATATATATATATATATATATATATATATATATGAATGCGAATTATTTTTTCATTTATTACTCCTATCTTATAATCAAAACGGATTACTGTTATTTCAATGAAGAATTTGATATTGTGTATATATAGTGCAAATGAACGATTACGAAAGAACCTTTTACATGCGTAATTAAAATCACTTTTGTTTAAACCGTTCAGAATTAATTTACATTTGGTATTATTAATTTGGAATTTCATTGGCTGATGTTTGTTTTCTATATGCAATAGTTTCGTCCATATTAACAGTAATTACTTACAGTTATTTAATTAATAAATTTGAAAAATAACTTTAAAACTTTACGTATAAACCAGAACTTGCTCACGACCTTATTTAATGTCGATGCGGACCACAAGCGAGGCATCAGCAAAAACAGAAAGACGAGAGAGAAAGTGTGGCCTTCTCGCTCGCTTTCACTCTGATTCATTTCTATCGCCCCCTGTTTTTTAGTTTCTACATTTTCCCTGCAAAGTAAATAAATAACCTGTTTTATTAGTAAAGTTAATGTTTTTATTGTAAAGTTAAACAAAAAACTTATTGTTTTATGTTGACAAATACATTATCTCTATTCTGATTAGCAAATTAAAAAGATAGTTTATTAGCACTGTGATATGTATCATGGACGAAGAAGATGTTGATTCGTATTTCGGTATAATTGTAGATTAACATCCATCGCGAAATTATCCCTAACCACCCATAAAGTAGTCTACCTGTTTTAGACAATAAAGTGTTAACACCCTGAAAGATTCACGGAAAAATGACAAGAAAAAGTATTATGTTTAAATTGAAAGTGAGAGACATTTGTTGTATATACATTTCATGTAAAATGATCCCCATGGTTGAAGAGAGTTTTAAAGTGCAGTTGACTATTTTTTTAATTTGTATTGGTGTTTCATCGGCTGCGTTTTTTGAAGGTGTAGCTACCTTTTTAGACGAGTACATGTCGTTTTATGACACTGCCACTCAGACTGAGTTAGTAATAAAAACTTTTGTAAGTTTACTAAAATAATTAAATACTATTACATACTAGTCAGTTGTGTTTATTCAAAAAAGAAAATTGTTTAAATAAATAAATAATCGTAATAAATGGAAAATGATATGTGAACGTGTTTAGTTTCCTTATACGATAAAATATATTGTGAGTGTAGTATATATAAACTAAAATTAGTATTAAATAAACATTGCATGAATATTGGGAGGTGCGGGTGGTTAAGTGTATCGACACATACTGAAGACCTGGGTGTTCCAAGTTCGAATCCCGTCGATTTCAAATTATCACTGTCCTTCCCGTAAGTACCCGATGTCTTTCCAGAAAGATGTCTTACTAGAAAAACATCGGCGAAAACAAATGCCAGCACTAGAATCATCCGATTCACACGAAAGAAAAAGAAGAAGCATGAATATAATACCTTAATACAATTAAAAATGCGTCAAGAAATATCCGATTTTATTACCTACAGCGAAAATATACAATGAAAGTAGCCAGTGCAAAACATGATACTTAATTTTATTCCTTATAGAAAAATGTGTATTATTTAATGTAAAAATATTTTAAAAAAATATTGTTAATACTACCGATAATCTTCAAAATATTGTAGATGTGCTTAGGTATTAATTTGCTAGAAAACAGATAAATCTGTAAACTTCCGGTGATCCAGGCGAAACGGAAGTTACCTAACTTTATGGTTATAAAAATATAATGTAACAACGAAATAAAAAAAAAGAAATAAAGTGAAAAACAAAGGAAGACACAAATGAAAATTACTGGCTGAAACAACAAAAATGGTCAGTAGAAATACAGGGTGTTTCAAAAGTCTTGGGAACATTACAAATGCGTATATCTCATGAACTATTCCTAGTAGAAAAATGAAACTGGTGCCATTTTAAAGCTTGCTTTATCAAGTTTTTGGTCATACTAATGATTTTCGTGTTATCTTTCCAGGTGCAGTAATGGCGTTCTCTAAACAAGACAAGGCATTTTGCGTCCTCCAATTTGCAAAGACTGAATCGTGGACATGTGTTCAGCGTGCATTTCGCAGGAAATTTAAAAAAAGAAGCCCCTGAAAGGAAATCCATTGTCAGATGGCATGCTAAATTTGTGAAAGATGGGTGTTTGTGCCCAAGTAAGCGAACAGGTCGCCCTTCAACTTCAGAAGATGCAGTTGAGCAAGTTCGGACAGCCTTTCAGTGAGAAGAGCCAGCAGGGAACTTCAGCTTGCTCCAGCAACTGTCTGGCGTGTCTTAAGGAAACGACTGCAAATGGTACCTTACAAGCTCAAGTTGGTCCAAAAGTTGAAGGACACTGATAAGCCACTTCGCCGTGACTTTTGCATTGCAATGCAAGAGAAGTTGGAAGATAACGGCTTTGATGACCGGCGTGTTTTTAGCGATGAGGCGACCTTCCATCTGAATGGCAAAGTTAACAAGCATAACACTCGCATATGGGGTACTGAGAATCCTCATGAACTTCTTGAGCACGAGCGAGATTCACCAAAAGTGAACGTGTTTTGTGCAATTTCCAAGAAAGGTGTCTATGGACCGTTCTTCTTTGAAGAGGCAACTATCACTGGTGAATCCTATCTCAACATGCTGGAAGACTGGTTAATGGCTCAGTTGGAAGAAGCAGAATCTGATGACTTCATTTTTCAACAAGATGGTGCACCACCACACTGGAGTCTTAGAGTAAGGCAGTTTCTTAACACAAGGCTGCCTGGTAGATGGATTGGGAGATCTGGGCGAGGTGATGACGTTCTCATGCCCTGGCCTCCTAGGTCTCCAGATCTTACCCCGTGTGACTTTTTCCTTTGGGGCTTTGTCAAGCAACAAGTCTATGTGCCGCCCCTTCCAAGAGATATTGACGAACTAAAGGCTCGAGTAACGGCAGTTGTGGGAACCATTGACGTCAAGATGTTGGAACGCGTTTGGCAGGAAATGGACTATCGACTAGATGTCTGCCGTGTGACGAATGGTGCTCATATTGAGCAACTTTGAAGATTCCCCACAAAACTTGAAACTTTAACCTTTCCAACGGTACCAATTTCATTTTTAAACTCATAATACTTTTTTAGTTATTAAAAATCGTTATGTTCCCAAGACATTTGAAACACCCTGTATATAATTAAATGCAGGAATAATTAGATTAATAATTATAGCGGATGGTTAATGTTAAGAAATACAAATAGATACAAATGTAGGATACATATATGTTACCACATAAATATAACAAACCATAGTTTAATATTATATATATATATATATATATATATATATATATAGAGAGAGAGAGAGAGAGAGAGAGAGAGATAGAGAGAGAGAGAGAGATAGAGAGATAGAAGAAAAAAGAGTGATAAATATGCGACGATTGTCCAAATTTATTTCAAATTTCAATTGTTCAATGCAAGGTGTATTCAGTAATAAACTAGTGTTTATTATTCTTTCCTTAAGCCAAGGCTTTTCAAAGATCGAAATCTTATCATCAGAGGAGAAATACAGATAGATAATTTGGCTTTCGAAAAAACCAAAGTTCAGATATTTTAAAAATATGAAAATTATTATTAAAAGAATTTTTGTTAAAAAAACGCAGTATAGATAATGAGTACTAATTGCAATTGTAGGCTTTGATCGTCTAGTTTTTATTTTTTCGCGCTTTTGCATTGTTTTGTAAAATTAGGACTGATAATAGCCACACAAAGAAATAAGTTCACAAGATCATTAATATATATTGGTCTTTTGCGAAACAATTGTATGCGGAATTCATAAAATTAATAAAAAGTTTCATAAAATGACGTGAATAAGTCTTTTATAACATTGAAATAGTTTAAAATACATTAAACATTTTGTATATAGCATAGATACACTATTGAGCTATTATAATTACTTCATGTTATAAAATGTATATTTGAATAGGAATAATTCTAAATATAAATAATAAAATATATACAGACCCACACGTACACAAACACACATAAACACACACATATATATATATATATATATATATATATATATATATATGTGTGTGTGTGTGTGTGTGTATACAACTGATTCAATACGAAATTCTGAAATATTTGCTTTTCGTTATCTCCGTGTTCCACTGTGTTAACACGTAATCGCCTAAAAAGCTGAATATCATGTTTCCGGGGCGGGGGGTGGGGGGAATATCTGAAGGTCGTAAATTGGCAAATTTATCTATATTTTATTTCATAAAATTCTATACATTCTTAAACTATATGTAATTTTTTTTAATTTCAATTTTAAGCAAGTGATTTTAGTTGTGTTTACTCTTCCCGTGAAAATTGAATAAATAAACTTTTAAATTTTTCAACTAATTAATTACATTACTTTTATGGTATAAATAAAAAAAATTAAAAGTAGGATATTATTGTTACTGAACACCTTACTTCCGATAAACTGAGATTCTACTTTTTTAAGCAATTACCTGTAAATACCCTAAAGAACTTGGCGGAAAGAGAAACAATAAAAAATAGTTCAGAATTTAGACTGAGGAATTTGTATTGCAAATAAATTGAACGAACACTGATCCTCTATTTTCGAGCAATTCTTGAGTTTACTAGTTAACCATTTTTCCCATTTCAGATGAATCGTATACCTTATTGTTTTGGGGCGATTCCGTGTGGTTTTACGACACTGCCAGTCGAATTTAGGATTAGTGTAAACATATACTAGTTTATTGCCCTCATAATTTAGAATTACCGTAAAAAGTAGAATCTCAATTTTTAGGGTGTGGTGTAATTTAGCTAAGTGTTTTTTTCTTTCACATGTATCAAAGTTTGTTGCAAAAAGTTTGGATATTTTTTGGTTATTTTTACTTCTAATTAACAGTCTCCCATCTTAATTAATGTATGCTCGGAGAGTAGGTATGTTTTGCTATGTGAAAGGATATAGGCCAATCTATAGAAAACAGAACAATAGAACAGCATATAGGAAGTAACAGAAACCGGCTCTTTGTTCGTGGGAAGTTAAACAATTGGCTAAGAGAACAACAAATAATCTGATTGGTTAACTAGCTAGTTGTGCATATAAAAACACCTGGCAAAAATAAGTATATGCATTTTAGCCTGACGATTCCCCACGGGCATGAAACGCGGGAGCCTTTGTGTAACTTAATTGCCATAAATATATTTTCATAGCTTACTACCTCGCTCTACTTACATATAGAGCAGTGCTAAAGTAAATACTGAACATTAATGCATAAAAAGTATACTTCCTTTTAAAATTTCATGTGGATACATGAAATAGTAATATTTAGCTCCTTAAGCAGGTTAGCACTTTCACAAGAAGGTTTTTCACAACTGAAAAGTAATATGGACAAAAATAACGAAACAAATATAACTTTAGAATATCCCAACACCTAGCAAGCATGGATACATTATTAAATTAATAAAAAAACGGACGAACTAATACACCCAATGCGATGGCGAGCACACTTCTTGCTTAACAATGAAGCCTAAAAAACGCAAAACTAATAGATCTCCCGATTAGCTTTGAAAATGGCCTCTTAAATATAATTAAAGAGTTAGAATTCCACAAACAACATAATTTCAAAAAACAATTACACACCATCATTAAAAACATAAACAACTCTAACAAAATCTTCGTAAAAGCGGACAAAACTAGGAAATTTTACAAAATAAATAAACAAGAGTATAACAAACTACTAACAGAAAGCATCACGCAAAACTACAAATAACTAGATACAAGCGAACGTAATTACATAGATATAATAAATACTGAAATTAAACAAATCACCAATAAACTAAACATTGGCGACAAAGTTAGTAAATAAAAACCCAAGGAAGATAATATTTTATTTAAAGACCACAAAAGTAACTTTAACAATAACCCTAGCACTCGCTTATTTAATCCGACTCAAACAGAAATAGGAAGAATTAGCTAAACAATTATATCTAAAAAAGACCTAGAATAAAAGCAATGGGTGAATGCTGCCGAAGCAATCGCTTTGTTCAACAATATAGAAATAAGAACAAATGCACCTTCCTACAATTTGACATAGGTGACTTCTACCCATTTATATCAAAATAACTCTTCAACATCGCCCTAGAATTTACCGAGAAGCAATCACTATCATTAAATAAATAAGGAGATCAGTGTTAATCAATAATGATGACCAATGGATTAAAACAAATGTGACAAACTCCTTTGATTTGGCCATAAGTTCCCTTGACTCTTCGGAGGCTTACTATATTGTGGGCTTATTTATTTTATATCCACTCGAAAATATATTTGATAATACAGATATCGGCCTATATTGAGATTATGGATTAGCGATAATAAGAGATTCCAACAAAGTTAAGGGAGAAAACTTAAAATAAAATATACATATGGAAATAAAACAATAGGCCTAAAAGTAGAAGTACTGGCTAACATAAAAACAATTCACTTTCTTGATGTAACGTTAAACTTAAATAAAACTACTTACGAACTATACCTAAAAGATAAAGCCAATTCAATATACGTAAACCCAAAGTCTAATCACCCCCATCAATCACAAAACATATTCCGAATTCTATCGAACGTAGGCTTATCGATAATTCTAGCAAGGAAAGTGTATATTTAAATTTTAAATCAAGCAACATTTACAATACAGATCTAAAAAATAGTGGTTACCCTAATACCAAAATTAAATATTAAAAATTAGCACTAATAATTGCAACAAAATTTTAAAAATAAGAGAAGAAATATAATCTACTATATATCGCCCTATAACCAGATGCTAAAATCTAAACTGGGTAAAAGATTCCTAAATCTGATTGAAAAGCACTTCTACGTAATCAATCGCCTGCATAAAATATTCAATAAAAATAACCGATAACTATCCTACAGCTGCTGCGAAAACCTAGAAATGATAATCAAGGCACATTATAACAAAACACTAAAAAAAACAGCAAAGAGGAAGAAAAAATAACTAATTACATAAAAAGTGAAAACTTGGGAGCATAAAGAAAATGGGCGCTCACTAATAATTGAATGGAAAATAATATGACAGACCAGTACATGTAGAAATTTAGACGACCCGTGTAGATTATGTCTTAATTAAAAAATTGAAATGCTAAAATTAAAAAAAAAACGAAATCTATTAAAATGTAGAAGTGATATGGAAAATAACTGCCTACACAAAAATAAATTTACCTGAAACTAACGATACATAACTAAATAAATAAATAAACAAATATGTAAACAAACTAAACTAAACAAAACCCTAACAATTAAAAATTACAAGCTAAAATAGAAATACAAAGAATCACGTATTAAAATAAATGTACCCATCATATTGACACAATAAAGAAGCAGGATATAGGTCTATCTATGAAAAAAAATCAGAACAATTTGACAGGATCTTTGTTCGTGGGAAGCCCAACGATTGACTGGGAGAACAACAAAGAATCTGATTGGTTAACTAGCTAGCCGTGTATATACAAACAACCGGCAAAAATAACTTCTTGCATTTTAACCTGAAGATCCCCCTCCCCGGAAATATGGCAATTAAGCTACACAGAGGGGAATCCTCAGGCTTAAATATATGTATCCAAATGTGTTAGTACAGTTAAATTGTAAACATTTTTCAACCCTTTTTTATATTTCTAGTTTCGGATTAGTTCCTCTCTTAATTATTCATAACTAATAGAGTTGAGTTCACTTTTGTATTTTGCGAAATATTCAGCGGGAATAGTCGGGTCATATGAATTCTGAGTCCGCAATATGCAGATTTCCTAGTATTGTATGGATTTAAACATCTTGTAGGCCGTACATTATTATAAGGATAGTACAACGCTTTTACCAGGAATATAAACTAAAGAATGCTACTGTATTATTTATAGCTGGATATGTTTTTTGTAGATATAATCGTTTCTAGAGGTACCCGTCTCTCTACAACCACTGCAAATAAGTATTTTATTTTCCTCTGTGTAACTAAAACCGAATGAAACTTTATGGAACATAGCTTCTTCCCAAGAATTTCCTATCTGTGTAAAATGTGTACCTGCTAACTACAACATCGCCACTTCAATTAAAATGTACACTAAATTCTTGTCCAGTCGTAATCCTGAGTAATAGAATCTTTTAAGCCATCACTTCTAATCCTTTAAGAATAGTGTACAACATCCAGTTAGCAATCTTATTAAACCATTCGGCATTTATAAGTGAAGACTCCTCAGTATATAAAGAAATGATCGCGATTACTTCATATATATACATACAGTTTTGAGGAGAAGCATTGTGGATTCATACTTTAAGTGTGGAAATCCCCATAATACATCAGACATGATTAGAACTCGGGAAAGGCGATGCCGTAGGTCGGTACACGGCGGTAGCGATTAAGCTAATCACGCTCCCTCGAAAGTAAAAAGTAAAATAAGAAGAATGGGTGAGTATTCAATAAAAAGAAAGGGAATAATAAATTTAAGTGTAAGAAAGAATTCTTCCGAGTGATATCAGCGATACACATTTTTTTTGTGACGGAATCCAATTGGGGATAAACTTCGGTGGATTCTATCGCGCAACCAGAAATACACTGATATCAAATCAAGGCGTGGAAGAAAATGGAAAAATTAGCGTTTCGTGCACCCGGTGAACTTTAATAGATCTAATCGCCCAATGAAAGCATGAACACAATTCTCCAAAACGTGTTCTTCTTTTTCTGTCTCTGTCTATCTCTCTTTCCTCTTTTTACACCATACCCCGCGTAGCTGTGCTTCGAACACGCACATATACACAGATAAGCTCGCTGTGTTTTTCTCTTTCTTTCCCCTTCAAGCATCTCAAGTTTGTCTCAAAACGAGCAATATTTAATTTATTTTTTATTCAAATATCCGAACTAATTCTCTCTGCGGATTTGAGGTGAAATGCTCCGAGGTGTAGTAATTTTATTTCACTATCTGTGGTACGTTTAACTCAGGAGATCCGAATTAGATCTAATCGAGTTCTTCCTTTAGAAGACACATTAGTGGCAACCTTCTCTCTCGAGGGATGCAATGCATAACATCTGAAATGGGCACCTGCGCAACGAAGAGTTTTTAGTGAAGCAATTGTTACTCAATTCTTTTGATCCAACATCGCTATCTAGTGTACACGAGAAAACAAAGACTGCTAGCAACTATGACGGTTATGCGAAGAAAGTCTAGTATATTGGTAAGCATCCTTAATCTAAGAGCAATGCAATTATACCTAGTTCTATTCTACCCTGGATGAGTATTTTGAACACATAAATCTAATCATTCCTGCGTATGAAATGAAACTACATCCACTTATATGGTACCCACTTAGGACCTTTGGGCAATATGTAGTTAACCGTTAGTTGCCATTAATTCTAGATCAGTTTTTACCGCGAGTAGACGTTGGTAAATTCTGCATTAGCTCTCTGTGTGTCTCCTCAACCGATTGGGAATATATATATATATATATATAAATATATATATATATATATATATATATATATATATATATATATGTAATTTTGAAGGCTTACCAAAGCCTTTCGTTCAAGAGACCAATCATCACCATAAAATATTTTTCTAACAAATATTATTTATTCAAATTAAGGCGTTATTTCCTACACGTGTTTCGCTACCAAGCAGGTACTTGCTTGGCAGATCATCAAGGAAATTAAGTATCTGGAAAAAGGTTTTCAGCAACCGTCAATACACAATGTGGCATTGCATTAATTGAGGTCACTTAAAAAGAGAAGAAAAAAGAAAAAAGTAAACGGTCTTCACTGAATAATCTATTTTCTAAGTGAAAAATCTAAATATATATATATATATATATATATATATATATATATATATATATATATATATTACCTCTGAGAACCGGGTTCGCGTCCTCTGAATTTCTGAAATTGTCACTTCCTTTACTTTTGAGAGCCTGAATCAGTCGAGAACATTCAATGCAAATAGATATTGTCTTAAACAAAATCTATCGTTTACAGACTATTTAGTTACAAAATATACGGTGGAATAACATTAATTAACAAATGAGTCACATAAAAACATGTTTTTGGAATATAAAGATATGGAAATCGTCGAAATACCGTAAAACATAACAACGAACTACATTAAACTAGTTGCTTTACAAAAGTTCATCAATATAGTGTTTTCTACAAAATCACTTATAGCTTAGTAGAAACTTTACAAATGTGTAACTTCCCTAGGCTATTAGATCAACTTATTTTACAGCATATGCATTACTAGGACTCAGCATGCCCAGTTCACAGGCAGCACACATTATTTTTATTCAGATGGTATTGTAATCATAATTTATAGAAGCTGGCTGATGTTTGCCTGATGCCCATGCTGATGTAAAGTGTTGCACGTGAATGGGATAGTCTAATAATGTTGGGCAATATGTCGTCACCATATAATATGCTCGACGTACTAGGCTGCCAACGTAAACCCATTTCTTCAACAATAACATACATTAGATATAGGATACTTTAGTTACTTTTATTGTTATTCTTTGAAGAAATTAATTGAGTGAGTTACAAATTCAAAATTCATATTCATCGGACCTTACACATTCTTTCTGCTGGGGAAATGGCAGTAAGTTGAAGTACAAGGCGTTATGTCTGTATCATATTTCCGAGTAGTATATATCGTAGTGTAATGTAATTATTCATCAAAATTATTGACAGCCTACTTGTTTTGTTAAGAGGTGTATACTATTAAACGGTTCTGTGCTGAGCTAGTCTAGTATGGATATGAGATGTACGAGGCGGATCAAAATATGTCTTTAAGTTGAGGAACGTAGAGTTCAATTGTGTCAAGATTAATTATCGTACCGGATAGGTGTACTGTGTGTTACAGATAAAGAAAGTAGAAATATATAAGGAGTCTGCGAGATGGTCAGACATAGTAAAACGAGTGATAGCTGGTGTTTTACCGTCCATCGTGTATGAAACACACTCGTTTACAATTTCTGTCATTCCCCTTTTCGATAGAAAAAGTATCTGTATATACATTTTTTTATAAAATCTATACGTATTCGTCATTATTTTATTTAACTAACCGAAAAGAAAATAGTTCCACAAAGAAACGACACAATGTCAGATGTTTTTAAGATACGCCATTACACCATCGCAATAAGTGATGATAAAACTATTGTGGTTTAATAACACATACGATAACATTTATGAGTGACCGACTGTCGCACATACTGACGGAGAGAGGAAACCTATTTCAGAGATGCGTGAACCCGTTTAAGAATTAGATTATTATTTAGTATAGTTAACAAGAAAACCAATGTCAAAAAATATTTACAACAAATAATATTTACAAAACGTAAGGGAATGCCATCTTCTACCGATTGATGCTAGTTACTAGTTGTAGTTTTGTTCAATGTTCGATTTGTCAGTTGTTAAACATACGACATCAATTCTTCACCTAAAGTGAAAAAACAACCATTGGAATCCGTTTTTTTTCGAAGCCTCAGAAGCAATAATCGAAAATTACAAAATAAATCTAACTCTTACAAACAGTACAAAAATGTAAATACTAGGCGATAGATTAAATTTGTTTGAAATAGATTTAAATTGGTAAACGTTATTTGCTGTGAATTTGCTTTTAATCCCTTCATCTTGTTCTACGAAATCGCCGACAATTATATTTCAAATTAAAGTTGAACAGTCCAAAAATAAAAGCTATTTCCAAATTAATGTATTATACACTCAGAGAACGAATACATCTATTCTCAAATAGATGCCGAACTATTATTACCGCCGCTTATATAAATGAATGGATCAACATGGAGTAATCAATCTAACAGGATGACACAAAAAGTCACACTCCAATGTTTTACAAAATCATTATCATGCTATAACCACCTGGCTAAATATGTTTACATTGTGCACATTACGAAACATGTTTGAGAAAAGAATAATCATGTTTCTGTATACTAGAAATGCACCAGTTCCCTCACTATAACAACCAGCAATAATAAGACAGAGAGTGTTAGCACTTCATAATGTAGTAAAAATATAATTAACAAATTAATAATATACAAGCACAAATATTATCCATAGAAACTTAAATGAAACACCTTTGAAAGTGCAATCGCTGCCAACCATGGAATTGTTGGAAGTGTGTTCTTTTATTTAAGCCTTATCTAAAATAATGAGAATTTCTTAAAATGAACTAATTCAAAATATGTATAGTTTTGTTGATGAGCATGTTGTTCTGTCTTGCCTTCTGATAGACAATATCAAAGTCAACAATACATTTGCAGGATATACACACAATTAACTAACTAATTAAGAAAGACTATAGCATAGGTATATAATACAAGTATGTGCATTCTTTGGATAATCGAGCTAAACACTTATCAACTAACATTTCTCTTGAAAAATTAAAAACTTAAAAACTTGAAACAAAGATAGTATTGGATAACTATAAATTAAATATAATAGCCTCAAAGTAATCATCATTTTTTAACACTCGGGAAAAAGTATATCATGATTTTCAAAATGTATATATATATATATATATATATATATATATATATATATTTAAGACGATCAATTTCTCTCATTATTTGGTTTTTTTGACGTGGTTGTCTATACATCTGAGGAGACCTAATTAAAGGGGTCGAAATAAGTTATTATGTGTACAACCTTAATGTGTGTATAGTTTTTCTTTTTATAATTCTGTTTTGCTCTGTTTAAATTACATTGAGCTCTGTTATTCAGATTCTCTACACAAAATTGAAATCTACACACTATATATATATATATATATATATATATATATATATATATATATAAACCAAGATGCGTGTTTGTTTCCTATAGTAAAGAATGTTTGAGAATCTAAATAAAATCTAAAAGTGTATGCCTGTGTATAATTTACGGAAAGTAGACACGAAAAGTGTTCCCAGATCTCTAAGTGCACCCTTAATGGTACTATAAGAACACGATCCTCTAAAAACTTAAAATATAATATTATTTCCATGAAATGTTTATTATATATAAAGGTGTTCTGAGGAATACTATGGAAGGGTTCCTGCATATCTAATGCACCCTATATGTGCCGGGTGTCTATGTGCCCCCACCTCTAAGTGATTTATGGGGACAGACCTACATTAAAACCTCAAATAAGTATATCTGATTTGAATGTAATTTCAACTATATGTATCATAAACTAATTCAGAGAATTTTGGAACATTTCAGTATCTTCCGACTATAGTAAGTCTTAAACCCGGGTAGGGGGCAGTAAAAACAAAGAAAGTTATATAGTGTAATGAACATAGTGAAAATGTAAATGGCAGTGATCCTCGTAATATCCCGAAGAACGTCGGCTCTTGTTTCTAGTCTATTATAAAAGGTAGACAGCAATACTAGAAACTTTCGATATCCTTCAATAGATATTCTGACAAAAAATTATATGCTGCTATTTTTATTTTCAAGTTTATAAACCAATGTAAATAGGCAAAACAACCTGATTAAAATCTACGTACTAAGTTGCATCTGATAAATAGCATGCATGCCGAAAGCTATCAAGCTGAATTGTTTTACTTACATCAGCCCTACAAAGGATTATATAATTTATTTGGCGAACGATTTGAAAGTTTTCTTGAATGATACATGACTATTAAAAGTAGACGCAATTGTTGTAAATACAAGACAATACAAATATGAAATAAAATATCCTATACTGCTATCAAAGCTGCATCCATTAAAGACTCACCGTCAGTGTAAAGAGTTGGGAGTCAGAACGACCATATTTATTTGAACTAAGAATGTGAAGAATGCATTGAAATAATATATGCTCTGTAAAATATGTAATAATTTAGCGTCCAAATATTTCGAATTGAATAATACACATGAAATCGATTGAAACCTAATATATTTGTACCAATAAACTGGTATTTACTATGCAGGACATCTCTGGATGTAACTTCCTCGACTAATCACACATTCAGACGAATCTGCCCTCTTCCCTGTTGATGTCGCCAGATGTCAGGTAGCTTTCTACTCTAATAGTTTTCTTTCTTCAAACTGAAAGCTTTTGGAATTCTCATATTTGCTGCCAGTTGTCTTGACTGTGCTAACATGCATATATGTTAATTAAATAGGAACATACATATCGATGCACAACTCTCCAATTTGGATCCCTATATAGGTATGACCCCTTATTCACAGTGGCAGTGCAACTTGTTTAGGGTATTGATATTTTCAATCCGCTTGCGATGAACCGCTTTCGGCCTGGCTGGAGTCGCCCTTTTATTTTCATTATTCTAAGATATATTCTGACTTTAAGTACTAGAAATGTTAAGAGTTATGTTTGATAAGATATAACACTGGTAACTTCCAAACCAATTAGAAAATTACAACACATAGTAGATAGTGTCTCCAACACGAAAATACCTACGAACACTCCGACTAGTAGAAAAAAATCTTACTGTAAAGGTTTCCCTTACAAATCCGGCCGCTATCAGAACAGTCGCTTACGCTTCATGGGAATATACCGTGTTTGATGCAAATAAAAGTTTGTTTTGTTTTATAAACGAAAAGAGTAGACTACATTGCATATTTAACCGCTTAATTTATTACCAATCTTGCGAATATTATTCAGGACTAAGTATAAACAACATCAGCAAACATATAACCTAATTAATAAACTGTGAAGACGAGATGCTTCTAGTAGGGTAACCACAAAAACAACCTTTCAATCATACACACATTCATCAACAATTAATCAATTATTTATTTGTTTATCTCACAGATGTCTGTGTGAGCCTTGGTACATCTTATTCACCGCTTTTATTATTTGCAAACAGTTGTGACTATCTTAAAACCTCTGCTTGATATGGGTAATGCTGTTAATTACTATTGCTATCTCTCCACTATGTACATTTAGGATGGGAAATAATTAAAACAATCATTATTTTATTCGAAAATATTATTCATACCATCGACTATCGTATATTAAGGAGTGGAGGAAGAACATAATAAGATGTGTTGTAGTGATGTCAGATAGCAAGAATCGCTTTCTTTTTTTGGTCAGAATCAAGCCCAACCAGTCGTGATTCGTAGACGCGAAGTGACACATCGATTCCAGCTGGGATAGGCGATTGCTGACAACTATATATCCTAGTAATACGAGGGGTCACGTCGTGTATAGAATAAACAACAATTGAACCATGAAATTGTGTTAAGTACTCTTTACAATCGATGTGGATGCAACGTACGTAGGAACTAACGAAAAATTGCATCCACTTGAATAAAGATAGAAAAACGGTACACATCTTTATTATAAAAGTGTATATTTCAATGAAGATACATTTCCGAATTAGTTATCATAGATAATCTTGTTGAATATATAACCAAATGATTCAAATAAATTATCTGAATTTGTAAAACAAAACTTAAAGTGGTCGACAATAGTCAAAGACGAATCGAACGCTCCCATTTAATTAGCTACTATACCGGGAGGGCAAGAATTACTTGACATACCATTGATCTTCACCTAATAATGATGAGTGTTATGCAAGAGGACATAAAGTACTCGAGCGACGATTGAACGCTGTTCTCCCGGCACATTAGCGGACATCCTAAACATGATGTAATTCGTAAAGTAAGTAAATCTTTTCGAAAATTCGTAAAATCGTACTGTTGCGATTTAACGTAAATGTTCTTACGTAATCATAGTGTTCAATGATTTTTTAATCAACTAATTTATCTGATATATCTGTTTGGCAAAAATGAAATCATAATTTTACTGAACGATGTTAAAATATACTGTTTTGGGGACAAATATTGTCACGCGTTAGTAAATAAGTATATATGTAGGAATTAAAATATGTGAAACGAGCAAGTAGACCTGACGTATCTTTGGAGTTAATGAGGATAACTGTAAAGTATTTATTCGCTATGCGTGTAAATTAATATTACTTATTTGTGTTTACTATCCCCTCTACCGGTTTCGCCTTCTACTATAGACGGAAGAAGCTGAAATGCTGGGAAACTCTCTGGATATGTGTCTTATACATATGGTTTAAATTTCATTAAACTCAGATATACCTATCTGAACTTTTAAAGGGAATATGTCGTAATTGATCACTTAGAGGTGGAATTCACAGAGTACAGTATAGTGATTTGCGACCACTTCCTTTATCTTACCAATAAAATGATATAAGTTTCATCAAAACAATAAGAATATATTTAACTCTCTTAGATTAGGAGATTCAAGATCACTTCCATATTTCTTCATAGAATATTGTACATATGCTTTAAACTTTATAAAAATAGAATATATCTGAAGTGTAAAATAGTTTATGATCACCCACCCCCTCTAGAGTGCACTGAATGATTCGGGAACATTACCATTGTCTTTCTGGGTAAACTTTACATCAGAATACACTTTTATATTTTATAAAGTTGTATAATCTTTCTTTTTATAAGAACACACAGATGTCGAATACATACCCACACACATTGAGTTTATCTCTCTATATATATAGGAGATACTCCCCAACTCTATCAAGAAACAATATATCTATTGGAATTTAAATAAATGTTAATCCTCCTATATATTCACAAATGTTTGCTTTTTCTCGTACTCAGACGAAACTATTTAAACTACTGACGGGAAATGAGAAAGACAATAGCGAGACGGACACACGCGGCAGGCTGAAATTAATTCAAACATAAATTTTCCACTCTAAATTAACATTCAACAGTACAGAAAATAAATATTGAATGATGAAAGCCTGCGAAATGTAGACAGCCAACGTCTTGTAGGATGTCTTACTCTATTATTCCTTGTTTTATCATTTGTCCAATTTACGTGGGCATGATGGTTAGGGTTCTGACATTCCATTGTACACTAACGGTGGTGTTTTTTGTAAAAATAATTGTTGTCGGCCTATTAGCTTTCTAGAGAAGCTCACTTTAACTACTAGATGATACACGTCTTCCTCCTGAAGCTTCATCATTTTCGACGACTGATGACATTAAAATGTGTTTCTCAGGTGTCTGCAATGTCTAGTTTTCTTTTTACCCGGGATCGCTAGCCTTACGCTAAATCAACATCCTGAATGACCTTTGAATAATAAATATGTTCTCAGTCTGTCCAACGTTTTCCTCATCAATTATTATTTTCTAACTATGTTATCTTAACTAACCCCGAACAAGATCAATCTATAAGGCGAAATAATTATTATGTCCAAAAGAAACTTTTGGCTCTTTTACAAACATGTCTTTTTTCCATATTGCCGTCAAATATCTTTGGGGAGTTACCTCTATTATACCTGGGAGTTTATGGGCGCCGGCATCCCAGTTACTCTCAGAACATTTTAATTTACTCTTGAACTACGATGATTACGACAAGGCTTGTTTGCACATAGATATAGTAACTCTAGTCAGAAAAGCTGATATAAAAACATCGCTGACGGCACGATTTTAATCATGTGGATAAATGTGTGTTAACATTTTGTAATTTTATGATGTAATACTCTTTGAATGAAGGGTACTTATATCGAATATGAAACAGTTTCCGTAAACTTCGCGTCGGCAGCGTTCGGGCATGTTATGTAAACACCGAGAGATGACGAAGCCAATGGTGGCAAACGATAATTTCGATACGTTGTAGCGTCGTATATTTTCATTTTTATTTTCAAGAAAGATAGAAAATAACAAGTAACACGAACAAAGTATAACGAAATCACTGTTAAGAAATGTTTTTTTTACATTTGTTAAGAAAACAATGCTGAACTACTGTTTATTTGCCTTTTTGTTGTATTTTGTCAAGTGGTTTTAAAAAAGTGTTTATTGTAGGGGCTAGACGATTTTTAAGCATTGGAAAGAAGGTTTCGGCGTTCCTGTATGCCACTGTCGCAAGGGTCCCCCTTCTCTGCGAGGGCGTCTCCCCGAATACCCCTAGCGACTAGACACCACTGCATACGTCGATTTTTCCTACCGTTAGACAAACTCGTCTATCTTTACTGTATGCCGTGAGCTTCCGATCTGAGGAGATATTTTGTAACAAATGCTTTTCGTAGACCTCCCTCAAAACATGATTTCAATCAGTCTGCGTGTTCGTTGATCCTACGCCGCATTCCTTTCGCTGATTTTTTGCCGTTCCCATTTCATGAGACAACAGGTATATCAGTTTCAGAATTTTTCCAAGGTCCATTCTTGAGGAAATAAAAGGCTTTAATCAATTTCAATATAAGCTAAAAAATTTGTCGTTTGACAGCTGATTGGCTAATCGCCTCGGCATCTCTCGGATGTTTACGTAACATGCCCTAACGCTACCGAAGTAGACGGAAATTGATTCATATTCGATATAAGTACAAGAAATGACCAACCCACGAAGGATTTTGTTAGGAAACTTTGCAGAATATTTGTAGTCATATTTAATATCCTCCTAATTAAAGGTGAATATAACACTTAGTACAGAAATAATGTAAGATATGCCACGAAGCATATAATGGCACCCCCAGCTTGTATCAAGTTCTCATGAAAATTTCTTGAATCGCTGTAGGGGCGCCACATACGATCGTTGATAAACAAATTCGACCCAAAATGATAATGGGATGATAGGGTTAACTTTCACAACGCTCTTTAAAGGGGGTGGTGATATCTCAGATAATTGCCTCATGAGCACCGACCTGACTTAGTTAACTAACCACATGGTGAATATAGCCCGGGGACCATATTAGAGAGATACACGTAGTGAATTTAAGAGAAAAATGATTATGACATAAATACTAGCAGTCGTATTAATTTTCATGATGGCGTCATCTATTCTATGGATAAAAGCCTGTTTGCTCTCTGTGAAATCATGATTTTTTCGTAGTTTCATAATTATTTTTGAAATTCATTTTATGTGTTTAGTAGTGTGAATTTTACGAAAAGCTACTGAATTAAATAGTAAAACGCTCATGAATTGAAAGTTTACGGAGGAGAAATAAGAGTGAATACTCACGGAACCCAACTTCACAGTTAAGGTATAATAGATTTAAGTCATCTGATGTTAGTCATTCTCAATAATTTTCTGTCATTATTATCTGACATCTTCTGTTCGTATATTAACTTTGTATTAACCTGCTTAATTATATCGTTGGAATTAGTTTGTCCGATTCTTTATTCTAGTATCTAAATTGGTTAGTTGAGAATAACAGTAATGAACGTTTAGTCGGAGTAAAGTGCTGAATTCAAGGTAAGCATTGCGACAATGTGAGAATTAATAAAACATATATGACCTAACATAGCGCAAAGAGAGAGTGGAAGAGAAAACAGTTAGGAAGTACGCAGCGTGTGAATATGAGAAATTTAGAAAATAATATTAAAAAATGATTAACGATTTATTTTGATCTCACATATCCTACTGGTAAGATCAAACTGAATAAACTTCTATATTCCATCGGACTCGGGTCGATTTCGTCAATACAGATCTTGCTTTTAATTTTTGACAATGCGCATTCATATCACAAAATACGTAGTGATGGACGTTTTTTCAAACTGGTGTAATTAGAATTCGAAAGCACTGTCGAAAATCTTCAGATGTATTCCCAGTAGACTGAAATATGTAACACAATGAAATATTATTTTCATAAACTACGTAATAACAAGAACAACGAGAAGGAGGATGAGGACGACGACGATAGAGAAATTCTTTAGTAAATACATGATAATAAAATCGATAACGATTGCTCACTTCTGAAAAATGCCAGTTCCGACGTCGTTTGGAATGCCATTTTCGTTTTAAGCCAAAGTCTCTAAATGTGGAACCATTGATTTTCGCCTAAATCCAGGCATGTTGGCTACCGTATGTAAGCGGTTGAGGGACATCTTTGCTGCCACTGATTTTTCGGCTGTTGTTGTTGTTAAGCGAGTTGAACTTCTGCATATAGCCCACGAAGATCTTACATCATGATTGGCTGGTCTGCATGAAGTTCTCCCGTTAGTTGCAGCTTTTTATGAACTTAAAGTGTCCCCCTGGTATCAAGGCACAGCGGGTGCATGTAGAGTAGAAGTAAGTTTGGCACAGAACATACAAGGGAATTGCGCAGAAGGAACATTATCACTTTCATTCAATTGTTTAGCGGATCCGCACATGGCATACCTTTCCGTTCAACACGCAGAGGCGGGAACGAGCAAAAACGACAGATCTTGATGTAGACTCATCCTGGCTTTTTATAAGCGCTCTTTTAGCCTGTAGCTATTACATTACCACGCGGCTACCGCTTTGGTGAGAAAAAAGTAAGCTTTAGGAGGTACATCTACGACTCTAAGATAGTATATGCATGAAAGATTGATAATTTCTTTTATAATTTTCTTTTTTCTTTATTTAGATAGGACTGTGTCTCTTCCAAATACAATAAAATGAACTTTAAATTAAAAAACGGCTAAGCTTTTAATAAAAGTGGCGTAATTTTAAATCAAACAAAACTCAAATAAAATGAAAAAACCCAACTACAAATGAAAAATGATCTACTTAAATTATGAAGCTAAACTTTAAATTAAATGTATGAACTTTAAATTAAAAAAATCTTAACTACAAAGTTAAAATAATTGTCATCACACCTTCAAAAATTTACAAATTTGTATTGAAAAATACTACATGATTTCCTTCTTCCATATCGAATAACCCAAAAGGATGTCGTAAAGAATGGTCTGTCATCAGGTGAGGCACTCATAGGACGAAAACTCCGTACCACAGTGGACGCTTTACGGCTCCAGCGACAAAGGCAAGAACCAAACCCTTACAAAACAAAAACATTTTCAGTTGGAACACCAGTGTTTGCTCGGAATTACAGACCTGACAAGCCAAACTGGGTACCGGACATCATCCGCAAAATAAATGTGCAATTATTGTATGATGTTCAAGTCGGAGTAAATTCTAGGCACGGCACAAAAACCAGTTTCGCCCCAATTACATTGGAGACAACTTAGTTGACAACAGACAACCATTCCGTTAGATCTGTTAATGGACAAATTCGAATTGTCATCGCCATCACTAACACTTCTCATGAAAACAAATACAAATGGGAATTACGAAAAACCTTACAGGAGTTAGCACAAAGGCCGGTCGCACTCGAGTAAATCACCTTCAATTTAACCCCAAATTTACTCCGTAAAGTTAAGGAATTAAACGGGGAGATGTTAGGGCACACTTGCAAAACAACATTGAATTATCGCCCTTGAATCAGAAGTAAGAGTAATTGCCTTTGCATAAAAGGAGTCGTCTGCGATGACAGCGAAATGTAAGCCGAACGGCCCTCACGATCACGCAAGCATCTCGATGTCAGCGGTTTTCTACATTTCAATTTAATCATTGTTTTTGTTAAATGAATCTCATAATGGTTTTACATAGTTTTTCCTTCATTGTTGAGTTGTAAGTTAACCGATAACAACGTATAAATATCAGACTAACAGATTGCCATCTCAGTGAAGATAGTTTGACCTTGAAACTGACAAGTTGTATTCCTTAAATCAAATAAAATTATGCATGCAAATTCGCCGCAGTTTTGGCCTAAATACAGTTCATGTGTTCATGTAAACAAGAAGCGGACCACAACTGCTTTTTTCTAAGTGTATTTAATGTAAAATGTGTTACGTATTAATATTATAAACTTTTCATTACTAAAATCAATATCAGTCAGAACTATGAAATTAAATCTTATCTTAAATAATTATATTTCATAGTATTTGCACGTATACAAGTGATTATAGTTGTAGCAACGGTAAAAATGTAAATTCGTATTAGAAAGCATGGTACACTATTGATTCTGCTGTTGCCATTTTTCAAAAAAGACAACGTGGAAGTGACCGAAAACAAGAATTTTGGATAACGGAAATGATTCAACGGTCAAAATTTGGGAAATGTTTTAGTTTTTTAACCACGGAAAGTGATAAAATATGTTTACACGATTTGGATTTCGATAAGCCTTGACTGTATGTGGGTTCATATAGTTTTACCTCAGAGTTCCTGATGGGTGTGTTTTGTATACAGTCGTAGTATGTATGTTTATATGTGAATATTTATATATATATATATATATATATATATGTGTGTGTGTGGGTGTGAGTGGGGGTATGTGTCTGTGTGTGTGTGTATCTTTGTGTGTAGTGTATATATATATATATATATATATATATATATATATATATATGAATATGGATCAGTAAACATATATATATACGTGCTTCTGATCTGACTACATGCGTGTTGTGGAACGAAGCGTTGTCCTACAGGAGGAGGATTCATTTGTTCATCTTGCCCCGCCTCTGGATTTTTATAGCTACTCTTAATTTCATCAAAAGTGAAGCGTAATAGGCTCCTGTAATCCTATTACCCTTTTGCCAGGAAATCTGTCATCACTACTCCGCCATGGCCCAGAAGACTCTGAGCATGACCTAGCCAGCGGAGGGCGGCACCTTTGCCTTCTTTGGAGGTGCTGAGTGTAAGTGCTTCCACTGCATCGACTGGGCTTTGGCCTCTGGATCATAGTGATGGACTCAAGTTTTATCTTGTGCAATCAGTCGTTTGAAAAACTTTGATTAATCTTGTTGGCACATCTTCAAATTCATTCTCGAGCACTCGACGTGTTCATGCTTCTGGAAAAGTATGAGCAACCTAGGAATCCATCTGGCAGACACCTTATTCATATGCAAATGGTGATGAATGATAGTTCTCACAGACCTTGTACTAATCTTGACCTCTTGGGCTATTTGGCGAATAGTAATGCGTCAACTTGACGGACAGCAACGACCAGGTCTAGGAGTGTTTCCACATACTTCCGCAATGTTTGAATTCACGATGCCAGCGTTTTACAAGGGCATATAATGGGGCATCATCACCATGAGTTTCTTTCATTTCAGCAAAAGTCTCCTTTGGTGTGCGTCCTTTCAAATCTAAATACCGGATCACTGCGCGACACTCAACTGGCTCCATTTCACAACTGAGTCAGTTCAAATACCTGTAAATCAGGAACCACAATTTGGCCACAAAACCCAAACAGATATGAATGGTTACACATGCACATTTTCATCAAGATCAGACAACTGGAAGTTGACCAGGGCATTACTTATTGAACGTCCCTCGTATATATATATATATATATATATATATATATATATATATATATATATATATATGTATATATATATGAGGATGTATGTGTCGCATACATATAGAAGTATGTTCCTGTATATGTATATATGTATGCATGTATGTGTGTATATGTGTGTTTGTATATGCCGACATTTAAGTTTCATAATATAGATAATTTTTGTAGTATGTTTGGGCATATGTTTGTTTTTACGTGTATATAGATATATATGTATGTGTTCGATTTATTTAAATTTTCTCTTACGCTATCATAAATTTTCAAAAGATACACAGTTTACCGAATTATCTCAGCAATTTGAGTTTCATTAGAGTTCAAATGAAAAAAAATTAAAGAATTTAATAAATAACAAGAAATAAAACTTTAATATTTTTCTTAAAAAATGCTATAACGAAAAAAATTATATAACGGAGATGTTTTGACTGGTTGGTTGTCCCAATAAATGTTATTTTTGCACATTTCCATCTTCGCACTAATTGAGAACATTTGACCTCCAGACGTTTTATTTTCTCACATCTTTGACCGAAATGTGTTTGCAAATGTGTAGCCAAAATGTGTGTATAAATAGTAGTTTACACCTTATAATCAACCATATTCATCCATTAGTAAGAATTAATTGGATCCTACAATGTATATGTAAACTTATATATATATATATATATATATATATATATATATATATATATATATATATATATAATTTTTACCCAATTGTTCAACAAACTAACGCGTCCATCTTGTAGCTTGCGTTTACTAAAATACACTGTTGGTTAACATACATTCGTTGTGCGACTTTGTCAGAAGCGGACACTGTTTCAAAGGGAATAGTTTGTGTTTCATATGAACGCATAGAAAATGATAGATACATTGTGATTTAATTAAATTATTATGTTTTTCTTATCAACGTCATCATTATAAGTAACGCCGTCAATTCAATAATCACAACTCATACATTTTTATGTGCATTCGTATCCGTAATAAGACGAGAATGCAAAACTATTTCTCAGTAATCTCCTCCCCTTTAACCCCAGCTTATCTGTAGATGCCCCTTTATCAAAGTTATCTTTATAACCCGTAACAAAAGCTACACTCCAGATCTTTTACTAACTAGTTTCAGTACTTAGTGAATATTATTCATACCCTGTCCATATGCTATTTATCTAAGCCTATTTTAATCATGTCTTTATTTATGATAAGCTGACTCAAAAAATATTTTCTAGCGATCTATATGATAATAAGACACTAAAGCAATGCAATATCCGTACGTACATTATCGCCCTCCATCTTTTATTTTAAACGATGGGATCTCCGTATCGCCGAAAATGCAATGCAAAAGTGTTTTGTTTTCATTTTTATCTGATGCCGCTGTAGTTTTGAACGTGAAACCTTAATTGAAATACACTTATTTGGCATTCACGTTAGCATCAAAATGCTGTATTCGTTCTGTCAAAAGATGATGTTATAATATATTGCGGTCTGCGTTCGCGCCAAACATACATAGAATAGAATTATTTTAGAAACACCAAGAAAAGTTTTTGAGAAAAGCCCTCATAACAGGATATATTCTCAAACTGTATTAGCCAGGTTACTATGATAAGCATATTTGCGTTGGAACAAATAATGTAGTAGGGTCTGCGTTCGCGACGTATGTTCCTAAGTTACATGGGAACAATTTATAACAGATGAATAATACAGATGTCGTGCTTGTTTTAGATAATGATTCTACATTACGTTGTACATTTTATTTTCACTATTTCTCATTGTTATTTTAAGCATTTTTATACAAACGATATACAAGGATGGGTGTATATTTAAGGCATTCAACAGATACACGATATACATATCATTTGAATGTCGTGTTTTCAGTTGAACCTAACTGTGCGTAGGCGAAAAGGTTAGTCGATCAGCTTGAAGTAATATGCAAAAAAGAGTTATCTCGCTTGCACTCAAAAGGGAGCGTTATCTTTCATTGGAGTGTGGGCAACCACGACTTCAAGGGGTAAAGAAAAGGGCCTATCAAACACACTTACATAATCATTCTGCCTCAGCGGCTTCTAAATTATCATCTAACCCGTAACGCAGTGATTTATTTGCTGTAATCACTGGAGTTTACCAAGGATGTGTGCTCTCGTCATTACTCTTTGTCATAGCCATTGATTGGGTATAAGAAAGACAACCAAAGATCAGGATATAACGTGGGTCGAAGATTGCAAACTATCTGATTTAGAATTTGCAGACGATATTGCTGCATTAGCAGAAAATTTCAATGATATACAAGGCATTGCCAACAATGTTAAATTCGAAGCAGGTAGCATTGGCCGAAATATCAGTGCAGAGAAAACTCAGAATATGATCCATGGGTACAACAGCTACATATAAACGTCTTTATCGCCCCGACAGAAATAGCTATTGTTGACAACTTCATATACTTAGGAAGCCCCCTACATAAAGAAGAGAATATAGACTACAAGTTGCAATGAAGGATAGGAAACGCTCGGCAGCATTTAATCCGTTTTGCAAGCGTAAAACCAAACTTAGTACTAAATTAACATTTTATATCAGAAACGTTTTGTCCACAGTGTTCTATGAAAGTGAAACTTGGCATCTCAAAATAGCTAATAAATAAAGTAAGACGCGTTTGATTTTACATGCTCTCGAAAAATTCTAGAGATTAAATGAAGTGATCGAATTAAAACCCAGGAAGTGAGAGACCACACTAAAAAACAGCTTGTGTCGCGAATAATCTGCTAACGACGAGGCTAGCTGGGATATATCTTAAGATTGGCTCCATATTGAAGTGCTTCAGTTGACACCTGATGGGAAAAGAGGATAACCC
>OY744521.1:95166390-95336390 GCA_963556195.1 Sepiola atlantica | reverse complement strand
TAAAATTTGATTCGCACCTTATTTTATCATTTCATTTTATATTATGATATTAAAGCTCTATCCAGTATATTGAGCTTCAGTTTTTATCCGGATGTTTCCTTAATTATAAGATATTAGTTGACGCTTATATCTTTTGTTAGATTACTTTATATATATATATATATATATATATATATATATATATATATATATATATATATAGTAAGCAATGAAAATATATATGGCAATCAAGCTACACAGAGGCTCCCGTGTTTCATGCCCGGGGGGAATCGTCAGGCTAAATGCATGAAGTTATTTTTGTCAGGTGTTTTTATATATAGGGCTTGCTAGTTAATCAATCAGATTGACACTCACCAATTATTGAATGGAAAATAGTCAAACAGGCCAGTAGATGTAGAAACTTAGACGACCCGTGTAGATTATGCCTGAATGAAAAATATGAAATCCTAAATTTTAAAGATCCCCGAAACCTAATAACCTCTAGAAGTGAAATAGCAAACAGCTGTTTACACAGAAATAAATTTACCTTAGGATGATATATATTAAATAAAAAAATATAAAAAAATAAAAATAAAAAAATTAAAATAAATAAATAAATAAATAAAAAGCTGAACAAGTTAAAATTTAAAACCTAAAATAGAAATACAAGAAACCACGTGTTAAAATAAATTCGCCCACTGTATTGACAAAACAAAAGAAACAGGATATAGGAAAATCCATTGTTAACAAAAAAATAGGATAGGCATAGGAGCGTCACCAACAAAGTATTTGTTCGCGGGAAGCCCAACGATTGGCTGAGGGAACAACAAAGAATCTGATTGGTTAACTAGCAAGCCATGTATATAAAAACACCTGACAAAATAACTCCATGCATTTAGCCTGACGATTCCCCCCGGGGATGAAACACGGGAGCCTCTGTGTAGCTTGATTGCCATATATATTTTCATTGCTTACTACCTAGCTCTATTTACGTATCGAGCACTGTTGAAGTAAATACTGAAAACTGACATAAAAAATTATATCTCCTTATAATATTTTATGTGGATACATGAAGTACTAATATATATATATATATATATATATATATATATATATATATATATATATATATATATATATATATATATATATATATATAAGCTGTATCGATCCGGCTTGTCTCTGTGGTAATATATTGCTGGTCGGAAAGTTTCTTTTTTGTTCAAAAGAACAACAGAAGAGTTAAAGTAAAAAAAAACACTCTTATTACGGGTTTGCTCTACAGATGTACTTGACAGATATATAAACGGCACATGTATTTATCGAATAAAAAACAATGTCGTTTTTTTATAATCTTTAAATACCTATGACAATAATGATTTAAATTTAAAACAATGTTTCAAATATATTACCTACGGATATATTGTTTGATTAATTCTAGTTTTGTTTTATGAAACAACAAAACTCAATTAAACAAATAACTTCGTTGTTTATATTTAAGTAATTTGTATGATAGGTTCCTATAAATGCTTCTAGTGATGCCATACGAAATTGAAGAAAATATCAATGTCATTAGATTTTTCTGAAAAATGTAATCCTTATCAAAACTTATTAAAATGTTCTGACTGTCAAAAAATATGTTTGTATAACACACACACAAACAAATACACATTGACTATCACATATATAAAAGATAGAAGATAAACTACACCCATCACGCATGCTTGTATATGTGTGTGTAATATATACAGGTAACTGAGTTATCTACTATTAATTATTGAGTACGGTTCGGGTACATACGAATTATTTAACGCACGGACACAATGTCGTTGACGTTGACTAGAGTAATGGATTCTGAAACAGACTACGGTAGTGGATAAGTCGAGGGTAAATATAATCAGATCTCTTTGTTTGCTTACGCATTAATCTATTTGTAAACAATAGGTTCGCTTGTTTGGTTTTACGGCATATCGACTGAGGTTGAGTTGTGTTATGCCGAAACAGAAGATAGTTTACGTATACGATTGATTTGTAGATTAATTTGTTTTGTAGTCCTTTATTTTGTAAAGAAATCGTTTCTAAACGATCCTTTCTAATTAATCCATAGATTATACGTTAAATACAGGGAGGATCTTTGAGTAAATTTTATAAAGGGGTGACTTCACACCAGGCACACCTTCTTAATTGTGAGTATTATCACTGGATGCAGATGTGTGTCATACAAAAGACAGGTAAACACTAACCTTAGCATGTATCCGTTAATAGCAGAATGTGCACAATAAATGATATGCACAGTGCCCATTGCAATACCTATTGGCTTACGGTTTTTAATAATATTAAGTAAAAAAAGAAAAAGAAGTGTGCACGTATTTTACTACACATTTCCATTTCCTATTGGCATAGATTTTCATTTTTGTTTAGGTAGAATTAATTAGGAAAAAGCATTATTGTAGCCAATCAATACTTGACCGAGAAACAAGGCAGGTGTTTGTGAAATTATTTTGGATTTAAATACCAACGCATACATATTTACATAACACTGCTAAGTATATTAATATATGCATTCTGAATGTGTAAATTATCACATGCATATGAATGCCGAACATCACAATTTATTTTTGTTATGTTTATTTATTTACGTTTTGATTTTCTTACCATGCAAATCTAGTTTAGTTTTCGCGTTTATTGTATTGGCGCCTTTTTGTTTTGTTTGCACATCTCGAAATACAAAACGAATTATTTGATACGGATTGAAAAGAAGTGAGTTATTGTGAAAAACTGAAAATGTTCAACAATCGCAGATGCTAATTTTCTCTGCTTATTTATATCAAATAAAAACATTATAAAAAGACAAGAGAATTCTTAAAAGTCTCTAGCACAATGAATCCCATTGTTTTTCTTTTGGGGGGATGAAAAATGAATGTAACCAGTGTTACCCGGGTTACACATTCTAACAATTAAACATTGTATGATTCTAATATATGTACAGATAGGGTGTTTTTCCCTTTTTGCGAAGAATCCAATTAAACTGCAGAGAACCGACTTACTAATATCCATAAAACTATGTATCTCTCATCAAAGTTTTGCAGAACACAACATGATAAACAGATTCGAATTCCGTCTTGAAATCTATTCCCTGATTATTCAACGACTTCATGGGCTAAACTTTCTAAATATTTTTTTCTGCAATTTTGAATATTTGCGTTGTTATTATAAAAACTTAAATTGCTAGCTTGAGACGCTTCGCAGATAATTTACCGTTTGTTATGTGTCTCAAGACCATTTAGTTCCTTGGAGAGTGTGATAGTCTCGCTGTTATTTTCTTTATTTTATTTTAATTAAATAAAATTCACTATTTATTCTTTGTTTTAGCGATTGTAATGTGATTTAGTTACTATTTTCAAAATATAAACTGATATATTTTCACTAGTTTATTTCTATCTTATGTTGCAAATTGAATAGCATAGAAAGAAAAATAACATTTTATAAGTATGTTAATTATTTCATTTAAAAATAAAATTTAACATTACAAAACTACTTTTTCTATTATTGTTTCCTTCAATTCTCTGTCTGTCTGCATCCCGTCGCACCCCCACTCTCTCTCTCTCTCTCTCTCTTTCTCTATATATATATATATATGTATATATATATATATATAGTATATGTATTATTTTCGTTTCCTAGATGTTAATCCGATGAAACTCCAATGGTTATAAAAAGAGCTCAAAACAAGTAGATCTGCTTTTAGTATAAATTCTTATTTATACGTAATTCCAGGCTAACGTACTTATTTGAGTGTTTCTCTACGTATATATGTGAAAAAGTGCTGTTTGTATTAGCATTTAGATTCTATTATTTGGTATACGCATATGAGTGTGTTTATATGTTAAACTTTATGTGTGTGCATATATATATATATATATATATATATATATATATATATATATAGAGAGAGAGAGAGAGAGAGAGAGAGGGCCTATGGACGAGTGGTTATAGCACTTGTCTTTCGACCCCACTCACAGCATGCGAATTTTCGGGTCTGAAAACTCCCTCTGCCCAACCAGCAGAAAATATGTACCTGACTAAAACTCAGGGAAGGTTCAAGGCAGCGGAAGGAGAGGGATGGGCTCCGCATTCCATATGCTGTGCCCTAGACACGGTGATTTTTTTAAAAAATCACCGCCGCTACGGCCATGGACAGTGTGCGATGTCGGCAACGACACTCGTGCGCGTCCAGGCTATGCGACCTTTACCGTTACCTTTTATATATATATGTCTGTGTGTGTATATATATATATATATATATATATATATATATATATATATATATATATATATATATATATATATATATATATATATGAAACAGGCGGGTTGACAAAACAGAAAATTGCTAATATTTTCATGAAGGCCTTATCGATCACCCTGTAAGAGGTAACGTCAGAATGATACGTTAAAAACTAAAAAAATCAAATGAGATATGAGGGGGAAAAATTGTTTAAGAATACGATTGAGAGAAAGAAAAAAAAGTAAATCTCTTAACGTTATGGTTGATTTGAATCATTAACGATCTCAAACTGATGCTTCAAAATTTTTTATCTACACAGGCGAGAATTGTTAATAACTAACGCCTCAATAATATTAAACAATGTTTCCCCTTATATTTCATTCGATTTTCTTAGTTTTTAATTCATCATTCTGACGTTTCCACTTAGATTGTAAGACGATCAAGCTTTAAGGAAATGTAAGCAATATATATATATATATATATATATATATATATATATATATATATATATATATATATATATATATATATATATATGTATATATATATATATATATGTATATATATATGTATATATATATATAGAGAGATATGTATGTATATGTGCGTATAAGGGGTTGTATATGTGTTCGCATATAAATAAAGTTAGTATATATATATCTATCTATCTATCTATCTATCTATCTATATATATATATATATATATATATATATATATATATATATATATATATATATATATATAGCTCAGCTTGAAAATTACCTATTCGCTGATCGTCAAAATAGTTGACCATGTTAAGGGTTACATCGTTAATTTTACGAGCGTACGGACACATATTATTATACTTAGTTGACGTTGAAGATGTTCTCGATTAGGGTAATACAATGTATAAAAGGATTTGAAAGCGATTAAACATACACAATAAACTTAAATAGTAAAAAGTAAAGATTGGCGCCAATTTGGAATTTGATACGAATCGGCCCTATTTTATTATACACTCATTCCTTCTAAACCGGGTTAATACACGTGATAAAGAAGCTTATTTTTTCACATTCAATTCTTACTTAACATCTGAAAAACTTGGCTCTTTCGAGAGATCACAGCTGAAACATGCATGCGCATATGTAACAAATAATATGCTTATAAATAATAATGCATACAATATATATATATATATATATATACATATACATATGTATATATATACATATGTATATATATACACATATATATATATACATATATATGTATATATATATACATACATATATAAAGGGGTAGGGGTGATTACAATACAAGAACTACTCAGGACAATAATAACAGAGTTACTTACAAACCCACATAAGTTCCAAAATATTGATAATTTTATGAAAGATATTTTGAAAGTCACTTAATCAAATATAAAATAGATAATCATTATATAAATATACGGATATTTTAAAAAGTGGATTGTTCTCGTAAAGTGTTCAATATTTAAAGATGAATGTCTAAACTAATAGTTAAAAAACAAATATGCATATTCGCAACACAGCTTGTAAATTACCCTATCACAAATTTATAAGCGATAAAATTAATCTAAAAATTTACAAGGTGTATTAAAACATCGGAATATAGAACATATACTATTAAAATACACACGTGTGGCCCCATTGTAACTAACAGTACTTTATATTAACACACTATGAATGTATTTAATATATATATTTATTCGTAATTTAATGTATATTTTAAAAAAGAGTATTTATCGGCGTACTAGTACGTGATTAATATAAATATCTAGTGTTGACTATTATTGAATCATGATTTTCAGTTAATTCTAGGAAGAGATTAATGTAGTGAATGATCTATATTCTCAAGGACTTGCAACATTTACGTATGGTAAAGGAACATTCGGTCACTTCCTCGACGTTAAAAGTATCATCTTTTAATCACATGCTTGCAGATTTGTTAATTACTTATGTTGAATACGGAGAGAATATAGTATGTTTTTATTCATTGATTTGCGAATGAAAGAGTAAAATATTGCAGTAAATAAATGTTCAACCTGTTTAGCTGAGCACAAATCAGAATTTTCTGTAGATCTCTAGTATTTGATTCAGACGTATACACATCAATCACAACTTACACTGCACGTACGGCAACAAAAACATTAATAGTTTAATTGCAAATAATTTTTATTAAGACTCCTTTCTTGCGATTTAAGTTCTCGATCAACAAATAAATGTATACTCAAAAACTCTGATTGAGTTATATTTTTACTGATAGTTGTATAACTTTGTGAAAAATTTCCAAAAAAAGAACTAGAACAAATTTTGAAAAAGTTCAGAAAACAAAGGGGCAAACAGATTGTGAAAAAAGGCGTACGTTCTTTCAGAAAAAAAATGGATACCGGTAACCCTCCGTAGATCATTCGTTAGAACAATCATTATCAACGAATTGCGTATTACTATGAATTAAATTACGATTCCATCTGCAAAGTAATTAAATCGGTACTTCGTTACTTTTGGACCCACGCGAAAAACCACTCGACGTCGGTGCTTTACAGTGGTTTACGATAAACGCCTAAAAGTCCCGAAGCGAGACGACTAAGCAGACAACATCTAAGCAGTCAAACTGAACGTGCAAACTTGTCGAAACGCGTTTTCACATGTAAACATTATTTTTTACATGGTAGCACTGGCTCTCGATACTCTTGAAGGAACAATATATGTCTGTCAGGACCATTGATTGATTGACAAAGAAAAAATGCAACAAATGTGCAGATAGATGCAAGATCGTTAAGCAAACGAACCTGTCTCAACCCTAATTAATGAGTCTGCCTTTACACTAATTCCTAACCCTGCCCTAACGCTAATTCATAATCCTTACCAAAACCCTAATTTCTATTCTAAACCCTAATGTCTAACCCTGTCCTAACCCTAATTATTAACCTTAACCCTAATATCTAACCCTAATTTCTAAGCCTAACCCTTATTCCTAAAAAAAATCAGAAAAAAAGTTGAAAACAAATTTTTCGCAAAAAATGTAAAAATAAAACTTGCTTGATTAACTTTTCAATACATCTTTCATACACATGTTGTATAAGAAAAAAAAAGTAAACAAAAACATACATTTAAAAACTTATTTTTAACTTCGTTAACAAAAATAAATTATAATTTCGAAACATTTTGCCCTCTTTTGTCCAGTTTGTACATTCAGCCTTGCTTTTGCTTTTTTTTCAAGGCAGGAAAGTAAAGTGATTCTCCTTTTTGGCACTCTCCGGCGTTTCCTGTAAACCGCCGGAAAGCACCGACGCCAGGTGACTTTTAGCGCGGGTCCCAACGTAACAGAGCACCATTAAATCTATTTGTAAATTAACTGTTTCAAAAGCAAATGTTCCCATGGCTAATAGCACCCTTCTTGAAAGTCCAACGTTACAATCTCTCGGCCTAACATATTTCGGCAACTTGAATTGGAATACATACCATAAATATACTACCAAGTATGCTTCAAAGAAATTCCTGATGGTGCAAATTAAATCAGAAAAGCTAGTGAACAACTTAAACGGAACTTTAAGTGGTGACGATTAATTATCCGGCCACGATAAGTAGATACTACACTTGCATATACTGTGTTGTCTAGGCTTATGTCTCTTTCTCTCTATGTTGAGTTAATGTTGACAAATTAGTCAATATCCGGTTTTGATAATAAGGATTGGCGACGGTTCACGTCAGTAGTATTTACAGGCAACCCTGCATTGACTGACACCAACTCACAAACCATTCTATTCCTGCTCTAACTACTCATCTTTATATAACTATTCAATTGTTATTGCTTGTTTATATTTGCATATAAGTAATTTTAAATTATAAATAAAATAAAACGGACATCACGCGATATCATTGTAAAACCACAAATCCGAAATAAATACTATCTACATTGCGTTTTATATGGTAATAGCCATTTTTATATTTTATTTTCGAACATAAATATTAACAGACAGACAGTGACACCAAAAATGTAATATAGATATAATCTCACCCTGCCTCTTTCTATATCTGTCTCTTGCGCGCATGCCTCTCTGTCTCTTAGTATTTATTCTTCTGTCTGGTGTAATGGATGCGTACTTCACATAGGAGAGTGACTTTCACGATGGATAAATTGTCTAATATCCATATACTCTAGTACGTAAATGATTATGACTAGAGTATCTTCGAAGTTAATTAGTGAGAAGCTAGAATCGGCCCAGGCGCCAAAATTTGGCCTCTGTCTCTGGCTCAACTGCCAACTTCAAAGTGGCTGGTTTTCGCGTACGCTTTATTTTTATATCGAGATATCCTACCCTAGTTCTTCGTGCGACCGAACCACACAAATTGTGGAAAGCCTACCTGCACAACGCATCTAAGAATAATGATTGATTATTGCATGATTAGTTTCAGTATTAGTTACAGAATGGTCGCTGACCCATGTTTAGCGATGCGTCATCAAGAATAATAAGTTTATTTCACGACTTGGTAACTCGACCAGACTGACGTGACATACAGTATATATGATTTATGACCATTAAAAATAAAACATGTGGAGGCGTCGTTACCGTGAAAAGCCAATGATAGATATCCTCATGATTCCTCAATGTTATCCGATTCTTTGGTGATGAAACTTCCATTTAAAACTTAAAGAAGACAGAGCGACGAATCAGATACGGACAGATTTATACTCTTATAAACATCAATAGCTGCATCTAAGAATGATATTTCAAACTCAAGCGCAAACAATAAAAGAAAATGCTTTTACTAATTTTATCCGATTCTTTGGTGATGAAACTTCCATTTAAAACTTAAAGGAGACAGAGCGACGAATCAGATACGGACAGATTTATACTCTTATAAACATCAATAGCTGCATCTAAGAATGATATTTCAAACTCAAGCAGAAACAATAAAAGAAAATGCTTTTACTAATTTTATCCAACATTAACATGTTTAGAATCTACTAATGAATACAATTTCAACAAATTATTCTTGTAATCACAATATAAAACTTAACCATTTATTAATATGAATAGATAGATGTTACACTTCTGGAAATGTTGATACAAATCTCTTAAATGAAAGCGCAATGGAACTAAAGTATGAGGAAATCAATTGTCCTGGGCGATGATGTGGTTGCGAGAAGCTTTTTAAAACGGTACTACTTTTAAAGAGATAATACTTGGTTCAAAATCAAGTCAGACCACCAAAACGCCACAAAGGAACGTTTAAGCACAAATGCATAACGTTTTGTCTCCGGGATCAAAACAATCAATTAAATTTGAAAACCATGAAAAGAAAATTCTGCGTCGCTATCGGGAGAGAGAAAGAGAGACGGTGAGGGGGACAGACAGAGGGAGAGAGAGAGAGAAAGAGAGACAGAGAGAAAGAGAGAGAGAAAGAGCAGACTAATCAGCAAGTAAACCAGTCACTCAGCTTTCCTCTTCCTTTTTATCTCGCTTGTTAGCAATGTTAGTTCAGTGTAAAGACGTTTCTTTAGTAATGTTTCTATTTTTTAATTATTAAATAACTTTAATTTATTACCGTTAATATCGATGAAACTATTTCACCGAGTTGTATTTTATATTTCTGTTTGAACTATAATTGCCATATTTCTGAATAGTATGATGTATTATTGATTTAAATTATACTTACCGGTTTTGATGGAAATATAAGGGTAGTTAATCGAAAACCAATGTTCGTATTTATTTATATATATATATATATATATATATATATATATATAGCAAAACAATTATAGCAAAGAAAACATGTCTTAGAACTGCTTGAAAAAAGGAACCCCCCTCCAATCAAATTTCTTCCTCAAAAAGGTCACTCCCCTCCCACTAAAGTCATTCGAGGCCAGGCGCGCCAGACTTGACCCGATATTCCCCAATGTAATCCTACGAAAACATAAGTACTTTTTTATTTATTTTTTTCTTATTTATTCCCTTAATCTTTGGCCACTCACATACTATTTTATCCAAATTCTAATGTGTACTATATGAGTGCACTTAATTCTTTGTTTGACTTAAATGTGTTTAATTATTTTAAAATACTGTCTTATTTCCTGTGTACTGATTTACCACTGAAGAAATACTTGAAATCCCACGCTGGCCTGAGGTCTTGGCTGTCTTTCTCTTATTTCTCCTATTAGTACTTACTCGCGAGAGGGAAACCTACTTTCAACTTTTTGTTCTCTCTGGAGTATACAATGAACTTATATTATCTATCTATCTATCTATCTATATATATATATATATATATATATATATATATATATATATATATATATATATATATATAGATAGATAGATAGATAGATAGATAGATATAGATATATATAGATATATATAAATGTAACTCTTTTTTACTTGACCTATAGACAAACACAGGCTATGTTACCCCTCTCGGTATGTTGGAACCGTAGGACATTGTCAGGACCCACATCTAAAAGATAGAAATCTTTGACAATAAAACATTTCTACAAACTACTTACGCCGTGGCAGCTAGCCGTTGAGGAGGAAGATCTCCTTAGTCCTGATCAACAACTTTCCTAGATTTGGAATCTCGAACAAAATATCCGGTTTGCAAACCTACAATTGCTTAAGGAATAGATAGGTTCTGCGTATCGCCGGCCTCTGCACTCTTTCTTTGTCTATTAGCCACGCGCAGAGGTACCAGCGCTGGGACGCCTCAAAACACCCAGTGCCTTGCCTTGTTTCCTTACTAAGACAATGAACGCCGTTTCTCTTTCTCTCTTTTTGGGCAACTTGGGGAAAGTGTGTTCGCCACTAAATCTTACATGATCAGTCTGGCTCGTTCTTGTTCCGATAGGTTGAGGGTACAGGTTAGACAGTTTGCCTGACTGCTGTTTCCGATTGACGGAACAATAGCCTAAACTTTTGAAGTGCTAAGAACGGCTGCTCCATCATCAGTTGCAAACAAGCACCTACCTTGCCCAACCCCTCAACAAAAAAACAAACATGTCATTAAAAATAAATTAAATAAAACCTAAACCAGAAACCCAACAAAAAACACTTTGAGGCTCGCATTCACACATATCCAAGGACTTAGAACCAATATCAACGACGTAGAAACTTTCTCCTGGAAAACTCCCCGGATATCTTAGCACTCAGTGAAA
Source organism: Sepiola atlantica (assembly GCA_963556195.1). Lineage (NCBI taxonomy): Eukaryota > Metazoa > Mollusca > Cephalopoda > Sepiida > Sepiolidae > Sepiola > Sepiola atlantica. The sequence continues at coordinate 95,324,970 of OY744521.1, read as the reverse complement.
CAAACCTTCAATCCTCAATCTCCTCCCACTACTTTGACATGACTGAATAATTTCCACTCTACTATAAAGACTCTGACAAACATATGCACGGGCTAGAAGTTTATATTAGGAACATCCTCTCCCTGACTAGAAAACATAGGTTAGAATCGGATTACCAAGACATGTGCTTTAGATTGACTCTACATCACAGCGTCAGTAACTTATATTTCTTATACCGTTCTCCTTCGATCCAGGACTGTAACCTGATAAGCTCTGTCTCTGAAAGCATAGATAGAGAACTCTTAATTGACTCGAATACCCATATACATGTATTTGGGGATTTTAATGTACACCACTGTAACTGGTTGAGATTCTCCAGCCTTACTGACGCAGCCGGCAACTCTGCGTATAATTTCTCCTTAGCTCACTCCCTCTCTCAGACTGTTGATTTCCCGACCCACATCCCCGGTCGAGTAGACCAGCAAGCCTCACTTCTAGACTTTTATTTGGCCTCAATGGCCGTGGCTTGTGTGAGGAAAGCTTATAGCCGACTCGGGAATGCTGATACCATTGTGCGACTGATTCATATCACTCTAAAAAGTCGTTAAAAAGCTGATGAAACCTTTCTCAGAATAACGAGATACTACGGGCAGGCTGATTCTGAGTCAATCAGAGATCGTATCAGCGACGCCCCATGGAGGAAACATTCTCACTCCCTGCCGACAAGTGTGAAAATGAATTAACTAATGGGTCAAAGCAGGCATTGAAGCCTATGTCCACATGCGAAAATTCTTTAGCAAGCCCCACTCTCCCCAATGATTCACCTAGGAATGTGCAGCTGCCATTGCTGAGAGGAAGCAATCATTCCGTGAATTCGGCCGCCATAATTAAGCTACTAATAGACAGAAATGTATACAGCCAATAAATAATTGTAAGGCCGTGATAGGTGGAGCGAAGAGAAGGTATACTGAGTTAACAAAAACGCATTCAGTTATAGAAACTAGGTACTTGCGATCTCTGGAAGATCTACAAAGGTGTAGTGAACAATGGTCAATCAACGATACCCCTACTATCAAACCACAATTATGTCGTTGCACGGCAACCGATAGGGCTCAACTACTTTCCCAGCGTTTCGCCTCTAACTCTACTTTTGAGTAAGAAACAGCCCCCTTTCCAAATTTCTATTGCAGACTGAAGCCACACTTGATAACCTGGTTACCATTCCATCCCAGGTCAGATACATCCTAAAAAACGTTAACACCCCCAAAGCTTGTAAGCATGATCTTGTACCTGTAATAGTAATACATAAATGTTCTGCTGAACTGACCCCCGTCCTTTTCAAACTCTACAATAAATGCGTAGTTGAATCTTGCTTCCACGATAGATGGAAAATCTCCTCTGTGGTACCAGTCTACAAGAACTCTGGAAATAGAACCAATCCTCAGAACTACCGCCCAATCAGTATACTGCCGATCCTTGCTAAAATCAATGAAACCTTAATACATCTAGCGATAATCCGGCACTTAGTACACGATATTCTTCTTTTCTGACCGCCAGTATGGATTTAGACAAGCACGATCTAGGGCGGACATCCTAACGGTCATCTCTGAACGCATGTATCATACACTTGACATAGCAGGCGGAACTAGGGCAGTAGCGCTAAGTATATTCAAGGCCTTTGACAAGGAAAAGCATAAAGGGATTCTCCTGAAAAGACGCTCATACAGTATTACTGGCAATTCGTAAAATAATTAGATCATTCTTAACCTTAAAAAAATCCAGGTTGTACTCGATGGCCGTTCATCTAAGTAACATGGCATAAATGCTCGTGCACCCCAGGAATCTATCCGTGAACCTGTATTGCTCCTGATCATCATAAACGATCTCCGTGATGACATTGATTTATTTGCTGACGACACCACACTTTACTCTCGTATGTTGACAAAACAGACGTGATGATATCGGAGGCAATGGCTGAATCCATAGACAATGACACCCAGGCTATAGTGGATTTGGATCATAAATGTTTAGTAAATTTTAATTCTGCAAATACAAAGCTCCTTTCCTTTAATAACTACAATAACCCTCTCCTCTCACCGATTGTCATTGCAAATAACAGCCTACCTGAGAGTTCAACATAACAACTCTTCGGCCTAACCTTCACAGGTAACATGAATTGGAACAAATACATTGAATACATTGCAAGGTTGCAGCAAAGAAGGTGGGTTATCCTTATCGTGCTAGTAAACTTCTCACACCTACACATTATCCTGTATCTCTACAAAGCTACCATCCGCCCATGCATGGAGTATTGTTTCCATACCTGGGCTTGTGCATCATCTACTAGTATCTCCCTATTTGACAAAGTCCAAAAAAGAGTCGCCAACCTAATAGGTCCCTCACTGTCAACCAATCTCCAGTCCCTGTCCCATCGCCGTAATGTAGCATCTTTGTGCTTGTTTTACAAATACTTCAATGGATAATGGTCCGATGTACTGGCATCTCTGGTGCGTCATCGACGTAAATTGACTAGACCAACTCGACAATCAGCTAAATCCCATAATTTCACTGTGGAGGTTTCAAGATGCCGGAGAGCTTTCTACTGCAATAGCTTCTTTCCTCGTGTTGCTGACCTCTGGAACTCCCATCCAGCTTCCTGCTTCCCCGACGGTACTGACATGCAGAAATATAAAACTAATGAAAACAGACATCCTTCTGCGCAGCTCCCAATATAGGTTGACCCCCGAAACCTTCTCCCTCTTTCCTAGTAGCCGGTTACGTCTACAGTGGCAGCCTGCCTTGATTGGGGCGAACTACGTTAAAAATAAAACAACGCAGGAGGAAACTATGAAACATAGAAATGTACAGGTTTCGTGCGGATCCGCAAACGTCTTACGAATAAGTAAATATTTTAAATTTGTAGAGAAACGGCAAAACATGAGAAAAATAAAACAACTCACAATGGAATGTATTAAACGCGTGCGTAGCTTTTAAAAAAGTTAATATATATATATATATATTAACTTTTTTAAAAAAATCAGCTCGATTATTGTCAGTTAGTGACACCAGAGCAAATATAAGCCAGGTTCACCTACCATATATATATATATATATATATATATATATATATATATATGTGTGTGTGAAGGTTGTCCGCAATAAGTAACTATGTTATTTTATTTGAGGTACTAATATAACAAAGAAGGAATATCAATACAGGAACATTAATACATAAACTAATAAAAGGTACACTTTCATTGTTTTAACACAGATGGTATGTGTGGTATTCAAGAAGATCAATGCACTCAATTACTCTTCCATGTATTTATTCATATATAATCTCATCCAGTTATGTGTTATTCGTGCCGGCGGTTTCTGGGACAATAGATTAAACAACATAATTATAGTTTTGTACCTATTGACCCAGAAACCTTCTTTTACTTATATATTATCAGAACAACACTAGTATGTATATATATATATATATATATATATATATATATATATATATATATATATATATATCTATATATATATATATATATATATATCTTCAATCAACTTCTTGGATGTCTTTCCTAAATATGTTTTAAATCGTATGACTTGGATGAAATGTATAGCTTTAACAAAAAAGTATGTTTTTGGGTTGATATATTTGATGTGTTATATACTTTTATGTATTTTTGTATATATTTGTATATATTTTCAAAGTGTAATTTTATAACCTGCAGTAATGAATCTGTGGTAATCGTCCTCTGAGGAGAAGAACTATCTTTGAAAACTGATGAGTTAAGGACGTTAAGATACTTTGCCTGAACTTTGAATTCTTATAAAATTTGATTCGCAGCTTATTTTATTATTTCATTTCATGTTATGCATATATATATATATATATATATATATATATATATATATATATATATTAATCACACAATATAGATAGTATAATATTCCTGAGTGTGAGGATTGGGTGATGTTTTAAAACACTTATATTTGATTTGTCTTAATAAGCCATAATATTTCAATAACTCGTCAAGTTATGTATATCTTACAAATATTGATCTTACACTTTCACCCTCTCACTCCATGTTGATTGAAAACCGTGCTCTTATTCTATACTTATCTATCACTCTACTTATGCCACTTTACCGCTGTTTATAAACAATCGAAAGTAATAAAGAAAAAAAGGGAATATAGCAATGAGCAGTAATGCTAATTATTCAATATCTCAAGAGTGAAATAAAATTAATAGAAAAAGTTTAAGTTGGGATTTTGTCTTTTTATTTTTTATATGTAATTGGCTTTTTAAACTCCATTTTCTGATTAAAATAATTAACTCTCGCCGCTCCGCTTTCTAACCAAAAGCGTAACATTATCTTCTAGACTCTCTCTCTCTCTATCTCTCTCTTTATATTTATATTATATATATATATATATATATATATATATATATATATATATATATATATATATATACATATCAATTTATCAGATATTGTCAGGTATATATAACCAACATCATAACCACTCAACCCGTTCAATTTATATCATATGGAAAATTATCAATGAGATTACTATGAATATCAATTTACAACAATATATATATATATATATATATATATATATATATATATATATATATATATATATATATATATATATATATATATATATTCTTCGGTAAAAGTAGATCATTGAATGTTATCAGCTTGAATTTCATTGGGGGTTTTGCTCTACTTTTACAAACTTTGAGTAGTGGTTGCAAAACAATATCACCTTCTTTTGTGTCACAGTCCATGCTTGGGCTTTTAAGCCTATTATGTTCCTTTTTTTGTTGCTGCATTTGATGGAGATAGGGGGCAGAACCTTTTGTCCCAAGGCTTGATGACCTCTGTAATTGCAGGATCACCATTTCCAGAGGCAGCAATGTTTACACCGTTGCTTACATCTTCTCACCTGGTGTATGAACGGGTTGATGGGCCCATTTTATCCTAGGTGCCGGCCTGCCAGTATTCATTTTTTTATTCATATTTTTTTATTATTAATATCCGCATTGGCATGACTTTCAATTCATTATTCGAAGCTGCCCTCTATTAATAAAGTGCATTCCCCCGTCCGCAATACGGGAGACGTGCTGGATGGCTTGAGGAGACAGCACACCGATTTTTTTGAAATATTTGGTCATGGTTTACTTCGAGTAAAAAGTGTCCTCATGTCAGAGTCTCTGACACACCCCTGTGCAGAGAGACCGAAGACACACGAGTACTAGGAATTCAAGTCCTCCCCATTATATATATATATATATAATATATATATATATATATATATATATATATATATATATATATATATATATATATATAATGAAGTATAATAACACGAAATTACATATTCATCGATGCAATAAATTATTTCAACATTGTGGTTTTTTCAAGCATCCGATCCAGACGATTGCATTTTTGAAACTGAAAGAAAAGAGTTACATTCACAGTAAAATGTAATCGTCTGGATCGGATGCTTGAAAAAACCACATGGTTGAAATAAATTATTGCATCGATTTATATGTAATTCGTGTTATTATACTTCCTTTTATTCTTGCTCTGTTTATCACATAGAGCTATCATAGCCGGATGTTCTGGAATTATTCTATCATAACACACACACACACACGCACACACACATATATATATATATATATATATATATATATATATATATATATATATTATCAAACATTCCTTTATGGGTTTTCGGCGCATATCTGAAAAAAGCTTGCGATAAATGTTTTAAGTATTGATCATTATTTTAAAATTCTTACTCTGATTTAGTGTGGGCGTGGACAAGGCATATTGCGAAGTAGACGTATAGGGCTACTGTTATGAGGGGCCAGATTTAAAAGTGGCATTCCAAGTTGTGAATTGTGCACCAATATGTTATTTTCGCATTACACTTACATTTGTGCAAGTTGGTATAATAAAAGAAACAGGGAACAGTCAGGGACAGAAGCTACTCAAGTCGAAATTTTTCTCGGCATCTCGAAATCTCTACAGTGACAGGGGCAGATTTAACTATTAGTTGGCGTTATTTAAGTTGAAGAGATACAAGTACAGTAGGTCTGTTGGAGTACATTCCCTGGAAGTAGTTGCGAAACAAGCATATAAAAGCAACATTGCGACGATAGGACAGTGGCTGAAGCTGGGTACACGGTGTGAAACCTATTAGGCTAGAGACTCCTTTTTGCACCCTGTCAAAGAGAGATATACTTATGGTAGACTACCAGTCCAAGTGTATTTAATTGATTCCTTCATAGCACTTTCAATTCATATTTTTTCTATATTTCGTGTAGCCTAGCATGATTATGACTTCATAATCTTACAGAAACCATCACATTGCAAATAGACGCTGACTTCTATGATGACGTGCGGATTATAAAAGAAAAACAACTCTAATTGAATTGTATCAACGATTAAAAAGATGTCACTTGGCTGTACATAATACAGCCAATATTAATTGTATTGTATACAGAATATTAAATAAGTACATAATTGTTATCAGAATATACAAGTCTGTATATAAAAATCAAGGAATAATTGAAACGACGTTGTGATACCAAATTAAAATTTCTACACGAGGCAGGTGTATTATGTTGTTGTAATTTTAAAAATCATAGATGGAAGTTAATCAATATGATGGGTATATACTCCAATGAAAGGATAACATGAATTAGCATACAGTTTGTAAAAAAATGTTTGTCTGCAAGAAAAGTTTAATTTTTCCGATAATTTACTCTTATTGAATTTGAAGATGGAAAAACATGTAAAACAAAGTAAAAATAAATAAATGGCTACAGCGTTGTTGAGGGCGACCAGTATATTCTCTTTTTTGTTAGCCACTATATCCAGATGTAAGGGGCGTTTCTCAATACCCGGGATTGTACAAGTTACCCTTGATTATCACCTTATCATTATAATAACGTTAAGTAATGAAGCATTTTATTAGTTATTGGTATAATTCGACCGAAGATTGAACCCGACCCCCTCCAGTCAATGAGTGTATACCCTAACCATTATGCCAAATTGTAAATTTAAATTCTTACTATTTAAATTGTCATAATTTGTCATAACATTATCAGGAGTAGAGATCGAACTAACCGGGACATCATCATAAACAGAGGCGCTTGTTCGAGTCGGAGCAGTATTCGAATGTATTAGTTGAAACGCCGCCGGAAGGAAACAAATGATTAATCTGAAAACGGCGCTAATATCAACCATATGGTGTGAGCTTTAAAACTACCCTAAGTTCAATAAGCGTACCATTTAAGATCGAAACATAAATTTGGTCAGTAATGTAATCTTCATTGGGGGTATCAGATATGAGCCGATAGAAAGTATTAGATAATAGTCACAGAGTTCTTTTAGGGCAAATAACGTAGGCAGATTCAGTTAGTAGGTACACCGACTGCCAGAAAACAAAGCCGCAAAAGGTTTCGGTATTTACGTGCTTCCCTTAACAGCAACCTGCGGTACAAGATAAGTTTAATGACGGAGCACTGAACATTGGACTGACTTGTCGGACATTCTCGGTCAAAAACGCATCAGACGACCGGCAATAAATCAATAACATCTGTCGAGAAAGGAAGTAATGTTTGAGAGGATGGGGGTCGTAGGATCGAACCAAACGATATTTCATTCCCACAAAGAAAGGGCTTGATGAAATAACGGAATATATTGGTTGTGAGAATGATGCAAACTATTCTCTCCGTCTTGTATGAAAAAGTTTGGATGTTATATTCTGTGTCGCCTCTCTTCATTGCGTGTTGATTTGATATAGTTATCAGTGGTAAAATAAGAAATAAGCTGAGGAGAGAGATAGAGAGATATAACAAAGAGAGAGGGATTAAGGGAGAGTGAAAGAGACTCGGCAGTAGTTGAAACATTCGCGGAGGAGCGGGAGGGTTGCTTTTGACTTATAAAGAGAGAAAGAGAGAGAGAGGATGAGAAGAAGGGTGATAAAAGCAAAGGTAATAGACACCATCAAAATAATATTGCTGGTTCAAACAACATGCAATGATACAAATATCAAACTATAGACAGAAACCTTATAATAGTTGGGCTGAGTCAATTAAAAATCTGGCTGATTAGAACAATTAAAGCTGAAGTTATATTCAAATATAACTTAATCTCAAAACTGAAGAATATTTTAGCATGTATTCTGTGTCGTTAAATTATATGGCAACAGTCTCAGGGAAACACACTTTTACTAAGGAAATGTTTATATGATTATAGATGTATATTCGATCTGTATCAATTATTCTAATGTTCTTGTATCGACAAGTGCTTTATTAATATTCGTGTTTATCATTATCCAGTGTCTCACCTTGTATGTGTGATATTGCTGGCGTCCAGAAATATTAAAGGAAAATACTTGATGTTTAGAGTTGAGTTATTGTGTGATGTTTTTTGGCAAGCGATAAAGATCTGAGATGAAAGATCTCACCGTTCCAACCGTTTCTGAAGAGGAACAGAGAACGAATATCATGATTAAAATATGAGGCTTTATTTCTGGGAAATAAAAAGGGAAATATTGTACACGAAACAACCAACAAAGCAAGCTTTCGTTCGATAGACAAAATGGCGCCAAGTGAACAGGTCCGCCCGCTCTGTTGTTGGCTTAGAGGTAATCGCCTAGAACGGATTGATCTCATGTGGGACTTATTTGTTTTTTTTCGAATTATTATATGAAACATGGCCAACACATGAATAATATTATTCATTTTTATTATTACTTTCAACATAATTAATGGTATTTTTAAAAAATTGTGTAACATTTTTTTATTTCTTTGAGATCCGGAAGCTTATTGTCAAGAGATATTTAAAAAAAAACTTTGCCGTAAACCAATTTTTTTTTTTTCAAATAGAGTTACATAGTTTTCTACTAAATTGCCAGATCAGGTTACTTGAGCAATCGATATCGACATATTAAAGGAATTCTATAAGATCTGGCACAAAGGGTTGTTGAGCAAACTGGCCTGCTATGGAATATCTGGCAGTGTCCTAGTAACTATTGAACATTTTTCTCTTTCTATAGGTCAATACAATTAGCCGTTGATGTCTGGAAGTCTGACGGGCTTGCATACCTCAAAGATCTATACTGAGCTTAACTCTCTTCATAATCTGAATTAATTATTCTCGAACTCATATCTGAAACCATTTGTAGGCAATTATGCAGACGACACAACTATCTCTGGTGGCACCTTCAATGCACAAATAAAATGACTGTCGCTGAGTCTCTCTTTCTGATCTCAAACACGTATAATAAAAGGTTAAAAGTAGCTGGTTTCCTTTACTATTTCTAAAACCAAATTTATTTCCTTCCATCACGAACGCATCTCTTTTCTGCCCGGTCGAAACAAACATTAGAACTTGCCCAATTACATCAATCATTCTCAACCCTCTCATAAATTTCTTCATTTTACAACTGACAATCCTTTCATCTCACTGACCCGCACACTCGAGTGGTGTTCGCCTGTGATAAGTGGTGGTATTTCTTATAGAAAAAAAGAAAAACAATATCGTAAACAATACTTAAGTGGAATTAAGACCATTAAAGAAAACAGTAAGCATTTCAATTTACAATGCACTTTAGGCAACAATCGGATTATATATTCCTTCTTGAGTTTTCACAGCAACGACAGGTGCAGGGTCTGTCACACAGAAGTAGAGAGTGCGAGCCCCCTGACATCCAGTTACAATGCGACACAGTAATATATAAACGGATAGTTAAACACGTTATCCCTGATATCATCGTCGTCTAGGTGATAACTTTAAAAACAAACAAAAACTTAAATACGTTAATTTATGATCGAGAAGATAGTAACGTGCAAATACTGATATAGTCATATTCACTCTTATATTGATTCTCTCTAGACTGTGATTTTGAGATGAATTTGAAAGGAAGAGGAATATAATTACGAGATCTTTCAGGGGGAAAAAAGCAGTTAGTGATGCCAATAACGAGAGATTCAGAAAAGAAAGGTACCATGTAACGAGGATAAGTCTGGCGACTAGGATCCATAATCGATTGCGATAGGATGTTAGAAAATGCTACAAAAATATATGGTAGAAAAGCGTATATAACCTTGACTGATGGGTAATGTATGGAAGATAAAATCAATAGAATCATATAGACGATGAAGGAACTTGACTAAAATTAGAAAGAAACTGAGAGGCTTTTGAAAAAAATAGAGTAAATTGGGCTTTCTAACCTAGCTTTTTAAAATATGAAGCAAAACAAAATGGTGTTATGTAGCAATGTAATTGTAAAACATTTTTGAAAACAACAATTAGCAATTTGTTGTCAACTTGAAGAGTCGAGATAAATAAGGACGACCCGGTGGCATATTTACAACATTGTATTTATAAAAGTGCAGAATAGTATGTTACTGAACATCTGCGTCGTAACTCTATCTATAGTTTCTGAAAGAATCGATCTACTCCCTAAATATGGAGTCAATACATTTTCTAAAAGAGTCGATCTAATTCCTTAATATGGACTTAATACATTTTTGATTTCGCGTTTATTTTAATTAAGTTTATATTTAAGAGTGTCTTCTTGATATGGGCATTTTTTTTTATCAAAGACCATATTGCATACTGTCGTCCACATTTAATCATTCTCTTTTAATTTTTTTTTTACTATGCACATGGTAGCAATATGTGCGTATATAGTATGTGCACAGGAGCAGCGGTAGGTACGTATATAGTATGTGCCCCAGGGCGGCAATAGGTACGTGTATAGCATGCGCACCGGGGCGGGGATAAGTACGTACATTGTATGCGTACCGGGGCGCAGATAGGTACATATATAGTATGCGCACTTGGGCGGATATAGGTACGCATTTAGAATTTGCACCGGGTCGGCGATAGGTACGTATTAAGCATTCACACCAATGCCGAGATATGTACGTATTCAGTATTCTCACCGAGGCGGGGATAGGTACTTATGTAGTATGCGCACCGGGGGACGATAGGTCCTTATATAGTACGCGCACCAGGGCGATGTCGGTACGTGTATAGTATGCGAACCGGAGGGCGATAGATACGTATATAATATGCTCACCGATGCGGCGATAGGTACATATATAGTATGCACACCACGGCGGAGATAAGTACCCATATAGAAGGCGCAGACAGAGGTGGTACTTTTTATAGAAATATGTCATACATTTACCCTGGGCAATGGAAGAGGAATGTTGGGGAAGAGACACTTTTTACCGAAGGCGAAGGGAGAAAGTAGCAGTGAAATGGAGCGACCAGGGAAGAGAAAGGTAGAAAGATAAAGAGACGGCTATAGAGAGAGGGGGAGAAATGGAAGTTGGAATATAAAGATTTACAAACGCGATTATTCTTCTATTTTGTGTGTTTTTACTCCGGGCAACGCCGGGTACCCCTGCTAGTCATTCATAAATTCAAGAAAGCATTTTAGAGACGGTATACTAGCCGGGGATTACATTATTTTTCAACTAACTGGCTTGCTCTGGGTTTGAAGTTTTAAAATCATTGTCCATAATTCGACTAAATTGTTTATATTCTATTTTTTCTCGTAGACTGTAGGCGAAATGCAGTTGCTGTATTGTACATCCATTTTTATATTGGATTAATATGAAGACATTCTTCATCAATTAAAACTTTGCATTCTCGAATTCATCAGCAGATTGTCCAGTCTCTTAAAACCTGTGGGTTTATGTTAGAAGAGTTATTGAGTGGTTGGAATAGTTTCACAATATAAAAGACTTTATCAAAACATTGAGCTAATTTAATTTTGTGTTTTTTTAGACGCACATACATTTGTTTTCGAAAATCTCTTTTATATTATTACTGTGTTCTTTCCCATCAGGCTGATGCTGTTTCTGTTATGTCGTAATGTCCTGTCCAAAACCTGAACGGCTCTGTAGGTAATATTACATTCATCCCAGAGAATTAAAACACATTGTTTTAGTAGTTCAGGTATCCCTATGTGTTTGTATTGCAAACTTGTCCGCCCTTGTTAGATAAATGAAGATGAAACTAAATGGTGAATGAGCAGTTTGACCTTCAGATAGTAACGGTGTAGCAATGCCGCAAGAAGCAGTTACCAAACTTATTGTATTTTGTTGAAGATTTATAGCATAAATATGCACTTTTGATGAAAGCTTAAAGTTCAAACTTCTCAGTCTAACATTTACAAGAAACTTCGATTGAAATAAATGCATTGCAGATACTGCCAAGTTTGCCGCAATGGTGAACATTTTTGCAGGGCAGAAGATTCTCCCACTGGCCAGTATCCGTAGAATGGACTGAGCCAATCCCCCTTACATAAACGACAAAAATAGCCTGTACCGTGACTTAAATCTGCATAACGTCCAGCTGAATTTACAAGAAAGAACGATTTAGAAATGAAAGGGGAATTAACTGTAAAGCAACAGCAACGACGATTGATTGTAACACGATTATCATGGATTTTTCGTTATGTTTTCTGCGCTGATTCCTACAATCCTATATCTCTATAAAGCCACTATTAACCCATGCATGTAGTATTGTTTCCACGTTGGGTCTGCCGCACAAACCACACACCCTTCCTTTTCGAAGACGGTGCCAAAAAGAGTCTCTAACCTGATAGGTCCAGCGCTGTCTATCAAGCTCCAACCGCTGCCCCATCGCCGCAGTGTGGCATCCCTGAGATGGTTTGATAAGTACTTACATGTAATTGGCTCCGACGAAACTATTGCACTTGTACCCCGTCTACGTAAATACCCCCTGACTAACCCGTTTACTAGCAAAATTCCGCCCGTTCACTGTAAAAGATCCTGAATGCCGGATACCTTTCATCTCGAATAGCTTCTTTCCTAAGACCATTTGCCATTGGAATTTCGATCCTGCTTCCTGTTCTCCGACTGTCACAATATGGAGAAAGTTAAATGTAATATTAAAAAACATCTTGCTGCATAACTTCTTACATCAGATAACCCTCATATCTCGTCCGCAATCATATTAACTACTTACATCTCAGTGGTAATATGCATTGTTTGAGGTGAATTTTTTTAGAGAATAGTGACAAATGATTGTTGATGTATAGAAAATAACGTCTACGTCTGTTATTGTTAATGAGCTTCATGATTTTGGAATATAGGTGCGGTTAATCTGGTATGAGCATGAGAAGACTTTGATTTACATACTTTTACGTGTCATCATGTCGTACGTCTTATCTGCTAAGACACGGTCCATGTGTGGGAACATATAAAGGCGCTTTTTAAGAATGAGTTCAACGTAACAGTTTCGTAACAGTTAATGGTTCACTACTTTCTACGGGTGATAAAAACTGATAATGAATTAACTAACAATTCTACCCAGTCCTGGCTGACGGAACAAGAATAATAAACACCCATGGATTAAATAAAATGTGCGGTTCGGAATTTCATATAGGTTCTAGATTTTTACATACGGATTCTCAAGTTTTAACAGATGCACTTAAAAAAGTCAAGGGATGCATGACCAAAACGTTTTCAAAATAACAATCAAGAATTATTTAAATATATCAAATAAATCTAATTCTCAATTCTCATCTTAAAACGTCCGATGTATATATATATATATATATATATATATATATATATATATATATAGAGAGAGAGAGAGAGAGAGAGAGAGAGAGAGAGAGAGAGAGAGTGAGAGAGATAGAGAGATAGAAATGGCAGATTAGAGTTATATTTGTCAGTGTTCTTTTTGTATATTTTCTTAGTTATTTTACTGGGTTTGTCTGAACTTGGCTTAAATAAGTTTTTTCTTGACGTCCGTCTTTTTAATTTTTATAAAACTAAGTGTGTGCCTTTATCCCCGGTATCTCTCCATTAACGTTTCTGGTTCTTGTATGAACATATCTTTAAACGCTTCTTTGCTTGAATGTTCGCCTGGATATTGTATGTTTTTTTTTATTTGCAACAGACCCCGAAGCCGGGATGTTCATGTAGTAACTTGCATTTGTTTACGGTATGCTCTGAATTTTCCCAGAAACGCGTGTAAGTTTTCTTTGCTCACAAAATTGACAATTAATCACGATACCATATCCGTCTGATCTGTCTTGTTATTGTTATAGCTCTATTGGAGGAAGTTTTCAAATTACTATATAAATATCGACATTTCTTGTTTAGAAATGAATGATGAAAATAAAAGCTCGATAAAATATATGATTTATTAATATATCAAGTATTCAAAAGTATTCAAACACGGAATGTAAAATAACTTTTTTGATTTTAATTAATCCATGGATTTTCTAAAAATAATCACTTCTCTTCTTCTAATTGTATTACTAGTTAACATACATTAAAAAATATTTTAAAAAATCACCTACAATGAAAAAAAAGGATATACCCATGTAAATATGTAAGGGATCGAATAGAGGAAGTAGATATGAGGTAATGATTGAGGGGTAATCCATTAAGTACAAATGATAAACATTTTTTATATTCCTTGTTTGAATACTTGATTAATAAATAAATATTTCATTGTATTCAATTTTAAGTGGCATCATTCCTGTTCTTATTTTATTGATCTATCAACTATATCGAGCATTGACTCATCATGATATAATCTAATATAAGCATATAATATGTTTCTTTATTGTTTAATTTGTAAATATATGTATATATTAGTTTTCAAGTTTAGTGCATTTAGATGTGATAAAATATGAAATCGTGTGCAGGTATTTTGATATCAGACGTATTTCACTTAGGAAAAGTACTTACGTGATGTTCATAATTCTGAACTCCGTCGTGGAACAGGTATTCGACCTAGTATGATATATAGTAATATTACCCGATCAATTAATCAATGTTTCTCCATTAGATTTTAATCGAATATTTCGGGACCGTCTGATTTTGATGATAGTTCCATTTTCGCGGATTATGGTTCCCTTGTATTTAACAACCCCATTAGCTCTTCGCTCGAACTAAAAGTGTTTACATTCTCAGCAGGAACAACAGAAACACAAGTGGGTGTTAATCTTCCAGACAAACAAAAAAATCCACGAGAAAACTGAATTACGAATTCTCAATAATGATGTTAAAAAACAAGAAAAACAATGTCGCATCGAGAAGACAATTGTGAATTGTTGAGAAGCGATTCTGTTTTGTTAATAGAACAAGAAGAAACGTTGTATTTTTGTTTCTCGTTGAAAAGCGTAATTAACTATGGTTTGATAAGAGCAATCACAATCGTGCTTGGTGCTTTGGAAAAGTGGAGTTTCCTTAAAAGGCTAAAGAGTTGCAAAGTAGTTTCATTCTATACATCTAGCCATCTATCTAAGTAATACCTATCCGGTTATATTTTACGATATGATTATGTTCTCATATATCTATATCTATATATTTATATGAAGAAAGGTGTGTGTAAATGGTTATATATTTTTACGTACACGAATTAACTCTTAACCAAATTAATGTATTTATTATTATATTTTTGAACACCACTGCTAAGCGAAAGGATTTGAATGTTAGCTATATTTAGGTTGCTTTAGTTGTATGCAATATAATATATTACGTATATATATATATATATATATATATATATATATATATATATATATTCGCTTTAATATTTATGTAAACAATGCCTAACACCTAAGTAGAGAAACGCACAAATTTACAAAATACTAATATAATAAGTAAACAGCAGAATGGGTGTTTAATTCTTTGAATGAACACGTAAGGTTACACGCATTTATATATATATATATATATATATATATATATATATATATATATATATATATATATATATATATATATATATGAACAAATTTTTAGTGGTACAGAATTGTATAATGGTTTTAAATATGATGAATGGAGTCATTGCGAGTCGAGGCACTATCACAAGAAAAAAGAGAGGGAGTATTGAATAATATATTTAATCGTCGATTAAAAACTTTTAAAAAGAATAAAAAGATCGACTAAAATTAACAGAATAGAAACTGATTGCCAATACACATTGTTAAGAGAAAAGTCGGCGAATATCACTTAAACACGGAAAAAAGAGTGAGGTGGGGAGAAATAACGAAGTATATTTGCCGAATTTGAAATCTTACAGTCTCAACTAAATCATTATGAGCCGAGGTCCAACGATGATCTTCTTTATATGAAGACAAGACTAGCTGAACTAACACATAAGTTCGCTAATTCTCCTATCAATTCCCGAGAGTTTGCCTGGAGTAAGATCCACTACCATGCGGCTAAATTTCTGAAGGCAAATAAAGAGATCTACATTACAAAACCGGATAAGGGTGCCGGTGTGGTCATTCTTAATACTATAACTACACCGATAAAATGTTGAGCATTTTAAGTGATACAACAACATTTAAAAAGTTTGGTGACGTGTCAATTGACAATACTTTATGTACTGAAGTAAAGCTTCAAAAACGTTTTCTTCAGTTTATTTATAAGGATACCTCTTACAGGATCCGCCCTATGGGTTCTCAACGACCCAGAATATACGGGCTACCTAAGATTCATAAGGATGGAGTTCACTTGATACCCATTCTGCCTATGATTGGTTCTCTTCAACATGAGCTGACCAAATGGCTTGCAGATATCCTTGATCCTGTCTTACAGAGGTGTTCAGTTAATTGTATTGCTGATTTTTTCCGTTTCGCTTAATTTATTCAAGATTTGGAATGTGAGTCACAAACAAACTTTCTATGGTCATTTGACGTTACCAGCTTATTCACTAATGTACCCCTGAATGAAACCATTGAAATATGTGCTGACATGCTTTATCGTAGCACATTAACCCCTCCCGCCTTTCCAGAAAGCATTTTTCTGAAACTCATGGGGCTGGCCACTAAGTCGGTCAGTTTCAGTTTTAACAATATAATGTATCAGCAGATTGATGGGGTGGCGATGGGCAGTCCTTTGGGTGCTATCCTAGCGAATATTTCCTAGGTGTTCAGGAATCCTTGCTGTTTTCTCAGGTTACCAGACCCTTTCGTTATTGGCGTTATGTGGACGACACGTTTACCATTTTTAAGTCTCGTAACGAGGCAAGTGATTTTTTCCTGAAATTAAATACGCTCCACCCAACACTACAGTTCACCATGAAAGAGAAGCAGAATGGCTCTTTACCGTTTCTGGGCGTTGTAGTGCAAAGGACGTGGAACAAATTCACTACAACTATTTATAGGAAACCGACGTTTACGGGCCTGTATATTAGTTGGGATTCTTTTGCTCCCATGAGTAAAAAGATCAGTTTGGTCAAAACACTTATTACCTGCGCACTGATTATTTGCACTGACAGCAAACTCGCGGCTGAACTTAGAAAGATAACTGATATTCTTACCAAAAATGGTTTCCCAGTGAGTCTAATTTCCAAATGTATTGATCGAAAACTTGCGAAATTTAATGGCAACATTTTTTTGGTCCACCTAAATGTTCTGTTTATTTGAAACTTGCTTTTATTGGTTCTATCAGTAAGGGTTTTTCGGATAAAATTTTATCGGTTGTATCTCGTTGTTTTATGCAGTAAAGTCCCGTGTGGTGTTTGGCACTAGCACTGACTTCCCAGCCTTTCAGAAAGATGTACTTCCAACACTACAGAACAGTTTGATTATATATAAATTCAAATGTCAGTGTGAAGCTGACTCTGTTGGTCGTACTCTTCAGCGCTTGGAAGTCAGAGAGGGCCAGCATATCCCTGCATGTTTTCGCAGGTCACGTGTCGAAAAGAGGAGTATATCGACGAACACATCCGGGTCTTTAAAAAGAACATCCGGGCGTTTGCAGAGCACATCCGGGCGCTCACAAGTCCACGAGTCATCCATTGGACAGCACTTGTATGATAATAATAAGTGCCGTGAGACATACTTTGATGGATGTTTTCGCATTGTCCACAAAGCCAGTCCAAAACACCATCTCAAGGTGTTGGAAGCAGTGAGTGTTACAATGCGAAAACCAGCGCTCTCTAGGCAAAAATAGTTGTCTCACAAATTAGACTTATTTGGAGACTTCTAATAAACAAAAAAAATATTGCCTATTATGTCCATGTATTCCTTTTCGGTTTAATGGCGTTATTCAATCTCTCCTTTTTTCTCTCCCCACGTCACTCTTTTCCCCGTTTTTAAGCGATATTCGCCGACGTTTCTCTTGACAATTTGTCGGTCAAAAGGTACCTTGGGAAGTATTTTCTATTCTGTTTATTTTAGTCTATCTTTTTATTTTTTTTAGGTTTTTAATCGACGATTAAATATATTATTCAATATTCACTCTCTTTTTTTCTTGTGATAGTGCCTCGACTCGCTCTGAAAGTTTCTGAATTCACACGAAGAGCTTCAACACTTTTTTACAAACTTTTAATACATCAAAATGAAAACAAATACAACACTAATTTGGAAACGGTACTCTTTCCAGCTGTGTTTCAAATTCATAATTTTCAGGTAATTAGTTTAGGAGTAAATCATCTACATACCAATATATAAACATATATAACTTTTATAACGGAGCATTTATATGTGATTTAATGAAGGCTTACCAAAGCATTCCTTTCAGGACACCAATGATCAGCATTAAAGATATTTTTTCTTACAAATATTATTTATTCAAATTAATTTTTTTTCCTACACGTGTTTCACTACCAAGCCGGTACTTGCTTGGCAGATCATCAGAGAAATTAAATGTCTGAATTACGGGTTTAAACTGCCGACAATACACAATGTGGTGTTGCAATAGTTGAGGTCACTTAAGAAGAGAAGAGGAAACAAATAAAAATAAAAGTTAAAATTAAAAAACAAGGAAGAACAACGATAACTAAAAGAAAGTCCTAGAAAAGGTCTTAGAAAAGTAGCTCGTGTATTATTTCTTCCCTCAAGCCAACAAGCAAATAATCGGTCCCAAATACATTCAAAAATGCATTCAAAAATACCAAAAAACCGGAACAATGTGCGATAATACACTTTCACGTCGGCCGGCACAATGATGAATAAATCTCCCCCCCCCAAAAAAAAACCCCCCCAAAGAACTAAATCATTCAAGATACCGTTCACAAGTTACCATTCCAACCCAATGATAGTATGGGAATTCTAAATCCAACTTCTCACAAAGACAAATCAACATAAATCTTCGTCCGGGATGCCAGCGGTCAGAAGAGCCTGATTTCCTACCCTTCGAAACAAACACACGACGAGTTGAACGTCAATCTCGGAGAGACTCCCCTTTATATTGAAAAAAATCTTAATTAGTAGATGGAAACTATTTATTCAAAATACTGTTTCTAAAAAAATGTATTATTAAAACTATTCTTTATAGAAATTGAGTTTTTTCTTCTTAGTTTCAAGATTCATTATATTTGTGTTGACAAAGAATAAAGCGTCGTCCCCATATAGACCGCCCGAATATAGAATATAAAACTCAGTATATTCTTCAGCTCAATACAACTTAGCATAACTATAGATATAAACTACCGGAGAGTCAATCTTTTGGATATTACGCTTGATCTATGCAACAAAACATATGAACCTTATCACAAGCCCAACCACACACTCTATTGTATCGACGCTAACTCGAATCACCCACCGATGGTGAAAAGAGTCATTATTCCTGCAATCTCGAGTAGGATATCTAAGCTGTCCAAGAATCAACAAATATTCGACAGCGGTAAGCAATTCTACAATGAAGCTTTAAACAGATCAAGATATAAGGAAAAAATTAATTACCTTGTGCCTCCTGCGGTTTAGAATAGGGGACTAAACGGGAGACCGATCGCCTCTCGATCAATGGTTTCATATAATAGGGCAATGGGCAAGGCTAGATATAGGAGACCTGGTGTATCCCACGGTAATGCAAACCAGGTAGGGATGGAACCGGTTGATGATAATATTCGTGAAGTTGGAAGTAACGAATTGAACACACAATCTACCCAAATCGGGGGGGGGGGAAGGTAAGAAGACAAATACGAGAAGGACAACTACATGGTTCACCCCCCCCCCATAGCCAGCATATTAAGACTAATATCCCAAGGATTTTTTATAGCATAGTGGAAAAAAACTTTCCAATGGATAGCGGATTGGGGGGAATCATTAACAAAAAATACTGTAAAACTGTCTTATTCAACCTGTAGAAATATAGCCATATCCATCATAGGATATAATAATTCTAAGATAAATAAAACAAGGTGATGCCATGTTCTCTTCTGGTGTTGATCCCAGTAACACCAGTTCAGTGAGAACCACCGTTGGAAATATGCGTAGTAGTAGAACATCCAGCAACGGCTCAGCACACAACTGTAACTGCAGAGCTTCTAACATATATCCACTGTGGAGGCCAAAGGGAAGACATAGATAGGCCTAACACTTCTGTTGGCCGTTTTGTGAGAAACCTCATTGCTAGGCAATACACTTTCGAACTGAAATGGTCTATTTTAGGGAGGGCTAACAAATATAAACCGAACAAAAGGAAGAGATGCAACCTATGTGCATTAGAGTCGTACCACACCATGACATCTAGCGATGATTTACTGAACGCTAGGCAGTAAATACTACAATGCTGTCTGCATAGAACCCGTTACCTGTTATCAAGCCTAAAACCTGGATAGGAGGGGAATTGGGGGGAGTATAAACTTACAGTAGAGATAGGCAGGATGGACCCTCCCTGAGGTAATCTGGGGAAATAATTAGTGTATAATATAGAGGATAAGAATTAGTAACACGTACTTATGCTAAGATATGTCTTGATTCGATTATTAGCGGAGGCTCGGGACTCAGGTTGGGGCTGATAAGGTAGGAATATTCTATCGGAATAAGGCCCATTGATAGTCAACAATAGTAAATACTTATTCAGCAGAATAGAGGGGGGAATGTTGATACATATGAAAAGATAGTAGAATAATAAATAATAAATCACTATTATTCTCAGAAATAGATATATTATACGAAATGCATTGGGAATTTCAAGTAATTTTAAGTGAAAAATAAGAAATAGCAACCTGGATGCTATCACTATTTAATTAAATTAATTAAATTAGGTTAAACTAAATTAAATTAGTTTTTAATTATATTAAATTAAATAAAACAATGGGTGGCAGGAACGGGGGAAAAATAATTAAGGAAAAAATAATTTAAAAAACATGCATGCCGACACGGACTTAATTTCTAAAAATAGAAAAAATTGGATTTTTATAAAAAGTATTTTGTACAGGATTTTTAAATTAGTAATAACAAAGTCTTTTGTCATTTAACGAATTAGAGTGATATTTGCTCGTAAAGTTGGCAAAAAATAACCCCGTCTATTAAAAAAGTTTTTTTTTAAATAAAAAATAGATTTCTGATAACGATATTCCGATATTTATTTATGGAATATAGAATAATATTCTCCACAGAGAGTTAATAATAACTAGATTTTTGTAGAAATAACATTTTATTTTTGATATATGAATAATTTTTTAAAAACAAATTCTGCGGGATAGGTTTTTTTTCGCTTCGTTAAACAACAAAACGATAATAATTTGGCAGTTCATTAAATGAAGGATATTTTCCCAAAATGTAAAATGACGTCTCAGAGACTAGATAATTAATTTCTATAAAGAATAGTTTTAATAATAATTTTTTTTTGAAACAGTATTTTGAATTAATAGTTTCCATCTACTAATTAAGATTTTTTCTCAATATAAAAGGGAGTTTCTGCGAGATTGACGTTCAACTCGTCGTGTGCTTGTTTCGAAAGGTAAGAAATCAGCCCTTGAAATAAGGCTCTTCTAACCGCTGGCATCCCGGTCGAACATTTATGTTGATTTTTCTATGTGAGAAGTTGGATTTAGAATTCCCATACTATCATTGGGTTGGAATGGTAACTTGTGAACGGTATCTTGAATGATTTAGTTCTTTGGGGTTTTTTTTTTGGGGGGGGGGTATTCATCATTGTGCCGGCCGACGTGAAAGTGTATTATCGCACATTGTTCCGGTTTTGTGGTTTGTTTTAATGTATTTGGGACCGATTATTTGCTTGTTGGCTTGGTGGAAGAAATAATGTACGAGCTACTTTTCTAAGACTTTTTCTAGGACTTTCTTTTAGTTATCGTTGTTCTTCCTTGTTTTTTAATTTTAACTTTTATTTTTATTTGTTTCCTCTTCTCTTCTTAAGTGACCTCAACTATTGCAACGCCACATTGTGTATTGTCGGCATTTGAAACCCGTATGCCAGACATTTAATTTCGCTGATGATCTGCCAAGCAAGTACTTGCTTGGTAGTGAAACACGTGTAGGAAAAACATTTAATTTGAATAGATAATATTTGTAAGAAAAAATATCTTTAACAGTGATCATTGGTGTCCTGAAAGGAATGCTTTGGTAAACCTTCATAAAATCACACACACATATATATATATATATATATATATA
Source organism: Sepiola atlantica (assembly GCA_963556195.1). Taxonomy (NCBI): domain Eukaryota; kingdom Metazoa; phylum Mollusca; class Cephalopoda; order Sepiida; family Sepiolidae; genus Sepiola; species Sepiola atlantica. The sequence goes on along the minus strand of OY744521.1, from coordinate 95,302,581 downwards.
TATATATATATATATATATATATATATATATACATACATATATATATATATATATATATATACATACATATATATACATACCTTTATATATATACATACATATATATATATATATATATATATACACATATATATATACATACATATATATATACATACATATATATATATATATACACATATATATATATATACATACATATATATATATACACACATATATATATATACACATATATATATATACACACATATATATATATACATATATATATATACACATATATATATATATATATATATATATATATGTATATATATATATATATATACTATCAGAACTACACGGTGTTGCCCAGGTTAGAGTGTGCGATTGCATCATATGCAACATTATGGAAGAGAGAATTTAATTCAACAGCAACCTTGATGCTGTAAACTAGATATCTTACTCACCGGGCTATTCAGATATATGTACACGCTATCAAACTAACGCTATTAAATAGATTGATTTTATTGTGTGACATGTTTGGAAATTGTCATTATCTTTTTTTAATGGGCAGCTAAAGACGCACACATTCTTCTATTATGTCTACATGTAAAATGGGCATGTGAATAGAATTATATTGATTGTACACTTTAATGTATGTTTTCGTTGTTAGGGGCAGACATGCAAAGAAGTGTTCTCTTTGATTATATATATACATATATATATATATATATATATATATATATATATATATATATATATATATATATATATAAATTCATTTTCTTCACATATAGGACTGCAAACCATAAAACGCCATTCCTTGTTGATTAATATGTGCAAAGTACGGCTTTGGGAAATGAAGGATAAACGCTAGAGTTGCTCAGTAATAACTTCGGAAATTATGAAAAGATCACTCACGTATATACTCGGCACTAGAATGTGTCAAGTGTAAGTGAGGCAGGCTCTATTCAGAAATACAATAATCTCCGAATTATTTCGTTGCATGTCATAAATCTTGAGTAGATTGTGTCACGCTATATTGCCTACTTTATCATTGTTAATTATATGTGTACCGACTAACACCGCTTGACTGTTTTTACGTTACGTAGTCAACTGATACCTATGTGCTGCGAATAACAAGTTTGCGCTCTTTGCAAAGGTATGTGCACGATATATATATATATATATATATATATATATATATATATATATATATATATATAATGATGAATACACGGTAACCAAAAAATGTATCACTAATAACAAATAATAATGTTTAATATTCACATAGAACGACTATCAAATAACTCCACTTACTATACAAAGGTTGCATTTTACTTTCAAACTACAAGCAGAACTACAGACTAAGGACTCACTTAAGAGTAACAATTAAATCCTTAACCTTGGGCCTAATTGGCATTTATTTATTCGATTAAAGCACTGAAATCAAAATGTCCGAAATCGAATTATAACTTGAAAGTATTATTGATCTAGAAAATCAGCAAACGATTACCACACATCCAGGAATTCAAGATCTATTTAGAGCTGAACCATAAAAGCAGGTATGATATACACACAACGATCCCCTACAGTCTTATCTCACAATTGAAAAACGGCGTGAATTAAATTGAAATATTTTAAAGTTAAGTTTTCCTGACAACCCGTTGTACAGAGAGACCGAACACTTTCCAATGTTATGTCTACTAAGTAATGCAACCTCTCCTAAATATGTAATTCAAACATATATATATATATATATATATATATATATATATATATATATATATATATATATATATATATATATATATATATATTTGTGTGCGTGTGTGCTTTTTAATACGGCGTCATATTTAACTAACAAAAAGCTTATTTTCTTCAAAAATACAAACCTATAAACGTACGCATTTCTTTTAACCCTCATCCTTAAGAAGGTGTTGATCTTGATAAATGGTCATTAATTATTCAAAAATGCAGCATTGGGTAGTCGATTTAGATTCATAATTAAATTATTATAATAGATTTTACTGAGGCACGAACACGTCTCACTAATTACGCAAAAACAATCATCTAGCACACCTTACTTTCTTATGCATCTACCCCCAAAACGCGAATCTCGCCATCAAGCTTGTTCAGTATCTACATATTCCGTCGAGGTAAAAAGTAAATTAGACCTTAACAAAATAGTCTCCTTATACTAAATCAACATAAAAATATCTATAGATTGATATTGTTTTCATGAATCCTTTGTATATATATAAGGCACTTCTGATAAATTGGGCAGAACAAAATACATAGGTCATAACCGCAGAGTACCCAGAATACGGACTTTTAGGATTTTGGATTTCACAATGATGAATTCGCCTTCCGAATTTCGGATTGAACTGTATGGTATCCCGACTGTGGCCCTAAACTTAATTTCTATTATTGCATGTTTTATTATGGATTGTTTTTTATATTTATGTATATAACTGTTTTTAAATTTTTAATTTTTAAATTTTTTAAATTTTTAATTCTAATTTAAAATTTTAAATGTGGAGTACCCCATATCCCCATTTTTCCTTCTCTTGCCTTTTATCTTTTATTTTTATTTTTACACAATTTTGTTATCCTTTATTTTATCTAACAGTGTATTTATTTCACCTTTATTTTTCTTTATTTTTCTTCATTTTTCTTTTACATCTTTCTTTATCCCCCCTTTTATTATTAGTACCTAAAAAATGTTATGATTAGTACCATTACGACTTCATTAATTTATAAATGGTGTGACTATAATTTATTTAATTATAAGTTTTATTTTTATTTTTAATGATTTATTTTTAATGATTTCTTATTTGATATTTTTAGAAAGATATTACTACATTAGCATATTATTTCAATATAATTTTTAACTTAATTAAAATTTATTTTTATTTTTAACGTTATCTCCATTTACTTTCGATAATATATATAGCGTTTCTATTAGTTAAATTTGAATACTTTCCATAACGGGCTACGTAATTCCACGCACGTGCCAATTTAAACATGCTAGGTTCCCATCTGTCCAACTGTTAACGTTATTCTCATTTAATTTCTTGCTTTTTCGATGTACAGCGTTGCTGTTGTTTTGATCTGAAACTTTTCCATAACTGACTACGAATATTCCACGCACGTGACAATTTTAAATCTGAAAGTGTTTCATCTTTCCAACGGACAATATTTTGAAATTCCTGGCGGTTGTTCTCACTCATTAAGCTATACGACCCCGCTGATGAAGGTCCGATTTTCTCGGAAACCTTGGTCCGGATGTTGTTGTAACACTTTATTTAATATTAATATTAATATATATATATATATATATATATATATATATATATATATATAATATTGGAGTTCACTGCTCGGAGTATAGGAAAATAACCACATGCATCACAGGCTACTAAACTCACCACTATATTACACTTATTCACTCGAACGTGTTTTAATAAATTGGTTATTATTTTTTCCTTCTTAACACTAAATATTACATTTGGCCCACCATCAACGTCTCTCCGAAAAACCAACTCCATATAGGTGGCAGCAAAAGCTTTTCTCCCTAACAATTATGTACTGTCACTCTACTCATCGACGCCGGGAACTAATACACACAGTTTAATTTTCACAAAACACCGGTTGTTATTTAGTAATTGCCTGCTATTAATTTAACACGCATGCCAATAATTAAGTTTAAATTAATTGGCCTATTTTCACATTTGTTTTTTAACACGGAAGCGTGGCGCAAACGGCAAAAAAGTTGTTTCATTATCGCCAGTTTTAGCGTTCGATCACATTCCACTCTTTTTCTTTTAAATGTAAAACATTCGCCAACACGGTAGACGGGGCAGAACAAAACAATAGGCCGTTTCTTTTTTATTCGACGTCATGCTATAGGTAGTACTTTCTCCCGTGCAACGCCGGGCGACGGGTTCCGCTAATATATATATATAAAGTACAGACGATGTTTCCCCTGTACCTTCTCGGAGTATAGGAAAATAACCACATGCATCACATGCTACTAAACTATCCACTATACTACACTTATTCACTCGAGCGTGTTTTAGTAAATGTGTTATTATTTTTTTTCGACATAACACCAAATATTACATTTGGTCCGCCATCAACGTATCTCCGAAAAAACAACTCCATATAGGTGGTAGCAAAAACTTTTCTCCCTAACAATTATGTACTGTCACTCTACTCATCGACACCGGGAACTAATAAGCACAGTTTAATTTTTACAAAAAAAAACAGTTCTTATTTGGTATTAATTTACTACATAATGTAAAGCAATACGCAAATCCGATGATTTTCCGCGAATATCAGATTAGGTTATTTCTAATTCTACCTATGACTACTACATTTACATTCATTCCGGAATTAAGCGAATGAAATTAACGAACACAGTTCCTGCAACATTTATTATATTCAACATGGCGGCTACAATTTCTGGATCGAATCGACTTCCGATTTAATTCAATAAGCACCAAGACACTGGTAGACCCCGATATATTTACATTTTCAAAATCATACACGTTTAACACGCATATCATAGAAAACTTGGCCAAATCCAGTCATTTTGATCATCTACAAATGACATACACCGTGTCATTGCTGAGTGTTAACATAACACGCATACCCAATAATCAAGCTTAACTTAATTGACCTATTTTCAGATTAATTTTCAACTGTAAACGGTAGCGCAGTGGTTAGGGGCGTAGGTTACATTAACGCCAGTTTCAGCGCTCGATCCCATTCTACTGTACCACTTTCTCCTTTTGTTTATTTTTAGCATTCGCACAGACGGTAGATGGGGGGGGGTAGAATAAACAATAGGCCGTTTCCTTTTTTTTATTCGACGTCATGCAATAGGTAGTACTTTCTCCCGTGCAGCGTCGGGCGACGGGTTCCGCTAGTATGTATATAAATAAATATATATATACTAGACCACCCGTGACCCGTTGGGTCAGTTTGTTATATTAGCTATGGAATTCATGTATGAGCGTGACACTTGTGGCATAAAGAAAATAGTTTTTTTTTACATAACAGAAGCATTTCTATGAAAGTATATTAAAATGAAAAAAGAATATAGATAGATTTCTATGAGTCGTTCTGTTTATTATAATTGTTTTTTTTTTAAATTACAGTTACTGAATTATAAGTGGTTGGTTAGGGCGATTTGAGAAAGGAAGGGGGTACAGCCGTGGCCACCGAGAGACAGCAGGCTTTCTCGCGTACGTAACGAAAACAGACGGAGTAGGAGTGGTGAAATCTATGAGAGGGAAAGCGGGAGGTGGTTTCGTTCACCGACCGCTCGTATGGCTGATATTAATAATGAGTGTTGTTTTTTTGTTTGTTTGTTTTTGTTTTTTGAAAGGGAGGTGTTTTTTGAAACTGCGACAGACTTTACGAAGTCTTCCCGTTGAATGTTTTTAGCCGTGAAGAAAACAAAAAAACTATTTGATGAAATTAAATGAAATTGTTTATATTAAAAGACTAAAACAAACATTGCTAAAACTCTCAGTATTATAAGGTCAGGATCAAGGACAATGAAGCAGTCCTGGGAAAAGAGTGGCGCCCTCCCCTACATCTTGGGTTAGTTGATAATGTAAAGAGATCCTCTACTGTAATCGGGCAATTTAGCCTTTTATAAAGTCTGAAATTAGCGACCACCTCACCTAAAATAAGCGAACGCCATTTTTGTTTGACGAATTTGACAATATAACTAAATAAATATTTGAAATAAAAAAAATTAATTTCTCAGATGTTAACCATACAATATCATTGCCCTTGTCTTATTTTTACGTCTCTATTTGGTACTTTGTTACATGGGGACCCGGGCTAACTTTGACCCTGACCCTAACTTTAACCCTAACCCCCAATGACCCTGAACTTTATAGGTAACCCTACCCCCCTCCCTAACCCTAACGACGGGGTCAAAGTTAGCGCGGGTCCCAATCTAACGAAGCACCATCTATTTGTTAGTAAGTTACGCTTGTTTTATTATGAGCACCCCCCCGGATAAGAGTGAAATATTTTGAAAAAATTAATAATTTGCCTTCCAATAACGCGTGTACGATGGACACTCTACTAAAAAGGGTTGATATACCGTAAAAACTGGTAGGCTTCCGATAGTAAACGAAATTATACTTGTTACTTTTTTTTTCGATTAGATTTTCTTTTTTATTTTGCTTTGAATCACGACTTTCCTCACTTTCGTTTTTGTTAAATATTTTTTTTTTTACTTTTTGCGATTTATTTATTTGTTTTTATTGCGTTTTCACTTTTCAATTACGTTTATTCTCTCTCTCTCTCTCTCTCTTTCTTTATCTTCTCCCTCTATCTCTCTCTTACGAACACAAACTTTCTCTTTCTTTCGTACGCGCTCTCTGTGTTTCACTGAAAAAAAAAAAGGAATTCCACAGTGTTTTCTACATCAATTTGTATAATTTACTGTTAATAAAATTATCCGGTGGCTAGAAATATGCACATATCTTACTCACCAAAATTTTGCGTGACGGGATGGAAGTATATATATTTATTATATTACTCGGTTGTCGGGGTAAAAGCTGTCTCTTCAGCAATCACTATCGGTCGCGACTCCCCTCCCCCGTTGTCAGGGGCAAAAGTAAATACTAAATCTTATTAAATGAGAGTGTCAGATCGTGACACAAAATAAGAAACTTAACTTCTCAGATGTTAACTATACAATATCATTGTCATTGTCTTATTTTTTACTATCTCTATTTGGTAGTTTGTTACATTGGGACCTGGGCTAACTTTGGCCCTGACCCTAATTTTAACCCTAACCCCCAATGACCCTGAACTTTATAGCTAACCCTAACCCCTCACTGACCCTAACCCTAACGACGGGGTCAAAGTTAGCGCGGGTCCTAATGTAACAAATCACCTTCTATTTGTTAGTAAGAGACTTTTTGCGATTTATTTATTTGTTTTTATTGCGTTTTCACTCTTTCTCTATCCCCCCCCCTCCATCTCTTACGAACACACACTCTCTCTTTCTTTCGACCACGCTCTCGGTGTTTCACTGAGAAAAAAAAACAAAACAAAACAAACATTGCTTATTGTCCGTTCAAAACATTTAAAAAATAAATACTGGTTCCTTACCATCCAAAAATAATAAATAAATGGGCACATGTTCGTCTTTAACCACTGTCCATTTTTCACAACTTTTTACTGACCATTTTTCTTTTCTTTTTTCGGTGTACACTTATCTATCAGGCTGCTAGAGAATTCCGGCGTTTTTGGAATTATTTTTCAAATATTTTACATTTTAGGAGGGGGGATCAGTTTCCAATGTTAATTCAACGTAGACTGATCCCCCTCTTTTTGACCATCTCAATTTTTTTAAAAATCTTTTTCGGTGTACAATTACCTATCATGTCAGTAGAGAATTCCGGGGGTTTTGGAAAGAAATTTTTAAAAACTGATTTTAAGACGGGGGATCAGTTTTCAATGTAAATTCAACGTGGACTGATCCCCCTCTTTTTAACCATCTCAAATTTTAAAAATTATTCTTCTGCTTACAATTACCTATCATGTCGCGAGAGAATTCCGGGGTTTTTGGAAATAAATTTTTAAAAATTGAGATTTTAAGACGGGGGATCAGTCTTGTTCGTCTTTTACCATAGTTCGTTTTTCACAACTTTTTACGTCTTAAAATCTCATTTTTAAAAAATTTCTTTCCAAAATCTCCGGAATTCTCTCGCGACATGATAGGTAATTGTAAGCAGAAGAATAATTTTTAAAATTTGAGATGGTTAAAAAGAGGGGGATCAGTCCACGTTGAATTTACATTGAAAACTGATCCCCCATCTTAAAATCACAGATTTTAAAAATTTCTTTCCAAAACCCCCGGAATTCTCTGACATGATAGATAATTGTACACCGAAAAGATTTTTTTTTTAATTGAGATGGTCAAAAAGAGGGGGATCAGTCTACGTTGAATTAACATTGGAAACTGATCCCCCCTCCTAAAATGTAAAATATTTGAAAAAAAATTCCAAAAACGCCGGAATTCTCTAGCAGCCTGATAGATAAGTGTACACCGAAAAAAGAAAAGAAAAATGGTCAGTAAAAAGTTGTGAAAAACCGACAGTGGTTAAAGACGAACATGTGCCAATAAATGTTTTAACACTTTAAGAAGTGGTGCAAATAAAAAATAAATACTTAGTTCAAACTATCATTGAAAAAAAAAACATTGCTTAACGTCCGTTCAAAAACAACAACAACAAAAAATAATAGACATGCCCTAAAAACGTCAAAATAAAAAACAAAAAATAGTTTTAAGTTTTAAGCAACACAAAAAAGTATTTTTTGACCGGGTGATTAAAAAAAATGTATTATTTCTTCCCCTTCCGCTCGAAATGTAGAAGAAAAAATATTAGCGGCTGGTTGGGATCGAACTATAAACCAGTCGGGCCAAAGACAAAAATACTACGTCGCTTACCGTTGCGCTAAAGGGAAATAATTAAAATACAATGCAGAAATTAGGCTAATTAAATGTTATTAATAATCTAGGTGCGGCACGCATGCGCAGAGCGTTTGCCGGAACCGTGACACACGTACGTACACCTTAGCGTATTAATATATAGATTGTTGTTGTTTTGTTTGTTTGTTTTTGTTTTTTAAAAGGGTTTGAAACTGCGACAGACTTTACGAAGTGCTCCCGTTGAATGTTTTTAGTCGTCAAGTAAACAAAAAAACTATTTGATGAAATTAAATGAAATTGTTTATATTAAAAGCGATATAAAAATTTCCAGAATGAAAAATTTCATGCGTTCGTTAATCATAAGAGATTAACGGAATTAGATTAACAGATTAGAAGACGATGCTATTTACGCATGCGCAACCGGATGTTGAAAACCGGAAAGCTGAAAGCTGATTGCAAACATACAAGACCCATAGACTTTTAGTAGTATATAGATATATATATATATATATATATATATATATATATATATATATATATATATATATATACATTTATATTGCTATTCAAACGTTATTTATAACTTAAATATAAGTTTACTATTCTCTACAAAAGAACAGTAAATAAATTAATCTTTATATAAACAATTTTTTGGTAATTTTTTCATGTCGAATTTATTTTTGATATTTCCAAAAATATATACATCTAATCCATATGCTTTCTTGTCATTTATTTTTACTCTAACTATAACTACATAATCGATAAACCTGCTGAATACGTTCCAATGTATTTAAGAAGGCGCCTAATGTCGTGAATATATTAAACTAATACTCCCCAATGACAAAGCGTTTTATTATTTTTATGTAGGTTTATATTGTAATTCTTTTTAAATTAATAATTCCTATAGGTTTGCTTTCTGTTTTTTTAATTTCTGACGGCATATCCTCCTGACACCAAATGTTTGTGTTTAGACAAATACTTATTTTTACTGGACGTTCACTTAGCTATTTATATTGCGTATATGTATCCGCTATCGTCCAAGTGAAACTTACCAGAGTCATAGATATTTTGTTATTTCAGGTTTTTCTCATCTTATTCATAATTACAGCGCAAATAGAAATAGCATAATATGAAGCAAATATAGCTCCTGTTTACATGTAATTATTGGATGGTCTTGTGCCAGAGACGAATAATCCGGATGTTGGATTCTCTAGAGGAATTAAATAGAGTTGAAGAAGGAACCCACGTTTGTGTGCACAGGCCGTTATCGTCCACTTGTTGTTTTCTTCCCAAGTCGGTTTTAAATTTCGACACCGGTCGCAATATCAATCGTGTCACCGCTTTGTCAATAGGATTTTCCTTTGAAACAAAGTAATCACTAATCTTTTTTAAAAAAGTAACGCCATTTTGTTTTAAGAGGTCACAATGACAGTTAATTTTCTACCGAACGACATAACAACAATTACAATTCCGATCCCTATTTAATGGAAACACAAGTCCTACCGAACATACACAGTCGACCAGCTTCAGGTCTAAAGAAAAATCTATCACCGAGATCTAGAGAAATCCAACTTGCCCCCTCTGTTCGGCTTCATGGAACATATACAGATATTAGTCTCATCTGGGGTAGACCACACACAACTCCTATTTGAAAATGAAAGGTTGTTCATCACTGAACATGAAAACAGACTAAGCAAGAAAATTATGTTAATTAATAATATGATATTAATTGAATTAAAAATCAGTACGCTTTTAGTATTAAACTTCTCAGGATACACCGGAGTTTTGTAAAAAATATCAAGAACTCTGCAGAAATCCATTCTAAACTTCAAAAATCCTTATTAACATTCAGTTTTTATCATGTAATTTAGCATTATTTCAAGTTGATAAAATAAAGTAAAATGTCTTATTTTATTTAGTTCGATGTTAAATGTCAATACAGACTGGGCGATGAAGTTGTATCAATTTTTACTAAAATGAATTATATGTATCCAAGTAACTTAATTAATAAAGTTTCGGAATATATATGATTATGAAAATCCAACTCGAAAACCTTAATTTAGTTTGTGAAATAACAAACAGACAGTAAATAAAAAATGGTTTGCGTCGAATTTGTCAGATGTACAGGATAATAAACAGAAAATGGCACTCAAGTAATCGTTAATTAAATTCACACTATTTACTTTAACGCAATCATATTTATATGAATTAAACTTCAGTCAATACATGTATTGTCCACCTGGTTTTATTCATGAAAGTTCACCAACATTTGTGTATCGTCATAACAATTATAGCCTGAATTAGATACGATATATTGTTACATATTGAATTGTATCAAAATAATAAATGTTTTCCCTCTTGCCGTAAACATTTTGGTCAGTTAAATATTGTTTAAATAAGAACATCTTTAGCGATCGGGCAATTTCATTTTTTAAGTAGACGTGGCGGGTAATAACGTATGTACACACGAATATAAAATTGGCATATCTTATTATGTAGATAACATATTCTAAATAGTTCGTCTTCATTAATTCATGCAATAGTTGGTATTTATTACGAGTACGAAGATAACAACATATCGGCTACGGCATCGTCCACACGTGGGGTTATCGAATTAAAGCCAGTAGGCGTGACACGTGATGTATAACCAACTTCGAAATACTTTTTGCTTTTTCTACTTCTATTATAGTTTAGGACAGTCGTCTTTTGTGATGTTTAAAACATTTAGAAAATACAATTATATAGATTGACTGTAATTGAAACCATTTTAATTTCGTAATCTTGCGATTCTTTTTATCACGTTTTCGTCAATGGCGACTACACTGATCAATAATGAATAAATTAGATTGAATAAGTAAACGCTTCGTTAAAAAAATAAACTTCAGAGAATTAGATAAAAAAAAAACATTAAGTAAGGATTTGAAAAAAAATAGACACACTTATAAATTCTCGGGAATAATTCATGGTTTATAAAATTTCAATAAACGCATTGAAGAGACGAAGCGTAAAGAAAACTAGCCATCCTTTTCAGCATTCAAGGCTTAACCATTCAAAAATGGGATTCAAAGGAAAATCTATTTAGTAATAGAAATATAGAAACAAACAGGGACGAACAGAATTGAAACACAAATATGTTGTACAAATATGAAATCAATACAACTTTACTGATCAGATAAATAAAGTTGGCAAATAAGAAAACACTCAAAATTCCTAAAAGGTTAAGAATAAGAAATGATAAACACATATCATCGTAAATATAATTGCTGATATTTATGTTGCAATTGTCAGCTTTCTTTCACTTAGATTAGTTACTCTACCAAGGCTTGGTGGTCTTGTCAAACTTCTAATACGTTATCTTATTTGAATCGTAGTAGTGTAAATTACTTTTGCGTTAAATATAAAAGAGAACATAACATCTGATAACACCCATCAAAGTAATGTTTCGTTTCTGTTAATGTAACACACCGCTGTAAGAGTTGAAGCAATGGTATATTTTATATCTATTTATACAGAGACGCTCATGAGAAATAGGACATTTACAGAGTTCTGATAGAAATTGATGAGATGTTTCAGAATACGCTATTCTTGAGAAAAGTAATCTTCAGAGAAAATACTATTGCCTTTGACACATATTGAAATTTATAGTTTTCTACTTACATATCTTATTTGGCAATTGTTTATTCCATTAATCTTTTACGTTTTATTTTTGACTCGGTTAATGAAATTGTGCACAATCTCCCCTCTCTGATTTTGTTCTCATTACGTTTAAAATATGAAAAATATGAATTATCATGCACAGATTGGTTTTCGATCATCCTCTTACACTTGACTGAATCAGGTTATTTCCCTGGTCGGAGACTATTTTAAAATAGACATGCGTTTAATTCTTGCTTTGAAAGAAAAATAAAATTAAAAAAACAAATAAAAACAGTTAACGCGGTGGTGTTTTCTTTAAGAAAATTTGTTGCAAACAGGCATCTGTACAACAGCTAATAGATTTCACGAAACAGAAACGAATTCGGTTTCATTTAAATATGTTCAATCTTAAGAAAAAATAAAATCATTATTTAAATATTTAAACTTTTTAAAATACATTTCTATGGGATATTCTTAGTTTAATTGAATATTTGTTTCACCAAACGAACAAAAAAAATATCAAAAGAAATAAATGTTATTTCTGTAAGTTCTAATATATTTCAGTTATTTTATGGGTCTAACCGTTAATTGTCCTTAGTAACTCCAGATAGAACAAAAGGAAAGTTTCCAATGATATCTTATAATTTTGTAAACAATTTAACCCTATTAAAACTTAATTTGGATTTTCTAACTGTTACCAAACAAAAAAAAACATTGATTAAAAAACACTTTTTACAGACATGTAAAATAGCAAATAGCTTTAACGAAACGAAAAAATCGAAATTATTTTTAAAAACATTGAGTAGTATGCATTTTTAGTCTAGCGATTCCCTACAGGGATGAAACGCAGACGCCTCTCTGCAGTTTAATAGCAATGCATATATTTTAATTCCTTTAATGCATAGTTCTACTCAGGTGTTGAGAACTGTTGAAGTAAATATTGAATACTATGCATAACATATTATATCTTCATATAATATTATATGTTTATAAATAAAATAATAATAATATGTATATATATATATATATATATATATATGAACACGCTGTTCACTTATTGGCTGAACACTCTGGTACTAAAAATAAAGGTGTCCACTTAACGTGAAGCATTACTTTTTTATGGAAATCGTTATATAGGAAATATCTATTGTGAATATAAGTAAAAAATATATAACCCTTATAATTTCAAGATCTGTCTTGCTGTCGATACGAGATACCCCGGTCTCAGAGTAAGTGACCTGACTGCTAATTAAGTATGTCCTGGCGGTCGGGTTTCTAATCTCAGTGTGAAAACACTTGCCAGGTCCAGCCACACTTGAAAGCGCTCATACAGTGAAACAGCTATCAGCGGAAAAGTATATCTATATATTGATTGATTTTTGTCTTTAGAATATTTTCGGTCAACATAATACCAAAGAAAACAGTTCAAACGTTGAAACGCCTCGGTTTAAGGAAATGATGCAATTAACATTTCGACACACGGGAATAGTTTATGTGCATTTAAATTAGCCGGAAATTTAGCTGCAATATATGTTAATTGCATTCAGTAAAATTGAACGAAATTATGTATAAATATTAAGATATAAAATGTCATTTTTTAAATTTATTTTGAAAATAATGGCGGTTTTAGAATCATTTTAAACTGGCACACAAGTATCTAATAAGTTTTAATTTCAATCTACATGTCTCTGTTATCGGATTAATGTTTAAATTCAGATAAAATATAGTTAGGTAAACTAGCAAACTCAATCAATTTTTCGTGTGAGTTCAAATTTGGCTTTAAACCTCTACAGCAGCTGACAATATTTATGCTCGTTATGAATAGATAAACAACTTTAAAATATAGATGATAGACGGAATCCTTCTACAACGGATTAACAATTATTCAAAGCAGATCCACCCAGAACAGTTAGAGGGTTTTCTAAAATGTGTATCCTTAGTCACTGTAGTCGTAAGGGGCTACTGAGAATTATGGTAAAATTAAAAGGAAACTCCTAAATTGGAAGCTGTGCAGCTAGATGTTTGTTGACATTAGTTTTAAATTTCTGCAAGTCGGTATAGTCAGGAAAATATGGAGCAGGGAGGAAGTTCCAAACGGGCGGCAATATTGGAAAATTAAGGCACCGGGAAGCGACCCAAGGTAGGTACTGGGATGTGAGAGAGTAGGAGAGCTCCATAAAAGAGATGGGGAAAAGGGGAAACAGAAGTCGGGTTATTGCACTACCGTTGCATGATATTCGATCCTTTTGTTCCTGACACTGAAACGAGTGATACACAAAATGAATCTGCTACGTCATCATTCTTTCTCTCAGCCTTTCCGTATGTAGTGGGAAACCTAAACAAATCCTTCAAGACGGTAAACTGCAACCAAGCTTCGCTTCATACCGACTGGACATAATATACCTCGTTAGATACCTTGAGACCCTGTATAGCATGGAACACCACGAGAATTTTCAAATGCATCGCTCGCCAGGGTTTCCACAATCCACATTGACAATTCCTGCGGTTCCGTGAAAAAAATAAGTACCGTCAGCAGACACAAGATCTCACATCCAGGTTTGTTTTGCTTTGAATTACTTGGCTGACCACTAACTTAATATGCATTGGATAGTAATAGATTGTTGTTGTGTTCTTCAGTAGAACCTACGAGAGTACCACAGTTACGTAACGGATCTAAATGATTGATCGTGAAATTAGCTTGATAAAAATGTAGCTTGTTTTCGGCTCGAAGCGGATTTTAATGTGCGCTCGAACGGCTGCCATGTCAGAAATACATGTGGAAATATATGAGGCTTCTTGAAAGAAGGATATGGTGAAAGGCGAGTCGCCGGCTACGAGAATATGAGAGTGCCCTTGGAATGAGTAGACAAAAAGCATGTGTAGGCCAACTCTAGACCCGGATTTAATTAACTATTGAGATTGGGAGTTAGGTAGCCGTTTTTGAAACCATGTTCAAAAGTGGATGAGTGTCGAATTGTATAATAGGATACGGTAGATATATCTACGGAAAGTTAGATAGCAGACCATAATGGTAGACATTCTAAAGAGGGGTGTCTGCTTTGTTATCGCGGTAATACGCGCGAGTCAGATTATATTGTAATCCGTTAATTATCGATGCCGTAGACTTATTGTCTGGGTGTGACTAAATGCCTCGAAAGGCAAATGGCGATGACATTACATGATAATAGAGCACTGGGTTGTTGCAATTAATGTTGGCGTGGACAAATGACGCCTCGTAAATCGATAAATGACATAGTGTTGCTATAAGACCGATACTAGTCGTCGGGGGGATTTCCTACATCCTGGAGAAGTTTTATGGGGGGGGGGATAACGATGCAGGTAACGCATTCGGTGGTTCCTAGAAATGGCTGACCATAGAGAAAACTATAGAAATGTTAAATGGGGTTGTCCTGTTGCCCGTTCTGGTCCGAAGTATGGAATAGAACGAGTCTTCAGAAGGGGGATGTTGGGAAAATACACTCCTAGTAGTTGTTTTGAAAAGATAGAGGGGAAGGAGTGTTGGATAGTTACGGCACCGGGAGGAGTTTTCATATGGAAGTGTGAGGCGAGACAGTAGGTGCGCTCCCTTAAAGAGATGGAAGAAGTGTAAACGGAAGTCGTGTGATGTCATTTCCGTCGGGATAATATTCGATCCTTTTGTTCTTGACCCTTAAGAGAGTGAGACGCGAAACAAACCTGCCGCGCAGAGGGACGTGGCGTGCATGCAGTGGCCGCAATGGGCCTGACTAAGATCTCCCTTCCAGAGAAACTTAATTGTTCTCTCTCACACCCACATAAACATACATGAGTCCTGCCACAGTCCTGTATGTCTAAAGAAAAAAAAACTCTTAAGCCAAAAATTAGCGTCCATGTGTTTTAGGTGTCTCGTGCTTTGCGCGAACTCTCAATACCTCTACAAACGTGAAGCGACCGAATCAACCAACAAACAGCCGACGGACGTACCGAGTGTTTACGGAAACCGGTAAGCAGCTGTGTAATAATTGTACAGTAAGAAAATATATGCGGGGAAGAAAAGTCAACGTACAAACGTTGACGTTACAATGGGCAAGTTTGACAGAGAACCAGTGTACAAGCATGCATTATTATTATTATTATTATTATTATTATTATTATTATTATTATTATTATTATTATTATTAATATTATTATGATTATTATTATTATTATTATTATTATTATTATTGTCATTAATAATAATAATAATAATAATAATAATAATAATAATAATAATAATAATAATAATAATAATAATAATAATAATAATAAACAAACTACAAACTACAAAGAAAATGTTGGAATCTACAGAATTATTTTGACAAAGCCCATAGATGATAATCATACAATAAAAAGCAAAATAATAAGCGACACCTTTACAAACCAAGGTTTGGTATGGTAATAGAAGTGGAGTTAAATAGGTGCATTTCCTTAAAAACATTTATTCCGAAACCTACAAAATATACAACGATGATAAAGTTCTATTATAATGTAACAAATACGAAACTAACGTTTTCAAGCAAATTACTACATCGGTAGACACAATAATATCCTGCAATACAAGCAATATATGCATATTTAACAAACGTAGGAGCAAACTGTACTATCATAAGCGGATGCAAGCAGAATCTAGTATACAATGAAAACACAAACATAAATAAACGCAATAGAAACTGCAACATTATTTATTTCAAGCCACCCGGAATTAATTAATTAAATCAATTCTTTCAAGTAATAGGTACACATTTACCCAGAAATCGTGCACTTTACGAAGCTATACGTATGAGCACTGTTAAGATCAATTACTGTAAGCTCTGAAATGTAAACATACCATTAGAAAATAGTAAATGCAACTAACAACTTTAACTCTAACACTAATAAGCAATACAAAAATCATAGCAACAATGATAACACCAGAAGTAGCACTATTTTATGACAATGCCCTCTAATGAGCAAGTAATATACACATACTATTGTACAAACTACGCGAAACTATTCATAAATTAGTTAAGGTTACACAACTGAGGCAGAAACACATTTTAAAAACAGGCACACTTACAATATGATAGCTCTCAGAAGTCCAGCATATAAAAACAGTACACGTTCATTTAAGTATTTATGAGACCAGAGAATAAAAACATCTACAATAGCATAACATAATAAATCATTATGTAACACTTTTTTGTAATAAAAAAAAATCAGGTAGTGTAGGTTGAATATAGAGAAAAAATACCAAATAATAAGCTCATAACAAAAGAATAAACCAGTAAACAAAATCATGAATGTATAGATAAATGTAGACATTGCAATAAATACATCCTCTGCTATATGAACAGTGATAAGTGATAACAGTACAACAATCATATTAGTAGAAGAATAAGCACATAGGGAGAGTGTTGTGAATGCCTACTAGACACTATCCTCGAATCTCTGCGGTCTCTTTGTACAGCCGATTGTCAAGACAACCTAACCTGAGAATGCTTTACGCTACACGTACATCCTGACATCATATTAGAAGTAACATATCATTGTCTGGCCAAATAAGATACCATCCGAATAACTATACACCCCTCACGTAGCCAGGGGGTGCAAGATGGGGGGGGACAAATGACTATACATTGGCTCATAAGTATTTTAGACGTCCACTCGTTTCCAGTTTCTACAGCAGTCTGATTTAAAATCTAATCATTTCTTCTCATCTGTTGTCATGTGGCGTAATATCCGCGAGCAACTCGTCTTTTATCGCTCTGAATCATCCCTATGATCGTGACCCCACTTCATCAGATCTGACATCTGAAATACAATCTGGGAACGTTGTTTATTTCACGCCCGGGCAGGTCATTGTCACCGTACTCATGTGTCAAAACTTACAGGATAATAGCGAACATAACATTACTTTAGATTGCTATTATTATTATAATTATTATATTGATGAATATAAACAAAAATGTAATAATAAAAGAGATAAAATAATTGATGACGAATCCGAAGTAAATATGTAGAATATTAAACAATTAAAACTAATACATTTTAACTACACTTTTAGCAATTAATATAAAAAAAACAAGAGTATGAGTTAACTCCAACTCAACCAG
Source organism: Sepiola atlantica (assembly GCA_963556195.1). Classification (NCBI taxonomy): domain Eukaryota; kingdom Metazoa; phylum Mollusca; class Cephalopoda; order Sepiida; family Sepiolidae; genus Sepiola; species Sepiola atlantica. The sequence continues at coordinate 95,284,379 of OY744521.1, read as the reverse complement.
TAAAAATAAACAAAACTTATACAAAAAATGAAAGTAACCTAACAAAGTTAGTAAACCAAAAAGAAAAACAAACACATAAATCAATTAGTTTAGAATTAAAAACAGCAATAAACTATAAACGATGATAACAAGATCTAAATGCAAAGATAACTTTTAATGGGCAAAAGAGATTAGTCGAACGAGTGGCTATAAAATTGGAATACTTTCAGATAATTATTAACAGTTAATATCTTCGATATGATCACAACAAGAAGAAAGTCAACAGATTTATAATACGATTGCGTTTGAAATCGTTTTTACAGCGCTATGCCGATCGCTAATAGCGTGAAAACAGGTAATAATTTAGTTAAGAAAACGTAATTAATCATAGTACTATAAAACTCTGTCTAAAAAAGTATCGAGCAGGTAATATAAGTAAAACTTTAAAAAATTGAATATAGACGTCTTTCATCTTTTCAAAACTCATCAATGTGGCTAGATTAAGTGAAAACATACCTCGAACTTCGAAAATGTCGAGCCTAACGATCTAACATTCTAAGCTGTTGTCCAGGAGGTTGACCAAGCATCTATCGGATAATAGTGCCATAGCCAGACAGCTCATCAACGAACACTCCTGTCCCCGCTCGCAAATCAAGAAACTTCTTGTAGACAACACTAACATCCTAGAACACAATACTAATATACAAAAACTCCATATACTAGAAGCTTTACACATGAAAACAAAAAAAAACGGTTATTAACAGGATAAATTTTTACACTAGTACTAATATACTTAAATGTTTATAATACAAAATAAATATAGTTTTGTATTTCAATTTTCCCGCCAAAATTAACTATGAACTCACTCCAGGTCTTTACCTGATTGACATTATTCCCACTGAAGATAGACCCAGATGTGTCAGAAAGTACTTTAGACCTAACTGAAAATTACGGCAGATTCATCAGCTAATTCTCACCCGAGATTAGGACTTTAATCCGGAAAAAAGAAGGGATTCATTCAAAAATATCCAGACACGAGTTGTCGGTTATTTTTAATAATACGTGCCTGAGAGAAAAAAATGCTGCCTCAATACACACACACACACACACACACACACACATATATATATATATATATATATATATATATATATATATATATATATATATATATATATATATATATATATATATGTCTACATATATATATGAAGAAAAGTTAGATTTGCAGTATGTGATTGCCTGTTAAAGCTTTATGAATATACATACATATAGAAATGCTTTTCGTCAATCATTTTCAATCTAAGTTCGACCGCGTCCGGAGAAAATGAAATTTAGCTTCCCTTTGATTTTATTGATTTCTATACTTAGCTTGATTACCCGTTTCTGCTTAAATTATTGGCGCTATATACATAATTGTGGCGAATATATATATATATATATATATATGGATATATATATATCAAGGAAGGCGATCTATCCCTTAATAGACTTCAAGAAGGGCCTATGCTGGAAATCTCATTTCTTTGATAAATCATAACTAAAAAACCAATAAACCAATTTAGTTAAAATGTTGCACAAACTTTTTATTTGATAGGTTCTATAAGTGTGTAGAATTTCAGCATCATTAGTCAAGGCAACCTAGAGATCCAGAAAGTTCAATCATGAAATCATGTTATCTGTGTGTACGTACGTATGTGCCAACCTGTATCTCATCAATTATTTGATGTATTCAGCTTATTTTTGACAGAGATAGAGGTGCTAGGGTCTAGTGTATTACAGTTTAATTTCAGTTTTCCATATACAGGGTGTTTCAAAAGTCTTGGGAACATTACAAATGCGTATATCTCATGAACTATTCCAGGTAGAAAAATGAAACTGGTGCCATTTTAAAGCTTGCTTAATCAAGTTTTTGGTCATACTAATGATTTTCGTGTTATCTATCCAGGTGCAGTAATGGCGTTCTCTAAACAAGACAAGGCATTTTGCGTCCTCCAATTTGCAAAGACTGAATCGTGGACATGTGTTCAGCGTGCATTTCGCAGGAAATTTAAAAAAAAAGCCCCTGAAAGGAAATCCATTGTCAGATGGCATGCTAAATTTGTGAAAGATGGGTGTTTGTGCCCATGTAAGCGAACAGGTCGCCCTTCAACTTCAGAAGATGCAGTTGAGCAAGTTCGGACAGCCTTTCAGCGAGGCCCCCGTAAATCAGTGAGAAGAGCCAGCAGGGAACTTCAGCTTGCTCCAGCAACTGTCTGGCGTGTCTTAAGGAAACGACTGCAAATGGTACCTTACAAGCTCAAGTTGGTCCAAAAGTTGAATGACACTGATAAGCCACTTCGCCGTGACTTTTGCATTGCAATGCAAGAGAAGTTGGAAGATAACGGCTTTGATGACCGGCTTGTTTTTAGCGATGAGGCGACCTTCCATCTGAATGGCAAAGTTAACAAGCATACGACTCGCATATGGGGCACTGAGAATCCTCATGAACTTCTTAAGCACGAGCGAGATTCACCAAAAGTGAACGTGTTTTGTGCAATTTCCAAGAAAGGTGTCTATGGACCGTTCTTCTTTGAAGAGGCAACTATCACTGGCGAATCCTATCTCAACATGCTGGAAGACTGGTTATTGCTCAGTTGGAACAAGCATAATCTGATGACTTCATTTTTCAACAAGATGGTGCACCACCACACTGGAGTCTTAGAGTAAGGCAGTTTCTTAACACAAGGCTGCCTGGTAGATGGATTGGGAGATCTGGGCGAGGTGATGACGTTCTCATGCCCTGGCCTCCTAGGTCTCCAGATCTTACCCCGTGTGACTTTTTCCTTTGGGGCTTTGTCAAGCAACAAGTCTATGTGCCGCCCCTTCCAAGAGATATTGACGAACTAAAGGCTCGAGTAACGGCAGTTGTGGGAACCATTGACGTCAAGATGCTGGAACGCGTTTGGCAGGAAATGGACTATCGACTAGATGTCTGCCGTGTGACGAATGGTGCTCATATTGAGCAACTTTGAAGATTCCGCACAAAACTTGAAACTTTAACCTTTCCAACGGTACCAATTTCATTTTTCAACTCCTAATAGTTTTTTAGTTATTAAAAATCGTTATGTTCCCAAGACTTTTGAAACACCCTGTACATTAACATTACCATTGTATTGAAGCATAGCCTTTACAAAAGTAGTGACATTCCATGATAAATGCCAGTATAGTGAAACTATATGCCTTTGATAGGGTTAAGATAGAAATTCATATACACTAAATGTACAAAAGCAAAGAAGATTCTAAAATCTTTACACTGTTATTGTCATTAAGGGTATGACTACATATCAACCAAACCATTTCATTATCACATCACTACAGTATAAATCTCTATGCATGAGTGGATGAAGTGTGTGAGGTGCGCTGAAGACAAATTCCTACCAGTAAAATACATAGCCCTGTTGCGCTCGCATACCCTTAATCAAGGGAGGCAATCACAGTGTCTTCCAGAGGTTCACTACGTTTTGGGATGAGACTTGACAATCCGTCAGCGTGACAGATTTTTTTCGAGGGGAAGTATTCCATCTTAAAAGTATAATTTAATATGGTTTGTTCCCCACCTCTGCAGTCTGTTAGCTGTGTGTACGGGCAGTCCTTTTTTTGATCCAACAATTGTGAGTAAAGGTTTATGATCCGTTTGTAAAGTGAAAAACTTACCGTGTATGTAACGGTGGAATTTCGAGACTGCAAATATGATCCCTAAAGACTCATTTTCTATTTGGGAGTAGTTCTTTTCTGCTGGTAGCAGTGTCCTCGATGCGTGAGCTATTGGTTTGTGAGTCCCGTCTAGCATTTTGTGTAAAATGCATGCCTCGATGCCATATGAGATTGCGTCGCTAGCGACAATAATCTCTAAGTCTGAATTATAGTGAGTTAGAAAAAGATCGGATGTGACGACTTTTTTCGTTTTCTCGAATGCTTCCTGACATTCAGCTGTCCATTCCCACTCTTTGTCTTTTTTCAGAAGTTCATTCATTGGAGCACGGAGGTTATGCATAGTAGTTAGCCAGTCCGAGAAAACTTTGTAAAGATGCGATATTTTCAGGAGCCGGCATGTCCTGAATTGCAGTAGCCCGTTCTGGGTCTGGTCTTCTGCCATCTTTGTCAATAATGTGGCCCAGGTATTTGATTTTCTTGATGAAAAGATCACATTTGGCTTCTTAGAGTTTGAAACCGTACTCTTGGATTCGCGAGACAACTTTGTGGACGTGTTCCCGGTGTTGTTCTTTGGTATGATTAGTCATTATGGTGTCGTTTAGGTATGCTATTGCGAATTCCAGTCCGTTCAGTATAGTATTTATTAACTGCTGGAATATGGCTAGTGCGACCTTGACACCGAAAGCGAGTCCCCTGAATTTGTATAACCCGCGATGGGTGGTAATACATAATAGTTTCGAGCTTTCCTCTTCCACGGGAATCTGTAAATATTCGTCACTTAAATCTATTTTGAAGAAAAATCTTCTTCCATTTAATTTAGTAAATATTTCATCTGGGCACGGAAAAGGATAATCGTTTAGTGACGCATTCAATCCAGTCGAAAAATCGGCGCAGACGCAGATCTCTTTAGTGTTCTTGTTAACATAGACAGTCGGAGCAGCCCATTAGCTATATTCAATTTTAGAAAGAATGCCGGTCTTAACTAGTCTGTATAGTTTTTCATTTATGTTCTCGAGTGAGGCGAAAGGTACATTTCTTTTCTTAAATACGGGTTGGATTTTTTCCTTTAATTCAAATTTTGCCGCCATCTTTTTGCATCGACCGTGTCCATTTGAAAAAAAACTTCTGGGAAGGCTTTTTTCAAATCTTCTTTTAATTTATCTGCTTCGGTTGTAAGACTTTCTATTTTTTTGGCAAAAAGCGTTAATGGGTAAATCCCATCAATTGAATTGGTTCATCCACTCTGTCCCAAATAAATTGTAAGTGTTTCTTAACGCGGACATTTTTAATGTTTTGTTTTATCCGTTAAACTTAACGTTAGTTAAAATCTCACCTTCTAATTTTATTTTCCCCATTCACCGACCTGGCTATTTTGTTTGATTTTAACAAGTTGATGATAGTTAAATCAGATCCGGAGTCTAATTGTAACTTCATTCTTTCGTTAAGGATTTGAACTTGAAAGTCCTTCCTTATGTTTATGCTATCCTGTTCGCTTGATCTTGCGATTTTTATCTGGCTTTTAAATCCTTTATTTGCTCTACAATGTGAGCTCTTGTGTCCGATTTTGTTACAAATTAAACAAGTTTTAAACCGGTAGGGGCAACCCATATACCAATGAAGAGCACCACAGCGCGAACAGGGGCTAGGTGGTGATTTGTTTTCTTTTTTCTTGGGTCAATTTGTTTATGGCGAAAAATGAGAATAGTCACTTTTTTTGGATTGACTTGATTTTGAAGGAATGTTAGGATATGATTTTTGTCGTACCTTTCTTATGTATGCTATGCCCGATTCTTCTATGTATTTCGAGTCTTGCTTCACGCTTACAAACTTCTCGCAGTCCTCTGCGACTGTTTGTAAGGTAATCTTCGGCTCATTTTCTAGCTTATTCAGAACTCTGCGTCTTACATCGGCGTCTTTAGCTGATATCAGTCCTTGCCAAACATTAAACATTTGAAATCATCTGCGATTAGTTCAGCAAGCTTGAAATCGTCACAGTGCTTATTCACTACTGATGCGAAAGTCGTGTAATCCTCGCAATCTTTTCTCGTTAAATTTATGCACTTCCATCTTTTGTGAAAAAGGGAAATTTAGGGGCTAAACAACTCCGTCAATAACTTTACCGCCTACGAGAAAGTTAAATTGCTGGTCTTACGGGGTAATATGTAGTCAACGAACTTTGTAAGTTCGATGGTCCGTAATTTACTAACGAGTAATCGAACATTTTTAGCGTCTGCTCAATTTTTGCAATCTATGTTGTAAAGATCTTCATACCTTCTAAAGTATGAAGCGAATGTTCTATTGTTGTCTGGAGAATAAGAACAACTGTCAATTGTACTCGAAACAGTATTTTGGGAAAATGCAAATTCGTTCCCGGTATTTTGCCCCCTATTCGATATTGTTTTTAGCAATAGTTGTTCAAACTTTTGCTGTTTTTCATCAGCTTTTCGTCGTTGTTCGTCTGCTTTTTGTTGTTGGACAAGCAGTTTTTCTTGAAACCTAGCTTCCATTTGAGCCTGTTGTTCGGTTTGGAATTTCACGAGTTCTAACATCATAGTTCTGAATTCTTCCATGTTTACTGTTGTGTCTTTATACAATACAACTTTTTTCTCTTTTATATTACGCTGCTAACGTAATTAGTTCTTCAACCAGAAAAAAAATGAAAGTCAACCCTTTTTTTTTGGACAAAAAAAATAAAGTTTTTAAATTTCGGCGATAATATTTTTTTTTTCTCTTTGGAGAGAGAAAAAGAAATGTATAATATTCCTTTGTTAAAAATTTTAACTCAGTACCGGAATAAAATAATGACTCACGAGTGTCTTTCTAGAAAAAAAAAATTAGTTGATATTTTTTCGTAAGAGATAAAGAACAAACAAAAATTACGTAAATTTACTTGCTAAAAAAAATCCGATTTTCGAGATTTATTTTTCTTTGTCCGCCGGATAAACTTGTTTTAAAACTTTGGTGCTTTTTCTACGTTCGTCTTTAATTTCCTCGTGCATTTGCCAGTGTTTGTCTTACGCTGGGTTTTTTTTATTCGAAAAATGTTTCGTTTGTTCAAAGATGAGTACGTAAGAAAAAATTTGACGTAATTTTAGATTGCTAGTTGTTGTCTGGTGGTTAGAAAATGGAAAGAGAGTAGATCTTCGAATCCTTCGTCACCAAGTTGTTGTGGCCCTGTTAAAAGGGACCGAAATGAATACACGAACACGGTATGAAGTAGAAACAAGTGTATTAAGAAAATAGAGTACAAAGAGGAGAAATATGCGCCTGGTAAGTAGAGTTTGACTATCTAACAAGATTCCGGCAAGAGTTAATTGCCATGGGCATTTATTGAGTAAAGAGGAAGAGTCCATGTTGTACATAGGTAAGTCATCATAACAATTATGTCTATAGAAATTGGATTAAATAAAAACAGAAAGTGGTTCGGAACTCTCTGCATAGAACCGCATATGTACTATCCCGTTACAGACCCATATAGACACCTATTGCACTAACCGTTCATCAACATAATTATGAAAATATCTAAGATACAGGAATATTATTAAGTCATTTAGCCAATAGAAAGTGTACCTCTAATAGTAGCTGACTGAATATATATAGCAAGCGCCTATCTGATGGAGTTAAAGGAGATCAGTTCTGCACTTAGTTTCATATTTAAATGAGCTAAATATGTATTTGCAACCAAATTGATGTAACTTTAGATAAGTAAGAATATACCTCAAATAAATTCTGAATTTTAATAAATAAAGGATAGAATTTCCTAACTATTTCAAGGAAATTAAATTTATAAATGTGCGTACAACGTTTAGGATTTACTAGCTCTGAACTGAATAATTCAAAAGTGCGTACAAGTAAGTTACCCCACACGTACGTTTGCTCTTGTGTTTGTTCTTAATTTTTTTTCGTCAAAAAATGACCCACTGTATTGTGTAGATGTTTTTCCTATAGATTTCAATCCAATAACTTTTTATTTTTTGTGGAATTTTCTGATGAGTGTCTAGTGTTGCAGAGACGATACTGACAGAAAACTGCTGTTTAGTTCACAACACAAGAAACAAACCGTAAACAGTACATCTTAATAAACGGTTATATGTTTAGTAAATGTGAAAAAATTAAAGTAGAAACAAAATAGAAATAAATCATGGTTATTGTTACATACAATGGAGACCACACACACACACATATATATATATATATGTATATATATATATATATATATATATATATATATATATATATATATTTATATATATAGTCAATCAAAGACAAACTGTTTTGATTTATCGTAACTCTTCGATGGTCCTAGACTACCACCTATCTAAAACTATGGGTGAAACCTTCTACTCGATAGCCTATAGTTATAACCATTTGACTATAGGACGGCCACCGTTGGTAAGCGATATATCAGGGTTTTTATATAAACGTTTACCGCTACGAGACAAATGCGATAGAATTAACGTTAGTGCTCAACCCAAGAAAAGGGTTGTTATATAGACATTTACATACATACATATTTAACTAAAAAAATTTTTCAGTACGGCTAGACTATACGTACACATACACACACGCACACACACACACTCACACATACACACACATATATATATATATGTGTGTGGGTGTGTGTATGTGTGTATTAGTATATATGTATATATCTGTCTTTATGTTCTTTCTGTATGTATTTATGTAAAGCAATGATTAGCATCATATGAATTGGCATGCGTTTCCTGGGACTAGCGAAGTGTTGTTCAATGGAGAAAATAAACTGAAATATACCAATAGTGTCCCAGAACATCAGAATGAGGAGTATTTGGAAACATTCCAAACGCTTTGGATGTAAGATCAAAAGGAATCGATATTGAAAATTTCCCCACCACAGAAGTTGTAAATTCGACAATAATAACACGGCAAATGACAAAGAGATAACAAGAAGCGGATGGAGAGAAATAAGGCAGAGAGGGGAGAATGATTCAGTCTAGAAATACGACACTGTAGAACCAGGTTATCTGATTCGGATACGAACATATTTCTCTCATCAGTTGAAATTATATAACATGAAATAATGTTTACAATGGAAATAATTGTTTAAAGTGAAAAATAGAGCTATTCAAATATCTAAGGCTATGTAACCGTTATAATTGAAATAACTTAACGTACGTAGGCATATATTTTATAACTTCATTCAAATCAAGTATATATATACACTCTTACATTTTCTGATAAAATTATGGTTGAATGTGAGTATGTTGCAAACTTAATATTGAATACATCATGTATATATATATATATATATATATATATGTGAGTGTGGGTATATATATATATATATATATATATATATATATATATATATATATTTGTATGTATATATATATAGATATAGATATATATACATATATATATATATACATATATGTATATATATATATATATATATAAAGTAATCCAACAAAAGATATAAGCGTCAACTAATATCTTATAATTAGTGAAATATATATATATATATATATATATATATATATATATATATATATATATATATATATATATTATACATATTATAATTTGCCTAATTTTGTTACTCATTTCCTACGATGAAAAAAAAATAATACATAAGTATTTATGAACAAAAACAAGTGCATGTGGGGAAAATAATTCTTGCAAAAAGATAAAGGAACAAAACATAACAAATGTTACGCGCTTTTAAAATAACGTCGTATCTTAACTTTTCAAAAAAGGCGACAAAATTTACTGAAAATGTAAAATATCCTTATGGGAAAAGAAATAAAAAGAAATATATATATATATATATATATATATATATATATATATTATTTCATGATTTCACATAAAATGTTATAAGTAAACAAAACTTATGTATTAATTTTAAGTATTTACATCAAAAGTGCTCAATACGTGATTAGAGCTAAGTATTAGGTTATGAAAATATGTTTATTCCAATTAAACTACACCAGCGATCTCGTGTTTCATCTCCGGGCGATCGTCAGGCTAAAATGCGAAAGCCTCTGTGTAGATTAATTGCCATATATATATTTGCATAACTTACTATGTATATATATATATATATATATATATATATATATATATATATAAATTAAGTTATATTTATAGTGAAACTGACGAGTATAAAATACTAAGGCATTTGATAGGATTCAACGGCAGAGCCGGAGTCTTGCACTGGGACTTTACGTTAATGTCTATTTCTAATCTTTTCAAGAGTATTCTAATAATATTGAATGATATATATATATATATATATATATATATATATATATATATATATATATATATATATATACTTTTTTAAAAAGTACTAATGAAACGGGATGGATTTAATAAACGTTACGATGCGTTGCAGCAATTTTTAATTGTTTTTGTTGTGTATTACTTACAATACAATATGCACATATATAAAAGTTTTTTTTCGGATGTCCAATGTTTGACTTACATAAGAATATATCAACAACATTGATATTTGATTCTGTTTATCCAATCATGAATGAAATATATCAGTTTGTTATTTGCCAGAAAAATGTAAATTTGAATATCTTTCATTTTTACCATATTCAATGCAGCCAAGTTTTTTTTTACTAGTAGCATAAACTGTCTTGGATTCATCATTTTTTTCCAAATTGAAGTTTACAACTGGCGTCTATCCTCGACGTTTACGTAGATATTAACATATTTTTGTTAATTAAAATTAAGACTGCGTTTTCAGAATTTAATTTAAATGTAAGAATGAACCAGGCGGAATTTTTGTGGGTTCCATGTTTGCGCTGCATGGGAATAGCTTACTTGCTGCAAGTGAGAGATATTCGGAAATAAGAAGAGGGACATAGAAGAAATTGAAAATGTATCTCGTGTTATATTTGGCCACACAGAATTTTAGTTCTCTTTTAAAAAAGAGGTTTTTCCTTGAACGGGAATTCATGCTGAGCTGAAGAGTCAGAAAAAATAATGTTCTTAGATTGTCTGCAGATAGGCCCTTGTTAGTGAATACCAGCTGTTATCTCAAGCGCATATCTGAGTGTTTCGGTCTGAGTGGCCGAATTGTGATGACAGAGAAAAAGGCCAGACCTCTTAGATTCTCTGTCGAAAGTACATAAGTTCGAAGAGATTGACAGAAGAAATGAAATAGTCTTGATCCTCTTGGTGTCACGAAGACAGTCTGGTTTTCTTGTGACTGAGACGCATCTGACTCTGTTTGCCTCTTAGATAGAAACCTATGAGACTTTTGGTTTTATTTGTCCGGACTGACATTCTGCAGGTGTGTTATTAAAAGAAAGAAAACCCACCCCATTTAAACATCCTAAAGAATAAAACATTGTTATTAGTTTTAAACGAAAGTTTTTATTTTACTTGGAGGAATAATTATCCTGTTCTAGGACTCACTGAGACCATGTTGACACAGCAACTTTGGATCAGTTCAACGAGCGAACAATCACGGACTGTGCAGTTAACGCACACAGACACGTTCATGTATGTTGGTGTGACCATCGGATTTACTGTTTTGGAAGAGGGGGATTAATGGAGTGATTAAGATCGGATAGAGTTAATATTTTTCTTCCAATCAGAATTTACTTTATATTATGGATATTAAGTGAATTGATAGGATATCAGTTGCTATTTACATTGATTTGAAAATATTGATGAATTTAGGAAAGTCAAGAAAAGAATGCATCGTTTGGGGCCGATGATACTAATTGAGTTTTATTCTTTTTCGAATTGCGTTGGTGTTTTTTATTTAGAAAAAAGTCGACAAAAAGAAGCAAATTAAAAAAAATAGCATACGTTATTGTAACTAAACGTTATAAGCAGTGTAAAAAGTGTTTTTTTTTAAGTTTTGAATCGTGCGTGTGTGTGGCAAAAAGATAATAATTTCTATAGAAAACAAAAAAGATAAAAATTGAAAATGATATTGCAAAAAGTGAAAGGAATAACAATAATACATATTAGTAGACTAATACACACACAGATATATATATATATATATATATATATATATATATATATATATATATATATATACATAAGAGCGAACAAAAAGGGGTTTGAAAGCTAAACAACGGGTGAGGTTACAACAGTAATCGAGGTACCTCACAAGCTAATGGCAAAATTAAACGTTTCAGGCTTGAAGATACCGATGCTTTTGAAACAGACCGCTGAGCTAAAGCCACAGCCGAGAGTCATACGAAAATAATTACAGGGTTTAGGCGAACATTGGAAAGACAGGGTAGCTGTTCAAGCCAGTAGCTTTTTGACGTTCGTTCGAATCGCATCATCCTTTTATTTAGTATGAATGTTTTAATAACTAAATTATGAATTAAAAAAAACATTAACTGTTATAGAAAAAATGGGTGTGAAAAAGGCTGTTATGGGCGGTTTGTTCAAAGGTAGTCGGTCGTGGAAGTAGTAACTGTCCGATTTTCATTTTTCTGATATTCGTTGGTGGGTGTTCTATTTTTTAAATTAATTAAATTGAATAATTTGTTGAATATAAAAGAAAAGCTTAATATATGTTGTTCGAGCCAGTCCGAAGAAATGCAAGTTGGAATCAGAAATAACTGCAGTATTTATGTTTTATATACAGGTGTGTATGCGATACTTTTAGTTCAGTTGATCTTACGGTTATAATAAATAAACTACCAGGATTAGTGACATATGAATTAGGTTATTTAGTTGGTAATGATATTACATCATGTTATTCATATGCATTGTTTTAAATGCGGGAGTGAATTTTGAGAAGAAAATATGTGTTAAGATTTTCGTGGTGTATATGTTAAAAATGAACAGCGTTTAAAAAAACAAAAGTTAAGTGATTGGAAGTAAAAATATAAAGGTTAGTTTCGTGTAGACTAAAGGTATTGCCTCAGGACCAAGACCAAAGGTTACTGACAGTAATGGCAATGGCGGGGTCGGTGAAAAGTGGAATGAACCGGATTGTTGCAAAGATCCCTATGTCTGAAGATTCCGATTGAACAATCGGAATTGATATTGCTAAAGCAATGATTGCAAATAACTCCTATTAGTGTGAGTTGGTGCATCACCTGGGCAGATTTACGCTTCTGTACTCGCATATAACTTAGACTTAAATAGTCTCCTGTTCTTTGCTGTGTGATCTACAATTGAATCACTCTGGATCGATGACATCACTGTTACCCACACTTAATGCCTAAGAGTGAACGCTTATTTATTGCTAACCCAGCCAAAGGCCTTATCTACCTTAATAATTTTCATAGATTATGTATGAAAGGATTAGGAAAATTTATAAAGGAAACTGCTATTTTGTGTATGCAATTCATGTTTTTTGTGGAATGAATATTAGTTGTGTTGTGGGCACTCAGTTTATTTGCACATGTGTGCCTAAGGAAAACCGGAAGAACCTTTCTCACACAAAAAGAATGTGAAAAAGTGAGAAAGAGTGGAAGAAAAATAGTGGGAGAGAGAGAGGGTGCATAGATATATAGACAGAAAAGGAAAATGTCCAACCTTTACCCTAACTCACGATATATTTTCTTTATTTAATGTTATTCTTTACGTAAACAGTATTTCAGCAAACACTAACAAGTGCATTGGTTTCTAAAACATTGTTGTAACAAAGTAAAATAGTGTATACTTATATAATAATTGTTTTTCTTCATAAATATTCGTATATTTTTTAAACGATCCAGACTGAAGATAAATATTACAGCCGCAAATAGAAGTTATCGACTTTCATGAATTAAATCGAGTACTTATTGTGGCATTTGCTTTCACATCAATTGCGTCGCTATCTTTTCGTTTACAAATATAATATTTAACATAAAGTCCCCTCAAGATAAAAAATGAGAAACATCGATAAACATTCTAATATACATACAATTATTATTGTAGCAACAACAACAACAATAACTACTACTACTGATAATAATAATGTATATATTTATAATAATAATTACAAACATTTGTTTAGTACAAAGCTGTGAACGATAACCCCCCCCCCCCCGGCGCATGTAACATATATACCGAAACAAATCCGGACTGTAATTAATCGTTACTATAATCAATTTTTATATCGAATAAAGAGTTTCATTTATTTAACTACCGAACAATTTATTATAAACTGATTATATTAAAAGTATGGTAAAACTATCGAGATAATTATGTTATTCATATTTAAAAAGAATGAAATGAATAATGTATTTTAGAAAAGGTTCCAGACAGCTAAAATTATTTTTAAGTAAAGGTGCTACGGAATGGTGCGTTTAATGCATCCGTACCTCTACTGTGTTGGATCGGTTATATCTCTTCAGAATTTTACGAATTTTTGTTGACGTATTTTTTCTTGTTACACTATTTATTTTGTTCAAATTAACTTCGCCATCTGGACACAACATCTAAGTTATTATTCGTTCGTTACGAGACCATTCATAGTGAATCATACCTAAATGTTGAGAAATTAATCCCCTGTGTATAAACTTAAGGCAAATAATCTGATACGATATAGCTAGAAAGGTATTAAGCCCGGTATTCTATCAGTGTATCTCTGTGTATGTAATACGTCTTTCAGTTAAACGTATTGGAACGTAACGGAATACGACAAAACCAAACTGAATAAGAATAATGAGAATGGAACAACCCAATATTTTGAACATTATAACAACTTGATGATGACAAAGTTATCTGCAACCGTCCGAATGTATTTGAAATCATTTCATGTTTAAATTTGAAATAAATGATGAAGACAACCTTTCAGTCTGCAGATACAATGGATACCTACTGTAAGGAAGAAAGAGTTTCGCAATCTTCAACTGCATCTTTCATGGACTAGCATCACTTGAATCCACTGGCAAGCATGAATTCTTTATGACTGGAAATGTTGTCGGAATACGCAGAAACAGACTGGCGTTATTTGCGAGTTTTATTACTAATAGATTATTTGCGGAACTAAGGCTTCCGAGTCTAGTTTATCCACTCATAATATAAGATGAATATTCTTTCAGTGTTTCTGTGTGTCTGTGCCTGTCTGTCCATTTGTCACAGATTTTAAAAGAATATATGGACTTCTTTTCTAAATCGAAAATATTACATTAATAAGAAATGATACATTCAGAACAAATAAAAATAAATGTCATGACCAGAAATCGAAGGCGAAAATTGAAATTTTCAGTCTGATATTTTACGAACCGAGCTATTTGGATGTTCTTATAAATATATCTTAAACATTACCTTAACAAAATAAGTATAGTTTTGACCAGAACTCATAGATTTATAATTTAGTTTATGTTTCAAAATATGTATTGAAACATAAGCGATAATAAGAATTAATAAATGCATTGTTCAATAGCGTTGGAAATACTTTTAATAGTCCAACACAATTTACTTTGTGTTGACCACGTATCGGTAAAAACTATTTACTATAATATTTACGCGATCTTGAGACCGTATATATATATATATATATATATATATATATATATATATATATATATATATATATATATATGTGTGTGTGTGTGTGTGTGTGTGTGTGTGTATATATATGTGTATATATATATATATATGTATATATATATATGGAGAGAGAGACGTTTAGAAGAAAAGAGTAAGAAATAGAAAGAAGAATGTGGTAAAAAAGACAATATAATGTGTGCGATATTATGAATTGGCGAGAACGATATACATGTCTTAAGCAGGACGGTGACAATTATAAAGCTAATTAAGCGACATACATTATAAAGAATCTAAAGTCTCTGTTTACAAATCTCCTTACGAAAGCAGAAGTAGAGTTTGTAATGTGGGAAAATCATGCATCTTCTAAAATCAGCAATCTGGATTAAGGCAAAAATATATATTGCTTCAGTTTAGAAGAACTTCTCCTTTACTAAGCGTGAACAGAAAATAGTATGTGTTGTATCAGAACAGATACTAAACTTTGCTTCAAGCAAAACGGCAAAAATAACGGCATATATATATATGGGAAAAGAAAGATGAAGGTAATCCGACGTAATGGGAAAATGAAAAAGGAAAACCAAAAAATGGATGTTTTTCATGTGTACATCAATGGTTCGTCTTTATTTATAAGACTTCATCAGGATGATAATATAAAGAAAAATGTCATGCAAGCACAAACACATATAGGGTTGACATAGTGGGAAAAAGGAAATAATAGTCAATACTGGAGAAAACAAGTAGGGTGGACATCCGTACTTGGTGAGGAATGAAAAATGAATGTTTATGAACATGAGTGGGGAAGAAGTGGAAAAATGAGGGGTGAGCAAGGATACTGTGGTTGGTAGTAAGAGAAAGAGGTGGGGGATGAGCAGGAATAATGTAGATGGCAGTGAGTGAGTGAGTGGAAGGGTGGAGGAGAGGGAGGAAGGAGGTATTTGAACCGGTGGCTGAAGTCAAGACTGAAGGGGAAAAGTAAGTTGGAATGTTTGTGTGGTGGGGGTGTATGCAGAGAAAGAATGAATGAACACAAAAGGGACATAAAAACAACAACCCTTTCAGTGCAATTCTCTCCCATGCACTAGAACATGGTCATGCCTTCAAATTTGAACAAGCCGAAATCGCAAAATACATCCACAACAATTCTCGGCGAAGATAATTGGAAACTGCACTCATCACCGCCTCCAACACCCATCCTCTTTCTTCACCAATCTTTACTTTCTCTAACTCATTCCTTGTTTCCCTCACATTTTTAACACAGCCAACTTTTCTCATTTTCCAAATATTTCGTCTTCATTGAAATACTTATCTGAGGATGGAGAAACAATGTAGAAAATTATACAGGTATTTTAAATTGTCAGAACATTATCCAACTTCCGGCATTGTTGTAGATGTAAACAAGCGAAAAATGACAATCACGATTTTGGATAATCCATTATCATCAGATCTCTGTATCTTTCAAGAAATGTGGGAAATGAATGGGATGATGGATTTATTTGCTTTCCATATCTATTTTTGCTAGGGGGATTGTCTGGGTCCAAATATGTCACAGCCGAGCTTGGCCGGCAGTGGAGCTGGGGGTCGGGGGTGTATGAATCTACCGTCAAGTTCTGAATTAGGAAGCGATAGAAGAAAGAAAAGAAAAGATAAAAAAACTAAAATAATTATAATTTCTTATGAATGTAAAAGCGGCTAGATGGGTTTGACAAGCAAATTATGATTAAATATACACAGTTTTGGCATAAGGAAATAGGGGGATATTATACTTATCAGTTTAATTGTTCAAGTGTGCGTGCATTATATTATTCCTATTTATTCAATTACTTTATTTTTGTCTCATTAATTATTTTTTTTACAATATGTGAGAATGTGTATAAAGGAGATTTAGAATAATATAACTCGTTAATTTATTCATGTATGAATGTGTTTATTTTTATATAGTTAGTTCTTTATTCGTGTATTATTACTTCATAAATACTTATCAGAAGTATGCATGATTATACAAATTTATGCATGATGTAAATATAAGTCAAAAATGAAGTTATGATATTCATAGTGTCTTAAATTATGTTCGAATATATTTATTTAGTTCCATTATTATAATTATGAGTGCATTATTAATTAACAAAAAAAAAACATTGATATAATTACAAGTGTAGACCGTTTTTCTTTTCGGCCATGCTGCTATTGTCTTCTGTTTTGCTGGAATATGCCTCGGGTTCTATCGATAACTACGAATATGGTAGGATATTTAAAACAGTAATTCATTTAAACTCTGAAAATATAAGACAATAACGTTGGACCAAGTGTGTTTGTTATGTACTAATGGGTCACTGTTTATCTATGAGTAAAAGCCACTCGAGTATCAGCGTTAAAGAATTTATTAAGTGGTCGCTGACACACCCCTATGAAGTTGAATTGGATCATTTAAGCGAACAGCTAAAAATAATTTATTAACATTTTACTTGAAAACATGTAGTTAGCTGAGAAGACGTACCGTGGTATTATGTTCCACATACGAGTAATTTTGGAAAATAAATTTGTTCATGGAAGTTATGTGTAGTTTTAGGTACACAGAGGACGAAATGAAAATTATTTACATCGGTTGTAACTAGACGAGTTCTTGTTGTTAATGTTTTACAGGGGGGGGGGGCATAGATGGCGCGTAGTCAGGAACAGACCATGAAAATAATAATCGAACAGAAAATGACTAGCAACTTATATTCTATTAGAAAGAGGATGTAAGACTAAATGAAGCCACTCAGATAGGTGGGTGCTTCTTGATACGTACATATCTTTAAAGAAAATAGCAAAGACAAAAGTATACGTGCGTTTACTATTTTTTCATCATTAGAAACCACGTGTAATGATAGTTTTTTGTTTTATTGATAGTTTAACAAAGAAAACGGCCGATTTGTTTCCACAATAATGCAATATAGAAACAGTATTAAATCACTGAAATAGATTATCATCGTATCATTGTTTGGAAATTTGTAAAACTTACATTTTATTTTTGTATATTTTCCGGTAAATATATATTGAGTAATTATCCATCGCGTAACTTGCATTAATTGATTAACATTGTTTAAAAAAATACGGCTCAATTGTTTAACCATGGGTTGGATTCAGAAAAAATATATTTTGTTTTGAAAACTTGAGCATACAAACCACGTGTCTTCTCCCTTACCAATGGTGAATTAAAATACGATGACTTGGGTTATATTTTCTACAAGTAATTTTTTATACAATTACAATAAACATCATAGAACTTTGAGTAATAAGCATTGGGTCGTGAGGTATAAATTTTGCGTAAAGTTTTAAATGATGAAGGTTGACAAGTCTGTTTTCTATCTATAATATCATAAGTGTGTAAGTCATTTCCAAGCATCAAATAAACATGAAACACAATACTATATATTGCAACAATTGGAGGAAGGTCAACTTGTTACCGGAAGTTTTTTTGAAAATCATGACAGATATTAAACGTTACTTAGTAAAAAATACTGAATAAAAACATGACGGGTTTCTTTCCAAACCACTTATGACTCAAATACAAAACAGTAATTAAGAGTGCATTAAAGTGCATCAAAGTGTTATGTACATCATGAAAAAGCAAACATATATACACTATATAAAATGAGGTAATAAATTATCAAGATGTTTAGGAAGATCTTAATAGAGTTTTGGGAAAAGATAAAATTACAGAAATAAACTAGTCTGACGAAATGGTCTCGCAATAGCAGCATCGTTGTAAACAAAGAAACAACAGGTTTTAAGTGATTTGAAGATTGTGTTACAATCATCCTTTGTATAAGTGCATTACTATAGTTGTGTTTCTTCTCTCTGCTTTTACCGTTTTATTATTTTCATTGCAGAAAAGCTATATACAATTCAAATGGGATAGAATAATTTGATGTACTTTTCTCGACAACGATGTAATATTTGATGGCTTTTCATAAGGATTTTGTTCTTAAATGCGCAAGTATTCTACTCACATTAGATATTCATTACAGTTTATGCAGAAGACCGGTTTCGGTGCGTTTGTACTCTATGGTCAACCAAGCCAGAGAGATTTAATTTTCATCTCATGGCGTGTTTTCTTTTTGTTGTCCCTCCTACTTACTCTCAACCGCCGTCGCTTTATCCGTCTTCTCTCCACGTGTTTCTCTCTCACTGTATACTACTTTGTTCTCTTCCTTTTGCTATCGCTTTTACTGTTGATCGTCTCACTTCATCCATCTCCAATGTTGACTTCTAATCGCTGTCTGCGGTGTTCCTCTTCCTTCCCCTCTGTCGTGTTTTCCTGGGTTTTTTTCCTTCGTGATTCCCCGAGTAAATCCTATTTTAATCACGTGAATTCTTCTTTTTCAAATTATGTCGTCTTTTTTAGTTCAATGTTCTTCCCTCACTCTCTATTTCGCTTTCTCACTCTGCTATCTCCCTCTTTCTCTTGGTTTAAAAAATAATAGAAAGAAAGGGAAATTAAAGAGAAGAAAAATAAAAAAGTATTTATCAGCAGCTGACTGACCGTTTGACTTTGATCCCTATTACTTTTAAACAATTTTCAGTAAAAAAAGGTTAGCGGGGATTTTTTTCGGAAATACTTAGGTAGTAATTTAGTAGGCGTATTCTTGCGAAATCTTCAGTTTGTCTCGGATACACGTAGGCTGAAATACGAGTTACCATAACATAATAAATACGTCTGTCCCTTCTCACACTTTTCAATCGAATTCAGAGCAAAAACGCATACCAATTATAAACTACCGCTTAAAGCCCATAAAAGTGTGATTAACATGTGCTCCTTGTGACATTTATTGATTCCCATCTAAACAATTGACCCTTAAAATGAAGGTAGATAAGTTTATCTTTAAACCTTACATAGATTTCTTTCAAAAAATGTATAAATTGTAAAGATTTCATAAAGAAATTGTAAATTTACTTCATGGTTGTAGCAGCGTAAGATAAGCATAGACGATGGGTCAATCTCCTGCTAAAAATAAATATAATGAAAGGGTCGTGTGATGAA
Organism: Sepiola atlantica; assembly: GCA_963556195.1. Classification (NCBI taxonomy): domain Eukaryota; kingdom Metazoa; phylum Mollusca; class Cephalopoda; order Sepiida; family Sepiolidae; genus Sepiola; species Sepiola atlantica. Next base: position 95,264,227 of record OY744521.1, on the reverse strand, counting down.
CTTGATAACAACAAACTTAATGGCAAAACAAACTCGCGCATTACAACCGAATCCAATATTTCAGTACAATACATATACGTATGTTAAAGAAAAAATTCATGATTTAGAGAGTCAACAGGAGAGGATGTGCCGTTGCTGTAAGATTATGATGCTAACTATACCCGTGTCTCTCATTACAATTGTTGTGTTTTCACGTAGCTGCTGCTGGTGTCTCCGTCGGCATTGTGTAGGTTACGGTTGGCAAGAGACAAGTTGTAGACGATGATGTTAATAGAGCTACTGTATGTTTTTGTATATAAAAAGCAGCAGTCATTTCTATGATGATAACAGTCATTGTTGACGCGGCTGCAGAAAGAGAGAGAGAGAGAGAGAGAGAGAGAGAGCTATAGATAGAAGGGCCGGAGATTCCGCTGATGGATACTGTGATTGTCGTAGTTGTGAAATGGCGCTGTATGATCCGACAAGAATTCCTGTTGCAAGGGTTGTCGTCGTGCGTTCAGGTCAGGGACAAAGTCCGAGTGCGGGTTGAGTAAAGAGACACTCTTTTTATTGAGCATCGTGGTTGACTGCTTCTGATGGAAAAATGTAATGAGATCTAATCTGTCGGCGGAAATGAAGAACTGCGCAGAAATAATGAAATAATAGATCAAACACTTGTTTTGTTAGGAGTGCCTAATCTAAACATAGGTTACACGACATAAGTAAATGTTATGATAAAAAGTGAAAGAAAAAATATAGAATATCAGCACCTGTCGGATCACTGCAGCGTTTCTCCCTATACAAGTACTTCTATGGGATGTGCTCCGATGAACTTACTGACCAAGTACCCCTTCAACGCAAATGTTCCGACTAGGAGAAAAGAATCCACACTTTTTACTATAGAGATCCAGAGATACCGGAATATGTTTTAGTCGATAAGCTATCTTCCTCCAACAGCTCGCCTTTAGAATTCCTTCCCGGATCTTTGTTTCACCGACGTTCCAACATGCAAAAATATAAATGTAATGTTAACAACTATATTGCAGCCTAACTCCTCAACCAGTTGCCCTCCTATAAAACTATCTGCTGTTATAGTAGCCCTATACGCTTCAGTAGCAATATGCTTAAGTTGATGGCAGACAAAAGTATTACAAATTAATAATAGAACTGTTGCCGCCGATAGACACCCTTTTTTTATCTTAAAGATTTTCCAACATTTTCGGTAAAGTGCTTTAAAATTCATGAACATTCTGAAAAGTTTGAATAGACAATAATGTTAACGAGTAGAATACATATATGACTGTCGTTATGATCTGTGTATCAGCTTAAAAGTTTTCGTATAATCGTTATCAAATTATCTTCCAAATAGTAACACTATTATCGATTTTGCATATTACACATGAGACGAAATAAATATCCTTTATGTTCTACAGGATTCATACTGCATAATACGGAACTAAAAAATACGGCAAAAAACATTTATCACCTGATGGATGTCCTTCAGAGGTTTTCAAATTATACACAATATACATGACCCTGGAACGGCACATTCTTGAGTATGCCATCCAAGCAACATATATGTATCTACAAAAATATATCGTTCAGGTCGAACGTGTTTTACGATTGGAAACCAGGATTGTGACAGAGCACTCCACGCTTACCTACAAAGAACAGCTCCAAATAGTAAATCTATCCTCACTTAAGCAGCAGAGGATGCGAAGAGACTTAGCTTGCTGTACAATATCATCGACGGAATGTAAATCTACCTTTCGAGTAATTTTTCTACCGGACCTCAAGTCGTGGTCTTCGCGAATACTCATAACAGATATACTAGCAAGACCCTTGTAAATTCCATCTTACTTTCTACATAAATCTGTATGATTTACTGTTAATAATACTATTTCCTTTGAAATAATAAATGTCTCTTAAATGCAATACTATAAAGAAATAAATGCCCCTTCTTCTTCATTAAAAGTAATTGGCATTGTCATCTACATATTATTTGAATAAATAAAAGAATATGTTGCTTCTTCATTTCTTTTCAAATTGTAGCAAGTCAATTCTTTTAAGAGACTAAATATCCTCTGTAATCTTACCGTAAACATACTTGTCAGCAAAATAGTGTTCTAATATTAAAATATTCTGGTGCGTCGATATTGTTAAGCTTGCCATGCAATGTTGCCCCAACACATTCTCTATTCAAAAGAAATTATTAGTTAGTTAATCAAGATTTTGAAATTTACTCCTCAATGTTGAGGAGACATATTCAAGATGTGTCCATTGGAGTTCCTTTAAATCCCTTCTCGTTAAGCTCTCTAGTAATGTAGATGTTATTTTTCAAATCTTTGCACATAATTGTAATCGTTTAAATTGTATTAGTTTTGTCACAATTCTTTGTATGTATTCATAACTCAATGCTATATTCGATATTTTTGGTCTTGATACTGGGCCATGTCTTGGGTGCACAACGCTTATTACATAATTATAAATCATTTAAACAACCAATCCATCTTATAATTCCATTTGTTATCTATCACTCAATCGGGTCGAGAATTCTTATAGGATTTTCCTGGCAAATTTCTTTCCTGAACTGTCATTGGAATCTATCGATCACTTATGACATATATGTCCGCCATTACTATAGATGTATTACGATTCTTCGCGAACTGGAGCTATGTACTGCAGGATAATCTTCCCATTGTCTGCCACGTTCTCGTAGCCGAAGAATCCGTGTGTCGAGGATCGCCACAAAAACAAAAAAAACAACCCGTAAAACATAGATGGGATTTTGTATAGTTGTAGACTCCTCTAGATTCGCCGCTTTCTCACTCTACCGATGAACATTAACAGAGTTATCTTTAGTCGGTGAGTGAATAAGCGTCTAGGTAGGGGCAGTATTGGAGTGTACTCAGACGTCTTGTTTAAACCGTAAAAAGAAAATACATGTCAATGAAATCATGGTGTATCTTCGAAATATGCAACATATAGTTTTTAAATAAATAATCTGTATTAAGCTCTCACATCTTTGTGAGTAAGCCCTTCTTTATTATTTCGATTTACATACACTGTCGTACTATATATATATATATATATATATATATATATATATATATATATATATATATATACAGGGTGGTGCAAAAGTCGCGCATTGGTTTGTTCAGCATTTCAAGTGATTTACTAGGCTTTTCTGATAAATAATACATTTACTTAGTAATTTTGTTGCAGTAGGTTTTAAAATAATATCCTTTAAATGGGCACTATTTTTGGCCTCACCAAGACGGGCTCTAGTTAGGGCATTTTCCATTACAGTCCTTAGAATAACTGGCTCTAGTTCTTGGATTTCATGTCTGATATTGTTTTTAAGCTCTTGAATTGTTGTAGGCTTGTTCACATATACCCTTTCCTTAAGATAACCACAAAGGAAAAAGTCAGGGGCTGTTAAATCCAGTGAACGTGAAGGTCAGTTAAAATCAGAAAATCTGCTAATTAAGCGCTCGTCAAACAATCCCCTTAAGAGCGCCATACTTTGTCGGGCAGTGTGGGCAGTAGATCCATCTTGTTGGAACATCATTTCTGGGTTGTCCTGAACAGCTGGCCTTAACCAAATTTCAATCATTTGTTGATATCGCTGTGCAGTTATCGTCACCGCGACACCTTCTTCGTCTTCAAAGAAATATGGACCGATCAGTCTTTCCGAAGTAACACCACACCATACTGATGAACAGTTCTTGGATTTTCAATGGCCCATATTCTGCAGTTTTGCTCATTTACGAACCCGTTCAAATGAAAATGGGCTTTGTCGCTCATTATCAGCTGATGGATGAACTCATTTTATTCTCTGGCTAATTGTTGAATGTGAACAGCATAAGCTACGCGTGATTGCAAATCTGTGGGTTGTAATGGCTGTACCAATTGAATTTTGTATGGAAACAGATGCAATTCACGCAAAATTCTTTGAAGTGACCTTCCGGACATCCCGATCTGAGTGGTTTGTCTTCGAGTTAAGGTGTCTGAATTTTCAGCAATGCTATCCTCAACGAGTACTACATTTTCCGCTGTCCGTACTGAACATGGTCTGCCAGATCGTGGAAGATCACTGACTGAACCCTGCTGCCGAAATCGGGCCACATGACGATCAATTGTGGTCTGACTGGGAGATTGTCTGACATTATAATGTCGACGATAGGCTCTTTGGGTTAAGGTTATTGAACGATAGTTTCCGATATAAAGTTCAATAATTTTGGTTCGTTGTTCAGTGCTATATTTTTCCATGATAAATTATCAATGTTGATATCTGTAATATTCTGAAAGATAAGGAGAAAATTTGATTAAATGTGAAAGTTGTTACAGATTCAAACTAATGCGTGACTTTTCCGCCACTCTGCATATATATATATATATATATATATATATATATATATATATATATATATATATATATATATATATATATATGAAGTGAATGAAGATCAACAACATTTTACCATTGTTCCAACGATTCAAAACCAACGAATTATATTGCATACAATAGTTTTCAAGACAATTTGGAAATATTTTGTTATCTCTGTTATGAGGACTCCGAACCATCGGGAACCACATATTTTCCATCAGTCAGCTTAAAATATATATAGCAGTGAAAGGACCTCATACACCAGAAAAATTAACAGCAAATCAAATAATTAATAAAATATTTAAAATATTTAAAATATTCACAATATAAGATAAATTAAGAAAACAATTCATAAATAGATAAACAGAAAATAATGACATTAAATAAATGATATTTACAAAAAAAGATGAAAAAAATGGAGAAAAAATATATGCATATATATATATATATATATATATAGTTGATGTGTGTTCTTTTCTTCACAACTATTTACAGTTTCATAGATAGCACCTTATTATATATATATATATATATATATATACATATATATATATATATATATATATATATATATATATATATATAAAAGTAAATTTCATGTTGATCAAACGGCGTACAATAATATTTATGAAGTAGGAAATCAAATATGAAATTCAGAAAATAAGATTTAAGGAAGATTACACAGAGGTTCACATTTATTCACAAGAAACTCTGCGCGTTTGTCGAGACGGTATACCACTACAAACTTATTTCAATGTCAGTGTAATTAATCTTGCGTGCATCAGTGTGCTCAATCTTTAAATTTGGATAAAGTTAGAGGTAAACAATAACTAAAAATGATAATGCTGTGTTGTAAACTAATATAAGAACGACATAAGGTACTTCATTAAACTACTTATTGTTGCGTTCTGTCATGTTCTTTTCCCTTAATTCGATAGCGTCATTCATCCTTTAGTTGTGTCGTTGCTTCTCTAAATCTTCTAGTTGTCCGGTTGTTCTAGTCGTCGTGTTCCCACGCGTTCCGTGTCATCTCTGGTTAAGACCTATTGTTCGTATACTTTTGTTAATTCATAGTCAGAAGAATAAATAAAAGACAGAGTATGAAAGTAGAGGTTTATTGAGAGAAAAAAATGTTAAATTATCACACAAAAATGTACTCTTAATTATGTAAGAGAGAAACGCTAATATAAGATTATGTAACTATATATATATATATATATATATATATATATATATAGAGAGAGAGAGAGAGAGAGAGAGAGAGGGGGGGAGGGAGAGCGAGAGATAGAGAAAGAGAGAGAAGGGTAGATAGATAGATAGATAGATAGATAGATAGATAGATAGATAGATAGATAGATAGATAGATCGACATACAACATGCATACAGCAAGCGCCCATGCCAGCGTTGGACTCTTAAAAGTCATTGTTGTCGATAATCCATTTTGTTAGCGACTGTTCACGTCAATCTCACAAGCGGTCTCGTTTTTAATTGACCCCATCCCTGAACTTTATTATGTCTGATTAATCTTTATCCTCTATTCCCTCTATTGTTTTTGTCTGATTCCCTGTAGCGTTTTTTTCGGCATGCCTGTATGTCTCACTTGCAAATTATACATTTCAATACGCAGTTTTATTTTGATCTAAATTTTAATATGACTGCGTAAGTCATGATGTCATTGTTTTTGCTTTTCCGTTTTTAATTACGCATTGAACTTCTTCTTTTGATCTGTTTTTCTTAAACTGTATACTTTCGCATTTTTTAGGTCTGACCCTTGTTACTCAGTGTCCGCGAAAGATCAATCGGTTAACTGGGTATGCATATCTCATCTGACACCTTTTTGAACGTATTTGTCGCATCAACCTAAAATCCATTACTTCTTCTTTTGGGAGTTCATGAGCGACTTTTTCTATCGTCGGTTTTATCAATTGTTGGCTGATCATGAACTTAACGTTTCCTTAATCTTCTGTTTTCTGTCATCGCATGCGTTGTTAAAATTTCAAGTGAATCATTCATTAGTTTGCACACAACAATTTTGTCTGTTCGCACTTGTTCTGAAATCTATACTACTAAAACATACACACGCACTGTCCAACACTCCCTCACACTTTATAGGAAAAACAAAAGTAATATGTTTTACTACCATCCGTAATGTCAGGCCAGAACTATTTACATCATCGCAGGAACAAAATAGGCTATTAATGCTTAATTATTATCATCCTAAGTTTTCAGGTGGCAAGCATTTCTCGTCCGTATTCATGATATTGATTTGGGATATACGTAAAACCATCTTGCGATAGTATAATTACGCCAATGACTACCCCATGTTATCTCTTAATTACGAAGCTTCTTTCACCCTAGTTTTACTACGGATATTTTCTAGAGTGACTTTAATCTCCCCTAAGGTGAACCACTTCATAGTGCACGCACAGGGTTGCATTGTCTTATAACAGACTAGCCATTTACCTCACATAATCAGTATACGCTTTCCGCAGGCATTATGCACAAACATCTCTACCAATGCATCTAAATATAACTGATATTTAAATCACATTGAATTGTACGTATTGCATAGATATACTAGGAAAAGCAAACGCTTCTATCTATAATGGATTTTAATATAATATACACACGAGTTTTATATTAAGTGCCGCTTCTATCTTTATCAATCTCATCTGCAATTGATATTCGAAAGAACATCACATATTCATCTACCTCCTATCAACTTCTACTGGATAAAGCACAAACTCAAAACTCTGACTACACCATGTATTCAACTACATGGAAAAAGGTGAAAAGTTACTTCACACACCCACGTGTCAGATCACTAAACATGTCAACGTCTTTCTCTCGTACTATTTAGAGCTACATTAGTACAATACCTCTTAATGGTGGGATGTAGTATTCAGCACACACGCCAGTCAACATCAAAACTTGATTGTCGTACATTACTTCTTCTTAATATGTGTTTAATAGTACCGTTAGATACCAATTTATGAGACTTTAATATCAACTTATGTATTTGTTGTTTCTTGTATTTCTCTCATCTTCCCCTGTTGCTTTCTGAAACTCCCTCGTGACATGGTCCTTTTTTCTTGATTTTTATTCATTTCGGACACACACGTGGACTTGTGGTACCCGGTGCTAAAGGCTACCATATCGAGAGAAATGCCCAGCGATTACCAAGTTAAGCTATATTGCGTTTCCCTCTGTTTTTTTCTTCTAATTCCATGTTGCCATGTAATTCGTTTGGACAGGTCCGTGTTTTCTCGTTTCCTTGAATCTTCTCGTTGGCAACTACTTTTCGCCGTATTTTATACCCGCGTTCCGTGTCGTCTCCAGTTAGAATCCTTTGTTTATATAACTTCGTTGAATTATAGTTAAAGGAATTAAAAGAATACATTTGGGAATAGAGGTTTATTGAGATAAAAATGTTAAATAACCATAAATACGATTTACAATTTATTACGTAGGAGAGAGTTAGTAATATTAACCTAAGTAACTATAGATAGATTGATACACCGATGTATAAATATATAGATAGACCGACAAATAGGCAACTACGACTTTCAACAGTTTATGTTGTCGTTAAAAGATTTTTTAGAGAGCTTTTGCGTCAAACTCCCAAACCAGTTTCGTGTACAAACGTCTGCTCGAACCTTTATATTTCCCCCCATCTCTATCGTTTCTTCCCCTCTTCGTTCTTGTGTGACTTGGTACAGCTATTTTGTCGTAATGTCTGTATGTCTTACTGACGAATTCTACATTTCTAATAGTTTTAAAATCTGAATTTAAATATAACTTCATAATTAAAATTATGATGGTCTTCGCTCTTCCCTCTTTAACTACGCATTTACATTTTCCTTTTGAATTTTTCTTCTCCTGTACACTTCTACATTCTCTTGGTCTGACTTGGTTACTCGGTTCCCGCTGAATGCCAATCGTTTTGTTGAGTAATTTTTTCGCATCCAACAGCTTTTTGAGCTTATTTCTAACATCAACCCAAAAGCCATTAAATAGTTGTTTTGGGATTTATGAGCGACTCATTCTGTCCTTGACTTAGTCAATTGTTGGCCGGCCATAACTTCACCCCCCTTCCCTAAACTAACTCTTCTCTACTGCATTGTAACCAACACGAGTGAATAATTATTTTACATACAACAAGGTTGTTTGTAATCGCACTCATTAACCTGTGTTAAAATCTATACTAATAAAACCTACACACATTATCCAACAAGATAACGCGGGTTCTTACGGCTGCTTTTAACATCATATTAAACACCAAAACTATACTTGCTATACCTCTTCACTTTCATACTGCCTCGAAACTAGAAGAATTTACAAAACATAAAAAAAACATCCTATGAATCAGATGACAGCACAGGTTCACTAATATGGAGCTCTCTTATGAGAAATGATTGATATCCATCTAAGAAATGTATTTGAACTCTCTACTGCAATTGGTTGGCTACACCATCATAACATAAGACTATTCAATTTAAAAACTGATGTTATTGTTAAAGTACAACTTTACAATAAAAATGCTGATGTCTCAAGTATATATATAAGGATATGTTGTCTAGAGAATATTTATAAGGATGCGCTGTAGGAAAATCACTGCTCGTCTGACGTGACGCTAACCCTAATCGAAGTATAGAAGGCTGAAAAGATGGTGTTGTTAATAAACTTACTAGTGGTATTACGCCGCTGTAGCCCGGGTACATATCAATCGAAATATGAGACGGATGAAAATGTAAAGGAAGATGGGCGAGTGGCCACAACGGAATAGAGAGGTGTAACATAAGCGTAGATGTTAACATCCTCAGGAATATTATTGATATCGGGAATAAACAGTGGGAAGCTTAGTATAGAAGCATGTAGAACACAAACAGTGATAGGAAAATAAAGGTTACAACACTCTATGAAGAGTTAGAATTAAGCTTTGATACGATAGAAACGATCAAATAATGCTATAACCCTGGATAAATATAATTATATTCGTTCGTATTAGGATTGGGATGAGTTTCGAAAAAAAATTAATTGCAACTGTTCTAATCAGACTTGAGCCACTTTTTATCTAAAGTATTTCTATCACTATCATCCTTTCTCACTGTATGTTACTTCATCCGCCAGCTTATATAATTTGGGTGACAAAAATAGGATGACACCAATATTGAAATAATTATTTTAAAACGAGTTACGGGTACATGGCAGAAATATATGAGTTTCCTACTTTGACCCTCACAAACTCCGGGTTTTCTGCATATATGCATATATATATATATATATATATATATATATATATATATATATATATATATATATATATATATATATATATATATTTATATATATATATATATATATATTTATATGCAGAAAATCCGGAGTTTCTGAGGGGACAAATTAGGAACATTTATTACAGTGCCAAGTTTGCACTGGAGGTTACTCGGATGAAGACTTCTCTATTTTGCAAAGAGCCCATTGGAAATCGCATTTAAAAATTCTCAAAGCGATTGCTATCAATTTACTGCAGCCGTCTCTTTGCAAACGAAAAGAGTACATCCATAACTTAGAACAAATGGGTGTACGTTAAGAATGTCTCTTCCGATTTTTATTTTTTTATAATTTTCTTTTTAATACCCTCGATAATTATTTATGGTCTTTTGACCACGTTTTTAATCGTGATTCCCCTTCATAGTCGACGATTACCTTGAAGAGTGTCGACTGAAAGACGTCTCGGTAGTTTTATTTAATTTTCTTTACTTTTTTCTCTCTCAATACTCGTTTGGAAAAGGAGAAAAAAACTCCTCATAGAGAAGGAATAAAAGTTTACGAAGTGATTTATCTTTGTTTCCCTTCTCCTGTGTATTTTTCCTCTTTCGTAATATAAATCATGAAAAAAAAAATCCTCATAGATAATGATGGTAGTGCGTCCAACATTATTTCACTGTATATATATATATATATATATATATATATATATATATATATATATATATATATATATATATATCTGTGAATGCTGGGTTTCTCATCTTTTTTAAAAATTGCAGATTGAAATTTTAGATGATTTATTAAATATTTTTATCAATTTTCTATTACAAATATTCAGGTTTATCATAATAATCGATGTCATCTAGGAAATAACTGGACGCTAAAACAAATAAAACAATTAGCTAATATGAAACTAGAAATAACGATGGCATAACATATTGGAACTGAAGAGTTACGCTTTGTCGATAAAGCCATATATTAAACGAAAATAGGTTGTCTATTTAATATACTAAAATGAATGTGAACGCAGACTCATCGATTCTTTTAAAAATGCATTACTTAATATTACTTAAAATCTTATGTAGTGAAATTATTTTTCCTATTAATTGGTTTTTGTATCTAACTTATTGTTGTGAACACGTTTAGGGGTACCAAAAATGAAATAAAAGAACAACAGTTTTAGAGATAATAATAATGAATTGTATTGAACAGAGAAATTATACACAAGTCAGTGTTGGCAGTGCTAGTGCTAGTGCCTAAAAGTACTACAAATGTTCTCCCGGCAAAAGCCGTTATTTATGGTAGCCGGTTGCTACCATTCAATTATTACTAAAGGGTAGGTAGCTTCACCCACAACCTCCCCTTTCCGAAACTCATTCCCCCGGAATCTCAAGGTATATCTATTTCCTAGGATTCACCTCGAAACTCCCGGTTAATTTACGTTTTCTTGATGAACGTCTCTGTTTTTGGTGTTGGCAGCTCAAATGCGCCGTATAGATCTTCTATGATGTTCTCACTCTGATCCGATGGGCCTTCCCCTGGGTCGTCCGACATGCGACGACGCATTTGGTTACTGTGTTTTTAACAGGTGCCTTTAGGACCCCTTACAATGTACACCATCCGCCCCAATCTCCTTTGTACCTTTCTCACTTCCTACACGGTTTTGTTTCCATGGTGTTCCTGGAAGAACACTTTCTCTCCATCTTCGAACCTCTTCTTTCGTGCCATAATGTTAGTCGGTTTCACCTTTTTGGGGTAAAAGTTTGTCGAATACCGACTTTATTTTTCTTCCAAACATTACTTCCGCCGGTGGTACCTGGGCTGGTGTGTTCTCGTTGGGTATAATTCTATACACTTGAAAGAACTGCTGGAGTGCCTTTTCTCTCTCTCTTTGAACGCTCTCTTCAAGGTATCAACGAATGTTTCTGCTTGTCTGTTTGACCTCGGATGGTAAGTCGGAGTGGTGATATGTTTAATTTGAAAGTCTTCACAAAATTTGTTGAACTCTCGTGAAGTAAATTGTGTACCGTTGTCCGATACAACAATGCCCACCACTCCGAATCGGGCAAACAGTTCATACAACGCGCATATCGTGACCTCCGTTGTTGGGTTTTTACATCTAACAACTTCTGGCCATTTTGAGTAGCTGTCGACTATAATTAAATAGTAGAAGCCTTCCACGTCGTATTATTTTTCTGACCCCGATGTCTCCCTTCGCTGGACCGACATGTGGTCTATGCTATCTTGGTTTGCACATACCTTCATGAGGACAGCCAATGTCAGTGGGCCCAAATCGCAATGTGTTATACTCTGTATCGAAGATGGCTGATGCTCGCTTACCTTCTCGAGCTTAATCTCTGCCGATGTGTATGGTTTGGCCGTGATCGATAACATAGTCTATGTTTAGAACATGTATGTAATAATCACATACATAATATTTAGTGGCTTTCTGCATTTGAGAGAACCACATACAGAGAGATAGAGATACAGAGAGAGAGAAAGAGAGAGAGAGTAAGAGATAAACAGAAGAATTAGCTACAGATGAAGCTATTCAGGCCATGTGTTCCACTGTACACTGACATCGGCAGCAGAGCCCCGCTCTGAGCTTGCTTCTTCTTTGGTCGTCAGTAACAGAAAAGTGCCGAGAAAATTTCGAACGAAATGACATCGCTTCTGACTTCCCTGCTGCTCCACCCATATTAAGGATGTATCCCCACATTTAGGAGCGCTATGTCCCTGTCCCTCTCATTATCTAACACCATTACACTTTCTACGAAATGAATGAAATTATAATGCTTATAAATGGGGATATTTAGTCAAATACTATAACTAAGAGCAGTATTACAAAGTAAAGTAAAATAACTTCGTGCAAATCAACATGGTACGACTGGAAACCGATACAGTTGTTGACATTGCTTTATCACAATAACTGATAGAATCAAGCACTTACAGGAAGAGCCACATGAAGGTTTTCAACGTCCACAGTGAAAGTGGTGTTATGGAACGGACTGGATTCGAACGTGGCCCGCTGAGTCTGTCACCTATCTCATTCACCATCAGCACCACTTTTTTACTCAAAGTGACAGTCGCTTATGCTATGACTAGAGTGTTGAATATATATATATATATATATATATATATATATATATATATATATATATAGTGCGTATGTGTTGGTAAAAGTCAAGTAACTCAGCAACTTTATATTTTCAAAAGATGAACATCCCTATTAGTATTTGATGTTCTACAGGTAAGCGTTTATTTACGTATTCATCAGAATTGAAATGTTATCGCCGTAGCAATCCCAGACAGGCACACTATACGATTTAGTTAATACGTTTATTTTTCGAAAATGGGTTACTGCATCCATACAAATTAAGATATAAGGGCTTACAGCAACATTTTTATTACAACCTGAAAAAAACATTTAACTGTGTAATTCAAGTTTCTTAAACGCTTGTATGAAAATAACGTGGTGCTAGCGTTCCTGCTTCTCTTGATAATTCTTAAAATGCATTACTAAACAGAGAGCAAGAGAGAAACTTTTCTTTTTTTCTCGAACATGAATAAAATATTTATGTGTTTTTGTCACATGAAAATGATCTGTCAAAGTATCGAATATACTCATAATACATACGTAACATGTATACATAGTTTTTACTTTGAAACACAATTATTATCAAGAAGATTGACAAATTAAAAACAATATCATTAAACAGAAAAACTTTGTGGTGTTTAACAATGTTCGCATAAACAAAATAATGCTGCCTCAATTTACACAATGTATTTATATATATATATATATATATATATATATATATACAATAGTGGATCTACACATTTTTTTACATGAGGTACATAGAAAAATAAGAGTATAAGCCAGTCCTAAGACTGCATACATCCGCCTGAAACTATAAGAATGGGCCAACGTGTTTTGTGGGCCTTACTTCGCCATATTGTATAAAGAATTCCCGAATATTTACTAGGAAATCTGGAATGATCTGGAAGTTTAAATTCAATCAAAATGCCTCGTTTGGCCGAATGGTTTAAGATCAATGGCAAATGTAAAATGTCAAGGCCACTACACATAAGATGTATCTTATTATTCGTCTCAGGATATATGTTAGAATGTATATGCGGGTGTTTCCTGTGATGTATCATAATATTTATCACATTTAGAAATAATTAACCGAAAACTTAAATAAATAACTAGAGACATGTTTTATTTTCAAGACTAGCAAATATATTAAAAAGAAACAACTTTGAATTGAATTTTCTTGAGAAACTTATATGTCGGGAATGTTATTTTATTTGATTAAGTTTTTCAAGTTATTAAATTTGCATTCAATTGTTAGCGACAACGTTGTGTTGCTGAAATGGAATCTATTCTATGGCTTCCAGAAATGTATTAAACTGATAAACGAACGTAATTTGTCTTCTTGCTACAGTAATTCTCATTGCATATGGAAGATGTTTTGCATCTATACATAAATAAGGGACGAGAAGGAAAACGCTCATCTTGTTATAATGATTATGCAGTTGAAATAGACTCACTTACGCCTTTCCGCGAAGCATTCGGTTAAACGGTGAATACGTTTCTTATGTGCCACAATAAACACGTAAAAACTTGTTTTTTAAATAGTCCCAGTTTTGACATTAATATTTCATCTAGTTTTATACTGCATTTTCATGATAAACAAGTACGAAATGTATAGTATATGGAATGGCCACAAAAGACGTTGCCCCATTCTTATACTGTCAGGCGTGTGTATGCAGTCTTACGACTAGTAAAATTAACATTTGCTCGATTCCAACGAATGTTATCATTGGTGCAAAAACGGTTTTATTGAAAAAACACTAATGTCGTTATACAGAAATCAGTCGAAGAGTATCTGCAAATAGTGTAATGGGGATAATATGTGCGAAAAGAGAAGATGTGAAGCGAAGAGCGTGTTGCATAAGGGTAGGTCAGTCATGTATAGTGTAAGTAGTATCTCCTCGAGTATGAAACAAAAGAATGAGGGGAGTAGGAGAAAGCATGAAAGTACATGAGTAAAGTTATAACACAATTAAATTCATAAATATCGGTAGGCGTTATATATGGTCTGTGTTATTATTTTTACTAGTCTGTTACATACTTATCAACTATTCCATAGACTACACTTTCTATTGTGTCTGTGTTATTATTTTTACTAATCTGTTACATACTTATCAAATATTCCATACACAACCCTTTCTATTGTGTCTATGTTATTATTGTTACTAATCTGTTACATACTTATCCACTATTCCATACACTACACTTTCTATTGTGTCTGTGTTACTATTGTTACTAGTCTGTTACATACTTATCAGCTATTCCATACACTACACTTTCTATTGTGTCTGTGTTATTATTGTTACTAGTCTGTTACATACTTATCAACTATTCAATACACTACACTTTCTATTGTGTCTGTGTGATTATTGTTACTAGTCTGTTACATACTTATCAACTATTCCATACACTACACTTTCTATTGTGTCTGTGTTATTATTGTTACTAGTCTGTTACATACTTATCAACTATTCCATACACTACACTTTCTATTGTGTCTGTGTTATTAGTGTTACTAGTCTGTTACATACTTATCCACTATTCCATACACTACACTTTCTATTGTGTCTGTGTTACTATTGTTACTAGTCTGTTACATACTTATCAGCTATTCCATACACTACACTTTCTATTGTGTCTGTGTTATTATTGTTACTAGTCTGTTACATACTTATCAACTATTCAATACACTACACTTTCTATTGTGTCTGTGTGATTATTGTTACTAGTCTGTTACATACTTATCAGCTATTCCATACACTACACTTTCTATTGTGTCTGTGTTATTATTGTTACTAATCTGTTACATACTTATCCACTATTCCATACACTACACTTTCTATTGTGTCTGTGTTACTATTGTTACTAGTCTGTTACATACTTATCAGCTATTCCATACACTACACTTTCTATTGTGTCTGTGTTATTATTGTTACTAGTCTGTTACATACTTATCAACTATTCAATACACTACACTTTCTATTGTGTCTGTGTGATTATTGTTACTAGTCTGTTACATACTTATCAACTATTCCATACACTACACTTTCTATTGTGTCTGTGTTATTATTGTTACTAGTCTGTTACATACTTATCAACTATTCAATACACTACACTTTCTATTGTGTCTGTGTGATTATTGTTACTAGTCTGTTACATACTTATCAACTATTCCATACACTACACTTTCTATTGTGTCTGTGTCACTATTGTTACTAGTCTGTTACATACTTATCAACTATTCCATACACTACACTTTCTATTGTGTCTGTGTTATTATTGTTACTAGTCTGTTACATACTTATCAACTATTCAATACACTACACTTTCTATTGTGTCTGTGTGATTATTGTTACTAGTCTGTTACATACTTATCAACTATTCCATACACTACACTTTCTATTGTGTTTGTGTTACTATTGTTACTAGTCTGTTACATACTTATCAACTATTCCATACACTACACTTTCTATTGTGTCTGTGTTATTATTGTTACTAGTCTGTTACATACTTATCAACTATTCAATACACTACACTTTCTATTGTGTCTGTGTGATTATTGTTACTAGTCTGTTACATACTTATCAACTATTCCATACACTACACTTTCTATTGTGTCTGTGTTATTATTGTTACTAGTCTGTTACATACTTATCAACTATTCCATACACTACACTTTCTATTGTGTCTGTGTTATTAGTGTTACTAGTCTGTTACATACTTATCAACTATTCCATACCCTACACTTTCTATTGTGTTTGTGTTATTATTGTTACTAGTCTGGTACATACTTATCAACTATTCCATACACTACACTTTCTATTGTGTCTGTGTTATTATTGTTACTAGTCTGTTACATACTTATCAACTATTCAATACACTACACTTTCTATTGTGTCTGTGTGATTATTGTTACTAGTCTGTTACATACTTATCAACTATTCCATACACTACACTTTCTATTGTGTTTGTGTTACTATTGTTACTAGTCTGTTACATACTTATCAACTATTCCATACACTACACTTTCTATTGTGTCTGTGTTATTATTGTTACTAGTCTGTTACATACTTATCAACTATTCCATACACTACACTTTCTTTTGTGTCTGTGTTATTATTGTTACTAGTCTGTTACATACTTATCAACTATTCCATACACTACACTTTCTATTATTTCTGTGTTATTATTTTTACTAATCTGTTACATACTTATCAACTATTCCATACACAACACTTTCTATTGTGTCTGTGTTATTATTTATACTAATCTGTTACATACTTATCAACTATTCCATACACTACACATTCTATTGTGTCTGTGTTATTATTTTTACTAATCTGTTACATACTTATCCACTATTCCATACACTACACTTTCTATTATGTCTGTGTTATTATTTATACTAATCTGTTACATACTTATCAACTATTCCATACACTACACTTTCTATTGTGTATGTGTTATTATTTTTACTAATCTGTTACATACTTATCAACTATTCCATACACAACACTTTCTATTGTGTCTGTGTTATTATTTATACTAATCTGTTACATACTTATCAACTATTCCATACACTACACATTCTATTGTGTCTGTGTTATTAGTTTTACTAATCTGTTACATACTTATCAACTATTCCATACACTACACTTTCTATTGTGTATGTGTTATTATTTTTACTAATCTGTTACATACTTATCAACTATTCCATACACAACACTTTCTATTGTGTCTGTGTTATTATTTATACTAATCTGTTACATACTTATCAACTATTCCATACACTACACATTCTATTGTGTCTGTGTTATTAGTTTTACTAATCTGTTACATACTTATCAACTATTCCATACACTACACATTCTATTGTGTCTGTGTTATTAGTTTTACTAATCTGTTACATACTTATCAACTATTCCATACACTACACTTTCTATTGTGTATGTGTTATTATTTTTACTAATCTGTTACATACTTATCAACTATTCCATACACTACACTTTCTATTGTGTCTGTGTTATTATTGTTACTAGTCTGTTACATACTTATCAACTATTCCATACACTACACTTTCTATTGTGTCTGTGTTATTATTGTTACTAGTCTGTTACATTCTAATCAACTATTCCATACACTAAACTTTCTATTGTGTCTGTGTTATTATTTTTACTAGTCTGTTGCATTCTTATCCACTATTCCATACACTACACTTTCTATTGTGTCTGTGTTATTATTTTTACTTGTCTGTTACATACTTATCAACTATTCCATACACTAAACTTTCTATTGTGTCTTTGTAATTATGTTTACTAGTCTGTTACATACTTATCAACTATTCCATACACTACGCTTTCTATTATGTCTGTGTTATTATTTTTACTAGTCTATTACATACTCATCCACTATTCCATACACTACACATTCTATTGTGTCTGAAATTAAATTTTATGTTTTGAATTCTTTTATTGAAAAAATCGTTTTTTATTTGATCTATTGAATTGAGATGCTGCATAATCCTACGGATCTCACCAATTTCGTGTGCCTCATGAACTAAATACGTTTCGTGAAGTCACACATGCATTTTTGTTAACTGAGTTCACCACAAATAAGGCAAATTGCTACTATAGACGTAACGGTCTGCTGAGAATTAAAGTGAAAGTTTTGGGGGTCATCATGAATTGAGAGCTGTTCAACTAGATGTTTGTTCACATTAATTGTACATTTCTGCATGTCGGTACAGTTGGGGAAACAAGGACAAGGGAGGGGGTTCTACCCGGCGGCAGATCGAGGACAGAATCTATTAGAGTAGACGGGTCTCCGGCATCTTGGGACTTCCACAATGCATGGATGGTATTCAGCTGATTGTCGGGTTGCTCAGGTATATTAGCGTCGCTGGGGCACTGGAGCAGCATGCTCCTCTGAGCACATTCCATTGAAGTACTTGCAACACAAGCACAATAATGCACTTTTGCGGCGATGAGACTAGGGCTTGAGCTTAATGACAGTAATTAACAGAAAAAGTATAATGTAGACATAATAAGTATCTAATTACAAAATGCAGTTAATTTACATAATACAACAAAAAGTGAAAGTCAATCAAAACAATTATTACTTACTTATACATTTATATATGTTATTTGTAGCCTATCGAGAAAGTACTGAATTGCCCTAACCAGGTAACACGCGACATAAATAATTCAGATTACATAATAGTCAAAACTGCAATAAACACAAGTAGTCGTACGGTATCTCTCGTAATAATGCAGGGGATTCGTATCTGTACAAACCCACTACATGCTCATGCATGAAGTACTGCTGTCACATCTGGGCTGGTGCACCGTCCACACGTCTCTCCCTTGGAGACAGGGTCGAGAAATGAGTCTTTAATATAATAAATCCTCACTATCCATTAAGTACCAGCCCCTTCTCCATCGCCGCAATGTTACATCCCTGTGGATGTTTTACAAGTACTTCAATCTAAACAATCATCTCGCTGCACAACTCCTCAATTTATATTTCTTATTTTATTCTAGCACTTTAATTGATAATAGTATCTTACGTTTTAGTGGCAATATGCCTTATCTAGGGTGAATTAAAGTAAAGAAGAATTCAAGTCGTGCACATATGTTGACATTGAATGTCTAGGAAACTATTAAGGATTTAAAAACTCACATGATATACTCAACCATTAGAATTACAAACTACCAAATGACTTAAGGCTCAAAATCATATTACTTTCATATTACTACCATCCACATGGTGCATTATTTCTTCCACCAAGCCAACAAGCAAATAATCGGTCCCAAATACATTCAATAAAACCATAAAACCGGAACAATGTGCGATAATACACTTTCACGTCGGCCGGCACAATGATGAATAAATGTGTGGGGGGGGGATTTATTCATCATTGTGCCGGCCGACGTGAAAGTGTATTATCGCACATTGTTCCGGTTTTATGGTTTTATTGAATGTATTTGGGACCGATGATTTGCTTGTTGGCTTGGTGGAAGAAATAATGCACGAGCTACTTTTCTAAGACTTTTCTAGGACTTTCTTTTTTTATCGTTGTTCTTCCTTGCTTTTTAATTTTGACTTTTATTTTTATTTTTTTCCTCTTCTCTTCTTAAGTGACCTCAACTATTGCAACGCCACATTGTGTATTGTCGGCAGTTGAAACCAGTATTCCAGACATTTAATTTCCCTGATGATCTGCCAAGCAAGTAACTGCTTGGTAGTGAAACACGTGTAGGAAAAAAACATTTAATTTGAATAAATAATATTTGTAAGAAAAAATATCTTTAATGGTGACCATTGGTGTCCTGAAAGGAATGCTTTGGTAAGCCTTCATAAAATCACATATATATATATATATATATATATATATATATATATATATATATATATATCAAAATCAAGAAACAAAAGCCCAAAATTATATTTTGTATGTATTGATCAATGTTTTGTCTTTATTGTAGACTTCCTCATGATCAAAAACAATACAAAGAAATGATAAAGTTAATAATTTTGATTCGCCAGAAATTATCCACATTTCGGCATGGTTGTAGATTAGAACAAGCAAACAATGATAAATAATTAAATAAATAGGAATAAATAAATAAATTCATGCATTATTTAAAACACTATGAATATCATATTGTAACATACGAATCATGTTATTGTTAACAGTGTGTGCATAAAATGAGAAAATGCTGCCTAAATACACACACAATATAAATATATATATATATATATATATATATATATATATATATATATAAATACTTGAAATATATCCAATACTTTTGCACCACTCTGTACATGGTGCTCGTCTATTGATAATCTAGATATTCGTATTGGAACTCCGGTGTCAACACTAACACTATTTATGAATATGTAACAAATTTGCAGTACAAAAAACGGGCACTTATTGTGTGCTTGCAAGATTTGTAACCAATCTTTCTGGATTTTTAAAATTTTGGAAAATTAAAAATATAGGAAATTAGAAAATTATCATAAACCTAGTTAAAAAGTTTAAAATAATTAATTTGTATATCATAAATATTAAAATACGTTACTTAAATAGTATTTGTTAATTCATTTTGAGTTGATGAATTTTAGTAATGAATTCAATTTAATTTTACAAATAATCTCCAAAACATTATTTTACAAATCACCCTAATGTAAAAAGTAAAATAGTGGCCGTTTTTTGTGCTGGTGTACTCTTATACAAAATATTTTATTATTAATTCAAACTGTATCATTTACATTATAATAAAAAAACAGTGTTTTCGTTATTAAAAGTCACTGATATTCTAAGTAATTGTTCTTATCGAAGTACCTCGGAGACACTTGAACTATTGAAGAATGTACGTAATTGTGTAGTTGAACAGTGACATCCAAGGAGCGATCATTTTTTTCGCAACGTGTGAATAGCAAAATAGGAATAGACACTCCGCCTATGGTAAGATATTCCATGACGACGTTCCCATCTTATATATTGTATGTACAGAATATATCGTTGGAATTCAATGTTCTTGTCATGTGCAAAGAAAATAATACTATATTTACTGCAAAACAGGATCCAACGATACATGTCGCAAAGTACCGTAAGCAAATAAGGAGAACATATAACTGTCTAGTGATCACAGACGGTCGCATACTTGGCAAAGAAAAAGAAGATGGCATATTAAAATCGGCTCTTTTTCTCTCTGCTATAAGAAATATCTGACATCGAAATCAGCAGTTTCCGATGACGTCTTAGCCCGAGCACCGATTATTGAAGATACCCTAACTAAATCAGTTTTATATAAGTTACCATAACTTCATTAAAACTGATTTAACTGACTTCTCATCAACTGTTTTAATATTCTCATGTTTTAATAATTCTGGGTGTATTACTGTAAAAACCAAATTCTATTCCAGTAATTAAGGCAATAAAATACATGCGTGAATTTACCTAATACTGGTTTCTATTAATTATAACATTGTACACAAATATATTGTATTTAGACTCTATGTTAAAATTCATGATAAATACTTAAGAAATTGTGTAAAATTTACATACTTCAAAACAATTTATTTTGCTCTTGTATATAGTTCTTTAACGATCATATAATCCTCTCAGCCTAGCAAAGATCTGCGACCGGGGGGTGGCATATATTTGCTAGTATTCAAAAAATTAATTTCGTTCATTTTATCATAAGTTTTATATCGTTCAAGTAATTGGTAATTACATTGTCGGCTATCAGTTTTAGAAGCTGCTTTAAAAAAAACTTATGGATTGTTTCCAATTTACACTGATAAGTTATCAAATGAACTCATTGCTCTTTCCGCCTGATAATTCGAAGACAGAAAACTACAGTTCGAGTAAACACGACATTTCTTTAAACTGTCTAGAAATTAAAGAGATAACCGGGACAAGATAATGTTTAATATTCTATAAAGATAGTGATACATGAAGGGTTAGCCGCATACAAGGTTACATAAAATAAAATAGATACTGTACATCACAATGTATTGGATATTTAAAATGAATGAAGCAATTTTATTCTGCAATATTATAATGAGGAAAACAAGAGAAAACCTCAACGAAACAAAAATATACTAATGACTTTCACAGTTTATTTAACGTTTTAAAATTGTCCAGATGAAACATTAATACGATCAAAGAAAACCTACCAGACGAGTAGAAACATTATTACGAAATTTTGAGATACGATTGATATTTTTTTATCATTTGGATTATTCCCACTACTATTCCAATCTTGAATGTAGTTCTCAAACCGTTTCAGCAAATGTAACATCTGACTTTCTTCAGTTGCATCTTTTTGAACTCCGTTTCACATGATTATACAAATATGTTCTGTGCAGGATTCCAGGCACGGTGCCATATTGCTAGAATCATGAACTAGATAGACGTTTTACAAATCAATATATTTATACAGACGTACCTATTTTCGCACGCTTTGATGATGAGAAAATGTGTAGACGGACGCAGATGAGTGTGAATGGAAAAGGGATAGGAAATATATAAAACGTTAACACAAAAACATATTTAAAATGTGAATTGATTGTGCCGAAAGCGTAACGGTAAAAATCAACTATTAAAAATCCGGTTAGATTAAGATCATAGCATACACTCCTCGCTTGTCTTGTTACACCAAAGAGCTGTAGTCCAGTAAACCATATGCCCATGAATGAATACATTTACCTATATCTATCTATATATGTATATATATATATATATATATATGTGTGTGCTAAAATAATACCTGCCCCAGTATGTAATTCGCCTACATTTTGTCATCTTACGAATATTAAAATCAAAATAAAATGCATCTAAACCTTATGTCTAGCATCACCATTCAAATGTTAATCAAAATCTCTTACATAATATCGATTCTCGAAAATTTCTCAAATGTAAGGCGTAAGCTTAAGAGGGCTTAAGTAGAAGTTCAAATTCAGGAAATTTTCTTTAATTCATATCCAATTACTATTTGTTAGATGTGTTGCAAATCTGAAAAAATTTACTTTTTAAATGAGTGAATATGTTCTTAAAAAGTGTTTGAAATACATTAAATGAACTGAAATCTGGGGAACATTTATTAGTTGTATGTTAAATAAATATTTTTAAAATTCACACACATCGGAGGTATCTGAATTTTACTAAGGGCTTCCACTGCATATTTTCTCCTATTTCCATGAAACTAAATTGAATTAAATATAACCAACATTACTCAACTTTTACATCACGCACATATCTTCCGAAATTCATTACCATCTGTTAATTAGTTAAGAAGTGCATCTTGTAAATAAAAATATATAAATATATACACTTATCTTATTTGACATGAATAGAGAGATGTATTTATTGCTGGATAGGGTATGTTGAAATATATATTTTTTATTTAAGTATTATTTAAGCTTTTTCGTGTAATCTTTACAAATGTATATATATATATATATATATATATATATATATATATATATATATATATATATAAATATATATATTGTTGGCCTCTTTTGAGAGAAAATAGATACCCACCTTTTCCTTAGAAATTGATACTATTTTATATTGATCGTTCTAAATTTCTGAAACCAATAATATCTAAAGAAAGAATTAAAATTTATTTATGTTTGTTTGTTGTTTTTACTTTCTTCTTATATTTTTTCCTTTATGTTTCCTTCGCTCGCCGACGTTTCGCGCTTACCGCCATTTTCTTCAATTACGAAAAATATAGTTTCCGATCTCTAACGATATTTTCATTGTCAATCATCTCTGTACGAAGTTTAGCACATTTTGGGTGATTATTCTTTTATAAATACTGCGCTCAAAGCCACTCGTTCTAGCTTGAACTAAATAAACACATTTTTCTCTTCGGCCTTTCAAATACAAAAATAGGAAATAATTCAAGTTTGTTGTATACAAAGTTATATTTTACTAGGAAAAGTACAAAATGTTAAAAAAGAGAACACTTTGGAATATGGATTACATCGAAATTGCTATATTTGCGAAAAACCGTGCACACACTATTTTCCATAAAAATACATCACAGTAAATATTTATTTAAAAAAGTAAATATTTATTTAAAAAGTTTCTGAAAAAGCACCGGCAAAAATCTTTATTCAGATAAAATTATATTGTACCATAGTAATCTAAACAAATAAGAGTTGTAACTTTGTCCCTCAACTTTGGTAATTAGGTTCAAAATCCGACAATGAATGTCTGTTTTTCTTCTCTACTCTCTTTTTTTTCTTTGTAGTTGCAATAATTGAAGTAATTAACAACAACAACGCAATTATTAACTCTGGTGTGTATAGTGGTCTTTTGTTAATTCATTTTGGTTTTAAACCAATCCATTAGTTTGTATCATATAGCAAATTCATTTATAGACGATTGCAGTGTATTTATTTTTCCCAATCATCCCCCGTAGGTGGTAGTGCAAGAACCCGACAAAAATTCCGTGCTATTCCCTGTACGATACCTACGAAGAACATTTTACTGACTTCTTTGCCACGCTACTTTCCGTCCTGTCGCAAAGCGTAGCTATATTTTTCTAGTTTGTCAGACATTCATTCTCTCTGATCTAAATGTTTTATTTTTCGTCGAATAATTAACCGTTTATTTGTTGAGGAGCAACGATTTCGCGCTCGCTGTCCCCCAGTGTGTACACTTGATCCTAAATTCTATCGTTTTTTTCTCTCAATGCTATCGTACTCCCAATTTTAAGCAGGTGGCTCCCCTTGCCACCGGGTCTCATCGCATGCATATTATAAATCAGCATATACTCGCAGCTCAGTACATGCTCTCCCAGACACAGACATCGCGGGCACATTGTACTGGATAAGTGCAAGTATTTATCATCAAATTAACTAACTTTAACTTCTAATAGAAAGTCTTCTTTACTAGACTGACAGATACACAATCTCAAAGAGTAATATGTGCTAGTTTTTACTCGGTCCTAACATCTACCAGAGACACGTTTCATTTAATTACTTTAAAGAAATTAAGAAATCCTTAATAAATGGATAGAAGCAGGTGTCGTCATTGATTCCCTAGCAACGCCAAATAATGTTTAACATGTGTTTCATCATAGAAACCACACAGCGGGTTCTCACGTTACATGAAGCTGATGATACTTTAAGAAAGAATACAAACTTTACAACCGACATTTAATTTTACATATAATTGAAACATAAATCGCATTTAATCGAAGGGGATTTGACTACAAACCTATGGAGACGGGGATGTACACATATCGGCTGCCAATTCGCAAAGGAAATTTGCTTCTTCGGTGCTATATTTGAAGCAATGCCAAAGAGATCAACAATTCGTAAACCGAATTATTGAAACCAATACAAGAGTAAAGAAGATTTAAACTTAAATCGGAATTACATTTGACCGGACTGGACACAGAATTCAGTACGAGGATTAAATCAAAGTATTTAGCCTTTTCTGTAATAGAATAACCTTATATATATATATATATATATATATATATATATATATATATATATATATATATATATATATATATATATGTATAATCTTGTACACCCTCCATCACTTATTTATGACTTGTTATTATTTTCAGTTCTGAGTAATAATCCATCTGTTTGCTTTGTTCTCCTGTGTCGCGCTCATTTCAAGCAGGGGGGTACATCTAAGGCAGTTATTTGTTTCGTTCGAGGGCTAGTAAAAAGCATGTGTTTTATTCACTAACGTTGGTGTTTCAATATCTAAGTATTCATATATATATATATATATATATATATATATATATATATATATATACATATATATATATATGTGCAGAAAAAAGTCGTTAATATATATATATATATATAAGAGGTTTATGTAGTTTGCTTGAAGCATTGTTTATTGGTATATAGAAATGTAATATTTAGAAGGCAATACAATGCAGAGGTGTGACGGATAGACACAAGTTGGAGCAAATAAGACATATAATGGTGGAACAAATGAATTAGTTTCAACCTTAATACAATGTGTACATACACATATATATATATATTTATTATGTTTTTTTTTTGTTTTTTTTTCCCCTTTCAAAACACACATATATCTGTCTATCTACACAATGTTACAATGTTATGTAATACCTGTATCAAGATGGTCTGGTGGAAATTCCGTATGATATAATATATTTTCTTAATTTTCGGGAACTCTTCCCTTCTTCAGAAACGTGTTCAACTCAATTTCAAGCGTGCATATGAAGGGAGCTGTAAGATATAGTCTCGCAGAAAATACCGGTTAAATTTAAATACCAAACCAGATTCAAAAATAAAATAAACTTTTTTTTTTTTAATTTTTTTTTTTTTTATTAATTATTATTAATTTATTTTATTATTTTACTTTTTTTTTATTAATATTTTATTTATCTACTTTTTATCTAATTTATTTATTCATCTATTTACTTTATTAAACTTTTTATGTTTGTTTGTTTTTACTTTTTAGAAGCTTTCCTTTTTTTTTTTTTGTCGTTAAATTTTAAATTCTAATCTAAATCTTTTTTTTTTTTTTTTAACCAAGTCTATTCGTTTAAATTAATATGTCGGTTAATACTGCCATTAAACATTGCATTCTCTGTTCGTTTTAAATTATTGTGTGTATTAATATTTAGTTTATTTATTTATTTTATTCTATTTTTATATATGTATATTTCATTAATTAATTCAATATTATCTTTCGTGTAACGCTAAGACAACAATGAAAGGGAGGTAATTCAGTCCATTTGTTGTTTACGTCGCTTGTAATTTAGTTACTTCTAATTGTTAGGCTAAAATATTGTTATAATGAATGTTTCAATCCTTTTTTTCCCCTTTTTTTTAAATTTTATTTTTTTTTTTTTTTTAATTATTATTATTAATGTTATCTGGGGTGGTTCCGGTATTTCATTTATTATTATTATTATTATTATTATTATTATTATTATTATTATTATTATTATTATTATTATTATTATTATTATTATTATTATTATTATTATTATTATTATTGTTATTGTTTCGTTTTTGCTATTGTTATTATTGTTACTATTATTATATTATTATAGTTAATCTTTTTGTTCGGTTAAGTTATTACTATTATTAGTTTATAGACTTTAATATTTTTTCAATTTATTATTTATTTATTTTTTTCCTATTTTTTTTTTTTTTTTCTATTAATTTTTTATTTATTTATTCATTGTTTATCTATTAATTCATTGTACTTAATCATTTACTTATCTTTTTTTTAAGATTATTATTTATTTATTCATTTATCTTTATCTATTTTTTATTTTTTATTTTATTTATTTATTTTATAAATAAATAAAATAAAAAATAGATAAAGATAAATAAATAAATAAATAATAATCTTAAAAAAAAGATAAATAAATGATTAAGTACAATAAATTAATAGATAAACAATAAATAAATAAATAAAAAATTAATAGAAAAAAAACAAAAAAAAATAGGAAAAAAATAAATAAATAATAAATTGAAAAAATATTAAAGTCTATAAACTAATAATAGTAATAACTTAACCGAACAAAAAGATTAACTATAATAATATAATAATAGTAACAATAATAACAATAGCAAAAACGAAACAATAATAATAATAATAATAATAATAATAATAATAATAATAATAATAATAATAATAATAATAATAATAATAATAATAATAATAATAATAATAATAATAATAATAATAATAATAATAATAATAATAATAATAATAATAATAATAATAATAATAATAATAATAATAATAATAATAATAATAATAATAATAATAATAATAATAATAATAATAATAATAATAATAATAATAATAATAATAATAATAATAATAATAATAATAATAATAATAATAATAATAATAATAATAATAATAATAATAATAATAATAATAATAATAATAATAATAATAATAATAATAATAATAATAATAATAATAATAATAATAATAATAATAATAATAATAATAATAATAATAATAATAATAATAATAATAATAATAATAATAATAATAATAATAATAATAATAATAATAATAATAATAATAATAATAATAATAATAATAATAATAATAATAATAATAATAATAATAATAATAATAATAATAATAATAATAATAATAATAATAATAATAATAATAATAATAATAATAATAATAATAATAATAATAATAATAATAATAATAATAATAATAATAATAATAATAATAATAATAATAATAATAATAATAATAATAATAATAATAATAATAATAATAATAATAATAATAATAATAATAATAATAATAATAATAATAATAATAATAATAATAATAATAATAATAATAATAATAATAATAATAATAATAATAATAATAATAATAATAATAATAATAATAATAATAATAATAATAATAATAATAATAATAATAATAATAATAATAATAATAATAATAATAATAATAATAATAATAATAATAATAATAATAATAATAATAATAATAATAATAATAATAATAATAATAATAATAATAATAATAATAATAATAATAATAATAATAATAATAATAATAATAATAATAATAATAATAATAATAATAATAATAATAATAATAATAATAATAATAATAATAATAATAATAATAATAATAATAATAATAATAATAATAATAATAATAATAATAATAATAATAATAATAATAATAATAATAATAATAATAATAATAATAATAATAATAATAATAATAATAATAATAATAATAATAATAATAATAATAATAATAATAATAATAATAATAATAATAATAATAATAATAATAATAATAATAATAATAATAATAATAATAATAATAATAATAATAATAATAATAATAATAATAATAATAATAATAATAATAATAATAATAATAATAATAATAATAATAATAATAATAATAATAATAATAATAATAATAATAATAATAATAATAATAATAATAATAATAATAATAATAATAATAATAATAATAATAATAATAATAATAATAATAATAATAATAATAATAATAATAATAATAATAATAATAATAATAATAATAATAATAATAATAATAATAATAATAATAATAATAATAATAATAATAATAATAATAATAATAATAATAATAATAATAATAATAATAATAATAATAATAATAATAATAATAATAATAATAATAATAATAATAATAATAATAATAATAATAATAATAATAATAATAATAATAATAATAATAATAATAATAAATAATGAAATACCGGAACCACCCCAGATAACATTAATAATAATAATTTAAAAAAAAAAATAAAATAAAATTTAAAAAAAAGGGGAAAAAAAAGGAATGAAACATTCATTATAACAATATTTTAGCCTAACAATTAGAAGTAACTAAATTACAAGCGACGTAAACAACAAATGGACTGAATTACCTCCCTTTCATTGTTGTCTTAGCGTTACACGAAAGATAATATTGAATTAATTAATGAAATATATATATATAAAAATAGAATAAAATAAATAAATAAACTAAATATTAATACACACAATAATTTAAAACGAACAGAGAATGCAATGTTTAATGGCAGTATTAACCGACATATTAATTTAAACGAATAGACTTGGTTAAAAAAAAAAAAAAGATTTAGATTAGAATTTAAAATTTAACGACAAAAAAAAAAAAAAAGGAAAGCTTCTAAAAAGTAAAAACAAACAAACATAAAAAGTTTAATAAAGTAAATAGATGAATAAATAAATTAGATAAAAAGTAGATAAATAAAATATTAATAAAAAAAAAGTAAAATAATAAAATAAATTAATAATAATTAATAAAAAAAAAAATTTAAAAAAAAAAAGTTTATTTTATTTTTGAATCTGGTTTGGTATTTAAATTTAACCGGTATTTTCTGCGAGACTATATCTTACAGCTCCCTTCATATGCACGCTTGAAATTGAGTTGAACACGTTTCTGAAGAAGGGAAGAGTTCCCGAAAATTAAAAAAATATATTATATCATACGGAATTTCCACCAGACCATCTTGATACAGGTATTACATAACATTGTAACATTGTGTAGATAGACAGATATATGTGTGTTTTGAAAGGGGAAAAAAAAACAAAAAAAAAACATAATAAATATATATATATATGTGTATGTACACATTGTATTAAGGTTGAAACTAATTCATTTGTTCCACCATTATATGTCTTATTTGCTCCAACTTGTGTCTATCCGTCACACCTCTGCATTGTATTGCCTTCTAAATATTACATTTCTATATATATATATATATATATATATATATATATATATATGAGCAGGATATTTTTCTGAATGTATATTTCATTAAATATTACAAATGACTCGTGTTTGCATATTTTCCCATTGATCTTGTGTATATGTATGATAAGTTTTCTTGTTTCATGCTGGAACAATCAGATAGGATTTACCGTACGTGTTATGTGATCTCGAATAAGAAAATAACAAACTAAGACTACATATATTTAAATTATCAGGTTCGAAAGAAAGTAATGTCGTATTTTTTTCTTCATAACTTTGCAGCCTCCTAAGTTGTACACAGTTCTTGGTTTTCTGGCAAATTGGTGTCTTAATATCTTGCTTTGTCTTTCAGGTATAGTAATTACTTGGGAAATATTAAGTTTAACGGTCTCAGCCGTCCAAAAATGGATATTAATGAGTAGCATCTGAAACATTGCATGCTCTATGAATAAAAAAAAAAGAAACTCAGCTGAAGTAGCTACAAGGAATATTGAAAATGTCCATGGAATACATGTTCTGAATGATCGAAAATGTCAACGGTCGTTTGCAAAACTTTCGCTTGGAGACTTTATCCTGTCAGATCGGTTACGTTCGGACAGGCCAAAATCAATTGATAAAGACGCCATTAAAGAGGCTGGGGAGGCCACTCAAAAGTTAACTAGCAGAGAATTAGCTCATCAATTCCATACAACCCATACTACAATCAGTTCATGCCTTCAAAAATGAGGACAAGTTTTAAAACTTGGACTCTGCGTTCAACGAAATCAAAGATTGACTGTTTACACATCTTTGCTTTTCAGTAATCATCGAGAACCATTTTTGCAAAGGATTGTGACTGGAGATGAAAAATGTGGTATTTACTAGAATACCCAACGCAATGGACAATTGTTAGACCGAAACCAAAGTGCACGACCTGTTCCAAAACAAGGACTACACACAAAGAAGGTTATGTTCTCTTTATGGTAAGGCATGAGAAGACTGATTCATTATGAGTTACTTGAGCCTTATCAAACAGTCACAGCAGTAACATATTGTTCGTAGGTGGATGCTCTAAGAATTGCTCTATCAAAAAAACGACCAGCATTACGCAATAAGAAGGGTGTAGTGCTACAGCATGATAACGCTAAACCTCACACAGTAACACTCACTCAGGAAAAGGTAATGAATATCAATTGGGAAGTTTTGCCTCATCAGCCTTATTCATCTGACATTGCTCCATCCGAATAGCATCTTTTCTGGTCGTTGCAGCATCACTTAAACAATAACATTTATGAAAATGACGACCAACTCAAAAATGACCTAAATTTGTTTGTATCTAAAAAAACCGAGAATTTTTTGAAGAAGGCATCAAGACGCTAGTTTTTCGTCATAGAAAATGAGGAAAAATATTGTAAAGATTAAAAATTCCCTAATGTGAATATTTCATATGAAATAAATGTGTTGGACAAAAACGGCATTACTTTCGTTCTAACCTGATATCATACATAAAAAAGTAAAAGAAAACAGCCATTAATAAGGAAGTTATGTTTTAGGTGGGTAAACGCGTTAGTTTTTAGATGTATTCTATAATTAATAACACCTAGAGCTAATGAGTTCTATTATTTGTGAAAAGAAGACATATATTAATTGACGCTAAATATTACAGTAATTTTAGTTGAAATAAGAATCTACGCGAATTGATTCCATGAAAGGGTTCAAACCGAAATTCTCAAACTACAACAAAAGCCACTTGGAAAATGGTGGTGTGAGAAAGAACAACTAAAACCTTAGTCAGACATTGCTTCATAAGCTCTGCTTATAAGTAATTGTTTTCAAAAATATTTAAAAATGTCATCCAGATGTTCCTCCTTGAACGTATTTTAATACCCACATAATACATGTTTAGTTTTTTTTAACCTATTATTTCACTAGTATTTGAACTTGATTCAATATGATGAAAATGTCGCTTTTAACCAATTTTCACATCCGCGTATTTTGGTAATCGTCATTTCTCATTCTGTAACCATTCACTCACCACTGAGGTTTTTTTTAAGGTTTCCCCGTTTCTCTCTATTCTCTTCGCTTTCCTTCATGAGATATATATTTCTTAGCCATTTTACGATATCTTAAACGGAATGTTTAAATCACCTCATTCCTAGTTTGTTTCTCTTCTTTTCATATCATTTATATGTTCTCATGTCCTATAATGTCTTCTTGGTTTAAATTGCAAACCTTCCAAAAAATAATTCAGCTCTGTCGGATCCATTGTGCTCTCATTTCTCAACATAACACCTTATTAAACAACAATCGGCTATCTTCCACATCACACGTATTGCTAACATTATAATTCCAGAAAACAAAAATCATGTACCTCTACATCAATTTTCCAGAGAAATAAAAAAAATGTTGTTTTCAAAGCCATAGTTTCATCTTGTCGAATCTCCTTTTTTCTCACCAATTCATAGGCAAAGATGTATATTCTCAATTCGTTTTAAGTGTCCGCCTTTAAATTCATGTTTTATTATTGTGTCCGGTAAACAAAATTCGCTTTTCATCTTCTTTTCTCTTAATAACTCTTCGTTTCTCTCCCTTCTAATTTTTACGCTTGTTTTCTTCTTCTTCTTCTTCTTCTGCTTCTTCTTCTTCTTCGTCTTCTTCTTCTTCTTCTTCTTCTTCTTCTTCTTCTTCTTCTTCTTCGTCGTCTTCTTCTTCTTCTTCGTCTTCTTCTGCTTCTTCTTCTTCTTCTTCTTCTTCTTTTTCTTCTTCTTCTGCTTCTTATTCTTCTTCATCCAGCGACCCAACGCACACCATTTTTCCTTAATGTGTTTTCTTAAAATGTCCCACATCCCTTATTTTTAATGTTCATGCTTTACAACTGCAGTTTCTCTTCAGAGAGATTAGATTTGTTTATTCTGGGCGTGGTTGTGGAAGGGTTTTTCATACATTCGCTCGATTCTGTACTTAACTCATTCATACTTTTCGCTGTGGGATGCGACGATGCACGGGAATCTCTGATGTATCCTATTCGAGTTCCAGCTCATAACTCTTAGCCCATTTTCGCATGGGTACGCTTGCTTTCAGGACAAGCGGCTACATGGTGATGTATACGTTCTCAGCTCTCAAAGCGTTCTGTTCTAAAAACTCTCGTTTTTGATAAAAATAACTATAATGACGTTATCGACACTTCCTTGGGCCGGCCAATCAAATCCGACATTAACAATAGTACCGCATTTAACCTTTTCTGACCCGAGATTCCCTGTGTCGACGTCGAATTTGTAACTTTGTTATGGTTTTACAAAAACATGATTGACTCATAACGGTCCCCTTCGGTGCATGTCACCTTCCTCTCTTATCAGAAAAAAAAACAATTCAGGATTTTAAAAAAATCATCCCCGGGGCTGGTAAAAATTAGGAACACAGCTGAGCTAACATCATCTTTATCCAGCCGGAATTTACTTCGGCCCAATATGACATAGTTACTGGGATGTAAATAAAACATTACACTTTACGATCGATTTCGGCGGAATGGGCATCACATATTATAATCAAGAATTTGTACACACTCAGTGTTCACCTGGCATCACCTCTGCCCGACCATCTAGCCCCGAATGCTCCGTATGTAATCTCTGGGTGACTATCTCACTCTCATACTTATTCTTACTATTATCGGTATACGACCGATTTCCACTTAAAAAAAAATCCCGCACATTATCGGATATAGGGAAACAAAAAACAAAACCACCCTTTCACTAATCTGTAAACTTAAATGGTCAGCCTCCAAGATCTACGTGAGGTACCGTCCTTACATCACTTGCTAATCTAAACCGGCACGAATGTCCGAGAACAATCACCCATGTTTCTAACTCCCAGCCGTCTCTATTAAACAAGGATACCCCTATCCCATGGTTCAAACTAGTCGGTACGACGGAAGGTGAAATGTCACATCGAACCATCTCTGCTCCCGGAACACGCCGAATGACCAAAAACTTAGCCCAACCTATAAACTTTCAATCAAATTTAATCAAAACCCGGTACCTCCTTTTAAAGTCGATCCCATCCATGATTCCCCCTGCCCCTAACGCGCGCACCCAAGTTACACAACACCCCAAGCTTGACTCCAATCCCCACTGGTGTTGAGCAGACACCAATTCCATATGTTCCCTTTTCACAGCTTAACATTTATGCCACTTTCACACAA
The DNA here is from genome assembly GCA_963556195.1 of Sepiola atlantica. Taxonomy (NCBI): domain Eukaryota; kingdom Metazoa; phylum Mollusca; class Cephalopoda; order Sepiida; family Sepiolidae; genus Sepiola; species Sepiola atlantica. The sequence continues at coordinate 95,229,497 of OY744521.1, read as the reverse complement.
TATATCGGCGTAGCTGGGAACATCTAGGTTACAAAAACACAATTTCTATCACTGACCACCGCTCTTTTTCGTTGTTCCTCTGAATGCCCAACCTTTCACCATTCCCTCCTGTTTTGCAACATCACGCACGCGGAACAAACGTTTAGTTCAATCTTGCCAAGTAAAACTGCCGACACCAAATAGAGCCGTTCAACCGAACCAACTGTCCCACAGAATGACCATACCTTTGTCATTCCATTCAAGATCAAGCCTATACCCGTAGCCTATTTTCTCATGGGTGCGCTTGCTTTTAGGACGAGCGGCTACATAGTGATGTCTACGCTCTCAGCTCTCAAAGCGTTCTGTTCTGAAAACTCTCGTTTTTGCTAAAAACTATAATAACGTTATCGACACTTCCTCGGGCCGGCCAATCAAATCCGACATTAACAATAGTACCACCTTTAACCTTTTCTGACCCGAGATTCCCTGTGTCGGCGTCGAATGTGTAACTTTGTTATGGTTTTACAAAAAACATGATTGACTCATAACGGTCCCCTTCGGTGCATGTCAGCTTGACCTGCACTCATTGTCTTCATTTGACCCCAGCCATGATTCACACTAGCTAATTTAATCGTATCTGGAGATCTTGGATCCCATCGATAACATAACACACCTTCCTCTCTTATCAGAAAAAAAACAATTCAGGATTTTAAAAAAATCATCCCCGGGGCTGGTCAAAGTCTACCCTGTTTTGATATAATCTTTTGTTTGTTTTATTCTTCGCGTTGGGTTACTTTTCCTCTTTTATCATTGATATCCCCCTATTCGGACGTTTTCAGTTCTCTTTTGGCTTTGTCATTATTATTATTATTATTATTATTATTATTATTATTATTATTATTATTATTATTATTATTATCATTATTATTATCATTATTATTATCATTATTATTGTTATTATCATCATTAATAAAAATAATGATAACATAATAATATGTTGATTCATTGAGAATGAAATGCAGACATGTATTAAATTTCAAAATATGAAGTAGCAAGCAACTAAACGATTTGATATGTCAATATCACTGGGTCATGTAGTGCAGGACCGACAATTTTCTCAATCAATACATAAATAGATTTTCAAATTATACAGAAAAAATCAAGCAAATAAATTAGGATTTACGTCCGGGAAAATCAGTGTTCCAAAAAAAAGCTTAAAGATCAAAACACAAATGGAGGAGTTCTCAATTAGAAAAAAATAAAAAGCGTTTGTTTACTCAAGAACTAAAAATGCCATATTTTCACAAAAAAACCGACACCTGTAATTTACAATTATAAAACAGCATTTCTAGGAAATGAAACAAAGTTCAGTTCTTAAGGGTAAGAAAATTCAATTATGAGAGTCCAGGTTATAAGAAGTATGTTTGCTTTGACTCAGAAATGCCCTCTAGAATGTTTCCCTCTGTAGTAAGTGGAGGTTAACGTCTAATGATATAGAGTGCTGTTTTCGCAAATGGAAAACTTCAAATACAAATTGTGCAGTGTCGCACTATTGCGCAAGGATCTATTTATACTAGTTGTCGAGTGTTATTTATAGAAAAAGAAGGTCTGTATAGTGAAAACATGCTATTTTAACAGAGTAAAGCTCTCATCGAGAATGCAAAAGTTACGAAACAGTATTTTGAAAAAAAAATTAAACGGTTATATTATGAATACCACCGATGTTCATGGGATTAATTTTCAAGACAACTTTAGAAAATAGAAGATGATTCCCTACTGTATGAATATAGAATCACCATGACACCCATGTTCAGTCTGATCCTATGTTATGTATAACATTCCATCTCTTAGTTAACTAGAATTTGTCTTAGGCAAGTGATTCTTCTTCGTAAGGAATTAACAGAAAATATTGTTAATCTACCACATTGGAAAACTACTTTCCTTTTTACATCCGTTTGCTTAACACAGGACGAATTTCTATTGACAAAACTTATTTTCAAGGTACGTTTATGAATCGAACATCATCATATACTTGTCGCGAACCGTCTCATAAGTGATCAAAATTAACTGATCTAATTTATCTATTTCGGCTGAGAATGATTTCATCCAATTTAAAACTTATTCCCGAGTAGTTATTCCCCTTAATCAGTACTGATCAAACAGTAAAGGAAGACACTAACCTGTCACGAGCAGTTTTGAGCAAGCTGTTCGTATTTATTCGACCTACTAGACTGCATCCCGTCTTTCCCAGCTTTTCTGCCTTTGTTCTGCCTTCCCTATTGCACAATCCTATGACCTAATTGCGGTATTTATATACCCGTATTGTCCGAGACACAACACTATATCCGATGGTGAAGCTCAAATTTGGATATGTTAATTATTGTGAAATCACCTCTTGGTTATTACGTTCAGGCTCAGTATCACTCGGGCTGGTTGTACTTATCTGGTTTTAATCTATGGGTTTGATTGAATGTATCAATTGCAAACTGTTAATTTATGAAATATATACCTACAAAGCAAATTAATCGACAAACCATTCTTATTCAAATAATAACCGACTAAATGTTTGGAAATATTAAAGACTTCAATCAAAATAACTGTATTTGGAATGAAATAATATGAAAAAAGGTTTATATTCCGTAAAAATAAGCGTAACCAAACTTACTAACCTATGAGGACGGGCAAGAAGCCGTATTTGTTGCATTAAATGAAATGTCATGTATATATAGGCGGTAAATAAATGCGGATTTATGAAATTCTATCTTCCACTTTTTTCATAGAGAACAATGGATATTTATATGTATATGAATATAAGTCTCTCTCATCACACAAATGTTACTAAGTACAAATTAGCCTTTGTTTAGCATGACATCATTTCAAGTAGGGTACCACAAGAATGCAAATGACATGTAAGATAACTCCTGCCATCTGAATTTAAGTCAGAAAGAAATCCCCCTCAAAAAGAAGGAATACGGTGTGTACTTTTTTTAGTTCTTCAGAAATTACACTAATAATTTATTCATGAAAAAATTAATTACTGTCCTTATTTCATGATTGTCTATTAATATTATTGTGACCACCGTGACTATTCATTTTGTAGGGACTAGTCCATGAAGTGACAGAATAGTGTAGATCGCCATAACATTAATAAATACTTAAAATGTTAAGATCACATACTTCTCTGATGTAGATTTTTTCAATCAATATTATAATTAATAATTTAAATACATTACTTACTTTCCTTAGGTTAAGCTAATTGTTCTTGGAATTAAAGGCTTGTGGAACTATGAGTTCCGTGTAATTTCGGTGCAAGTATTGAATCAAAGTGTTATTATTTAGAATACTTATTTTTATTTATTAATTATTACTCTATTGTGCTATAGTATTTCAAAATACCAAGCACCAATTGTCTATGAACACACTGAAATCAATGTTCCTGTTTGTCAATATTATACAATTTTCTGAAAGAATTTACATGTAGTAAATAATTTATGAGAGAACGACGATATGTACTGATTCTCCTGTAAAAATTGAATAAATTTTCTCGAATACAGAAGCGAAATTGCTATGCCAATAAAGACTGTCAAATAAATCATAGGTGTCCCTTTCGTAAATATGACCAGGTAAATATCCCAAATAACTTATTTAAATGTTATATATATATATATATATATATATATATATATATATATATATATATATATATATACATATATATATATATATATATACATATATATATATATATATATATATATATATATATATATATATATGATTTCATATATATGTATATAATAGTATAAGGTCATATGATATATTGTGTATCGAATTGCAGTATTTACTTCAACAGTTCTCAATACGCAGGTAGATATTAGTAAAAGAAATATGAAATATATATCTACGACGATTAATTTTCATTCAATCAAATTTATTTTAATATTACACTATATATTTCTATGTTATAGAAATTGCATGAAATCATTAAAAAAAATGTGCTACATTTATACGCTTTTGAGGATCGTGATCTCTATTAAAATGTAGTAATGTGTGAATATGAACCTCTTTTGATTAATTATTATTATTATTATTATAAAGTAATACGATATAGAGATACGTGACATTTGTATGTGCAGGATGTCTTCTCTTAATTCGGCTTTCTTCGATTCCGAGAAGTTGATTTTTCATATGAATTATGTATACATACATATATAGAATTATATGTTTATATATATATATAAATATTATACATCATAATATGTAACATTAACTATACATGTTATATTAATATATATATATATATATATATATGTATATATATATATATATATATATATATATATATTTATAACACATATATATATATATATATATTTATATATATATATATATATATATTATTTCATTCATCCACATAAAATGTTATAAAGGGATATAATATTTTATGTTAACATTTTTAGTATTTGCTTAAACAGTGCTCAATACTTTAGCAGAGCTAGGTAGTAAGTTATGGACATATATTTATGGACATTAAGCTACAAAGCAGCTTCCGCGTTGGCCTTTTTTTATTCTCTTAACCAATCGTTTGGCTCATCACAAACAATAATTATTCTCAGAACCAATACAGTTAAGAAGCAACTAAGCATCGGTGTATGTACATGCTTAAGTGTATTAAACTGTATAATATACCTTGTTTATAGTGTATCCATAATTCTAAAACCCATAAACAATTAATAACTAAAGAATGATGTGAAAAATATGAATGAAAATAATACTATTTTGCCTTAGAATGGCCCAGTGTGAGACATGAGGAACTTACACAAAAATGATATCTTTAGAAACCCTTGAATAGTTTAGCAACATTTTTATTTATGTATGTCTGATTAAAGTAGAAAGACAGTTGTAGCACAGCCATTCGGTTGAAATAAGATTTTTCCATGATATTTAAGCTGATCTTTCTTTTTTTTTTAAAAAGTAAATGTACAAGTATATATTTTTTAATTAAACAAAATAATTAAAGATCGTCCTTAATAATATTGTTACCAATTAAATCAAAAAGTATGTTACTGATCATATATATATATATATATATATATATATATATATATATATATATATATATATATAGCGGTCTCCCTTTAGAAGCATTGAATATTTAAATGTAAAAAAAGTTTAGAAATCTAACAATGCATATTTTTTTTAAATAAATATTAATTTATATAAAAGTAGCCACACATTGTCGACGTTATACGTCCTTATCGGGGGTTCAAGACATTTTTTTCATAGCGACTTGTTTATCGCTAGTAGACGGTAGAATCAGTTAGATGTTTATGTGATAATAGTTCAAATGTTAGAGTCTTTTAAGGAAATAAGCGCGGACACGCATTAAAAAATATATGGTAGTCTCCTAATACCTATTATATATATATAAGAATAATAATCACATACCTTAGGCAAATATATATTCAAGATGTCACATCAACGTAACATATAAACATAACATAATTAATTAAAACACATTTACCTTACATAATCGCAAACAAAAACCACTACGAAAATACTAAGAAGGTAGAATCACAAGTATATGCTACACACATAAATCCTCATTCAATGTTAACCTCATAACACCTCTTCTATCATTATTAACATGCCATTAAGGACGGCCGTTTACTCAAGAAGCGAGTCCTATTTGTTCACGAACATAAACTCCGCCTTTATAATTCAGCCAAACGGTATACAAATCACAACATTAAGTAATTAATACATTTATAATAACCTCTCATGTACTCAAGCATAAGTACTCTCCAAAGATCCATAAAATAACTCTCTTAACCACATTAATATGCCTTCAATGTGCATAAACAACAGACGTTCACATACACACAAAGACAACGACTCCACAGAATACAAAATAAAACCGAGCGACGGTTAATCATATTAGTAATAAACATATTAGCTATTACCCCTAATTCCAAACATATAAAATCAACCGATAAAAGAATAGCCTCCGTTATAAAGAAAATTCAGAGGTAATTAAATTATATCAAGCTGTGAGTAAATGAATAAATAACACCCAAATAATCATAATTTACAGCCCGGTAAACACGGAATTTCTCCCATGAAAGGACAGCTAAAATTAAAACACTGCCCGCTACCAAGCTTATCCGCTTGTCGGCTTAACTTCGTTCCTTTGATACCGAGGAGTTGAATAAGGCATTTATAAACAGTAATGTCACATCGGTATCAATGAAACGTTGGTTGATCTACAGAAATTGCAATGTATACTTTTTAAATAAATATTTAAAAAATAATTTTTAATAATTAATTTTCATATTAGATCTCGCAAATCTTACAATCGAGCACTTTATTGATTTATTTTCAAGATACCTTGACACACACACACACTACATATATATATATATATATATATATATATATATACATGTAACATTTTAGAAAAGCATAGTTAATTCTGTAGCTCATGTAATTTAAATATTTATCTGTCAGCTTTCTTGTATATTTTATATCTGCAAAACAAATGAAGCTAGTCTCTTGTTATGCTATGCCGTTGGCCATCTGATAATATGACTGAAAACTCGATGAAACCGCGAATCGGAAACCCTAGCGATGCGATGAAAGAATGTAAACATATTTTTCGAAATCTTTCGATGTGATGATAATCTCACTGAGAAAACTCAATATTTTGTAATTTTAACTGTATATATTATATTTACCACCTTCCCGCCGCGGGGAGCCGTGGCGCAAGATCGGAATGTGGATATTGAAAAGCCAGCGAAAAAAAGGGTTTGCGCACTCTGACCCACAAGATAAACCCGAGCCGCCCCGTCCAAATTTCCATGTAGACGATTATTAATCAACTAACCCTTTATCACATAGAAAAGGTAAATTATACGAGGGTAGAGCTTCTACAACTGCACACAACAAACGCCCAGCCCGATAGAAACAAGGTCACTAACTTAAAAACAGAACAGATTGTCGGAGACGTATTTTCAACTACAATGAACAACGCAAATCAGGTTGACCCAACTGGTAGAGTTAATGTGGTATTTATGTTCTCCAAAGTCTTTAAATGTGTATCCTAATAATTCACCAGTTCCTAAGGCTAAAAGCCACCTAAGAGTAAAGCTTAAAAAGATTGTCAGTAGGATGATGAACAAAACCATGAAATAAAAGAAACAATTGCATTAGTATGAAGAAACAATAAGTGAATTGAACATTTTTATATCCGTTTATCGAAAAGGTGAAAATGACGGAGGCACAGAAGCGCGATAAATAGGTTATTCTGAAATGGTGGTGTTTATAGAACTATTTAATCCATGTTTAATCGTTTTTATTTTCTTAAAAACTCATTTTAGATAAACTATGTGTGATATGGTAGAAACCTATACGCTCTATGATTTAATATTTATTGCTCTCTCTCTCTCTCTTCTAAATATATAGTCCTCTGCGCGGTTCTATTTCAAATATCTATATCATTTGTTTACACTTTAAATTAACATGTGTTCCCCCATTTTGGACGATGTATTTTAATGAGATAACATATAAAATCCTATCACATGTTAATTTGAACGTTTTGTTTCGTTTATTCGCTTTTTCGATTCATCATTCTCTGTCTTCTCAAAACGTAATTGCTCTTGTAGCGGGTTGAACTTGACCCGATGCCGAGTAATGCTTTGACATTATTGCGGTTGACAGCAGATATCCGACCCCTAAACTATTTTGTCTTTAAGAAACTATCCCCTCAATAAAACCTTTCTCGTTTGAAATAAAATATAGTACGATTTAGCTAGCTATTAAATTAAATAGATAAAACATCACAGCTAGATAAATTAAAGTATATCTTATTTTTATAAATATAGACAGATAGACATGTATTTTGGTTGTTCAATTAAAATTCGTATTCACTGAACAAGTGCCTTCTTACCGCATGAAGCCTCAGTCATCGTTAAATCCATAAAGAATAGTCCATGAGTATTCAAATGTCATTTAGGCCGGCCGTTTCTTTTTAAAGGGATTCCCATTTTTACCTATCATAAACTATGCCTTCACAATTCAGCCGAACTACATCAAAAACGGAATCACTAAGTAATTAATAAATGTATAATAACCCTTTCTGTACTCATATACACACTCTACAAAAATTAAAAACGTAGCATACAAATCCTTTAATAAGATTAATACACTTTTAATATGCAATAACAACATACGTCCACATAAACACATGGAACACGACTCCATGAAAGACAAAATGAAACCACACGTCGGTCAATCATATTAGTAATTTAAGCTATTACTTCTATTACTAAACACATATACAAAATGATAAACAAACAACCTCAGTAACCAGGAAAATAAATCAAAGGATATTAAGCAGTAAGTAAACAATAAAAAACAAATAATCATAATATACAGTCCGGTAAAGACGGAACTTCTCCCATGAAGGGGCAACTAAAACTAACACACTGCTCACTGCAGTTTATGCGTTTCTTTGGCTTGCCTTCATTCGTTTGGGCGGGTATGGAAAGAAGGTGTAAACCGTAATTGCCTATCATTATAATCACACGCTAGTTCATCGACAAAAAATGTAATTATAATTTTCAAATATATAATTTGTATATTAGCAGTCGCAAATCTAACGATCGAGCTTTTTATTGATTTCTTTTAACATAGCTTGGCATACTTAATATATATATATATATATATATATATATATATATATATATATATATATACATATATATTGATATATATATATATATGTATATATATATACATATATTGATTAATATATGTTGATTAATATAAATATATATATATAAATATATATATATATATATATATATATATATATATATATATATATATATATATATATATATATATATATATATTAAAATAAACATAGTTTGAGCGTCCGACAATTGTTCCAAAACCCAGCCAGCTTCTTATCAAGGGCAATACTGAATTATCTCGCCAGTTTAAAAAGCTTTAGTATATATTGATCACCTTTAAAAAATATTGGTTTTGTTTTGTTTTTTAAAATTAGAACTGAATTAATAAATTAATATCAATATATATATATATATATATATATATTGATGAATATGTATATATATATACAATTTTATCAAAGTCTAATGCATAAGTCTTCCCCTACATATATATATATATATATATATATATATATATATATATATATATATAAATGATATCTCCATTTACTGCGAAATGCGCATGCATTGTAAATGTATATAACATTTTGAAAAGAATAATTTCTGTAATTTTAATCTTTATATGTCAGCTCTCTCAGATATTTCATGACTGAAAACCAAATGAAGCCGGTTTCTTGTTACGTAATATTAATCTTCATATTTCAATGGCGTTTGTCATATGATATGACTAAAAACTCAATGATAACTGCAATTCAGAAACCCTAGCGATGTGATGTAAGAATGTAAACATGTATATCAAAATCTATTTCAATTTCTATGCGCAGATAATCTAACTGGAAAATACAATTATTGTGGTTTTGACTGTATTGTTGGAATATAACTGCTCTCCACGAGAAAAGAGATGTGTGTTACGAGAGTTAGTAGGAAGGAAAACATTCCTTTATATGGGTTGCGTAGTATTAGGAGATGTATTAGTATTTTTTATCTTTTTTTAGATGTATTTAAAACGCTTTCTTTTTAGCGGAAAGAATGACATGTTTGGGATGTTTTAAAGTAGTGAGAGAGGATTCTATTTCATTATATTCCTGAGAGAGATGTTCAGGGCTGCAAATACGCAAAGCCCTGAGATAAAAACCGATTATCATACTATTTTTATATAGTTATTATGATGTGAATAATAATGTAAGTAATCATTTTTGTTGGTTGGTTTGCGATGGACTTTAAATGAAAGGCTGTTATTGTTTTTGAGGATGAGAATGTCAGGGAAAGCTAAACAATAGTTTTGTTCACTTTCGAAAGTGAACTTAATGGAAGGTTCAACTTTGTTGAGTGCTTGTGCTAAACTTTCTATTTTATGACTAACAGGTAGAAAGATTAAAATATCGTCAATATATCTGATACATCTCCTAATACTACACAACCAATATTAAGGTATGTTTTCCTTCCTACTAACTCACGTAACACACATCTCTTTTCTTCGCTTTCCCAACATAGTTTTAGAATTATCCAAGCTACCTCACTCACCATCAAAAACATTTTACAAATGCATAAAAACAAAAATAAAGCCATTTCATCTCCCACTACAGCTAGAATTTATACTATACCTTGCGCCGACTGTAGAAACATATATTTCGGCGAGACACAACGTCCGTTAAAGAAACGAATATATGAACACAATCGTGCCATAAAAAACGGTGATACCTCAAAGTCGCTATGCACTCACATGATCTCTTCCGGCCACCACTTCAATACACATAAGGCATTTTCTATCAAACATAGTCATGATACTAAACTTCGACGTCTCACAGAATCCTGTCTGATTCTATGTCATAAAGAACACCATTGCTCAGAGACAAGGTTTCTATAACATTTCCATTCCTTCTGCTAGATCGATTATATATGAAATGAATTTAAATGAATATGACGCTGGTTAACTTTTAACCCTTGTCCTACTTCCTCCTCCTCCTCCTCTGCTTCCTCCTCCTCCCTTGTTTTGAATTCCTCCGTCAATAGCTTCAAATTACTACTAATCCTATTAGACTTTTGACGTTTTCAATCTGCCGTCGGATTTTCAGCAGGCGATATTCAAGCACTGATGATTTTTCTCTCTCTTTTTCTTCTTCAGTAGCGTTCGACAGTCAAATGTCGATTTTACTCTTTCCTTCTCTTGCTTTAGCTTCTTCTTCTTCTTTTTCTACTTCTTCAAATGACGTTCTAAAAGCACTGGTTGATTGGTCTCTCTTTCTTCTTCTTCCTCTTCTTCATCTTCTTTTTCTTTCTCTTTTCATAACATTCCTCGCGTCCCTACTCCTTTTTTGTTGTTCTCTGCACGTGACATTTTCTTCCAATCGCATTTTTTGTATAAATTTGAAAACTTTTCCGTTTTGAAATAAAGTTTACCAACCGAATGAAAATGGCTGTATCTGAACGACCGAAATATCTCGGCAGTACTTTATAACATGAGTTTTTGAGTGTATTTTTGTTAGTTGTTGAATTGCTTATCCTTTATTCAATTTTTATTTTTACATATTGTCTGAAACATTGTTTCTTTTTTCTCATATATATATATATATATATACATATATATATATATATATATATATATATATATATATATATATATATATATGACTTGAAGGAAGGAAATTAACTTATTCCTTAAAATCCCTGTGAGGTGATCCCAGTAAAAAAATAAAGACATATATATATATATATATATATATATGTGTGTGTGTGTGTGTGGGTGTGTGTGTGTGTTGGTATACACACATACACACACGTACAAACACATACACACCCATATATGTATATATATATATATATATATATATACATAGCGAGTGAGATAGACTATGCTCGTTCCTTATATCTATATATAGTAAGACTCAGCATTTTTCGAAGAAAAGTTTTTTTAATACAAAGGGGAATTCAAATAGAATATATCCACTATAAATAAGCTGCGTCGTAAGATAATTTTGACTTTCATTCACCAGAAGTTACATTAGAGTTACACGATTAACAAAGGTACACTTACATTGTGTACAGAAATTGTTACGTGGGACATTTTGAAAGGTTTTTATTCTAACCCGTTGAAAGAAGGCAAACGTAGTAAGCTTTACACGAAAACAACAATTATAAATTAATTAACTGTTTCTAAGTTGGGGGACATCGCGTCTATTTGAACAAAAATGAAAGTAGTTAAATTATATAAATCAAAACTTAAAGCATAGTAGAGGGAAGGCAAGGCGTAGTAAGGGTGATAAATTATCTCTAATTCTATGACCAGCTGGATCTATACAGGATTTGAAGTAAATAATTTAACGAGACGCGCCAATAAAGTTGACATCATGTAAATTGTCAATTTTATCTTTACTAGTTCTTGTTATAATATTTATATAATATGATACCCATTCCGAAGAAAAATGTTTGTAATTTCTTAAGTACAACATCCTGTTTATTTTTCGTACAAGTTATAATATATAGATTTGTACGTATTCTATTCTGATTAATTCTCTTTTTCTTTGAGCAAACGTCCGTTTACATTTGTTTTCTTTATTGCTTAGTTTCAAACGTTAAGTGACTCTTACATATCGAAATGTCTAGAAGACGTGTGGGTACCTTAATTTCAACATACGAAGTTATTATTATGAAAAGTTCTAACAATGACGGTTTATAGCCAGAAACGCGCGTCCATGTATAACTTTTGTGCACGCAAACATTAACTTGTAAATTAATTATGAAACCCGTATACAACTAATTGGTTTATAAATTAATCAATTAATTTTAAAAATCTAGATATACAGTTGATGACTCGTCAGATTATGTTTTTCAAATCCAACATAATACATTTTAATTTTCGATGATAAATGTACACCTTTTATTGATAATTGTTTTCAATGAAGCACGTGTCTTACGTTTGTGCGTTTATGTGCGCAGATTTGATTTCCGAATTGAAATAAAGCTCAAACATATTGAAGACGTTCAGTTCGCACGAGGAAACTATCCTGTAAGAAGAAGTTTTAGTTAAAGAGAAACAGTCTCTTGGTTACGGCTTCCTGTTTTAGAATCAGACAATCGATAAGTGCTGTTTATCAAAACATAGCTACTCATTATATTTTAAGTCAAATATTTTTTGGAAAGAGCCTGTTAATAATTTATTTTTACCATTTTTTTAAATATCAATACATTAAAAAATCAAACTGGCTTTTAAAATTGGAAATTCTGATTTATTTTTGAATTACAGATAATATAATCAATATTTTTGTTTTAATTTGCAACTTGGACTTAAAGTTAGTAGTAAAAGCAATTTAGGTTACTCTCATAACGAAATATTCACAAACTACTGAAATAAAAATATCCGCACAATATCTCAGCGATATAAAGTACGAGATACTTTCTTTTTTTTTTTCAAAACCAGAAGCCGTCACTAAATAAACGTTTTCGTAACCGAACTCTCCCTTTTTTGATGATATTAGTTTCATATGTTTGAAGTTACAGCGTAAAGGGACCGATGTAAATACAAGTGGAAACATGCTCTTCGGTAGTTCGGAAAGTAATGTCTGATTTCAGAAAGTATAATTTATTATTATAAGAATTAACATTACGTATGTTATCTGTAATCAAAGAATGCCCTTTGAATATTCCTGCATCGATTATTAGGATAATTTCTGGCTTATCGATAAAAATTTCCGATGATGCTTGTAAAACATTGCCGCCAGCTTTCCTCTCAATATATTAAGTGGCACTATTGGAGACAAGAGCCACTCGAGGACAAGGGATAATGATGTAAAATGATTGCCAGTTTAAAGATCAGGAACCTTATAAGAGTGGCAATAATGAGTCGTGGAATAGACAAAGTTCCTATAGTTTTAGTGACAGTTCATTACATAGATCTGTTGGTATTGGCCTTTAAAACGACCATGCTGTAATCTGCAGGGAATCAGTTCCGTGGTAATTTGTTTCAAATGCGTGATTCCCTTGCGCAGAAGTTTGTACACACACATTCAGCTTGACGCTAGGCATACGGGAGAACGAATGTTTCATTGTTGTACTTAGACGAATTCTTGCTCTGAATATCTGACCAAGAGGAACCAGAAACTGGAGCTCAGACGAGCACTTCCCTTAGAAATAAAGATAGAGTAAAGAGAGAGTAACAACGTATTTTCTTTGAAAAAAGGGCTGTTAGCAACGAAAGAGATCAGTCCACACTTTTCGTTTTCGATTTTGAACTCATGACGGAATGTGGTCGTACAAAACTCATTCAGTTGATACACATTATCGTTATTTTTAATATTCTAATTTGTATCTGAGATGATTTTTGTTCAACAACTGCTTTCAAACGTTAATTGTCGATAGTGCGTGTTAATCCTCTACCTTATTTAGCTTCAAAACTAGCATTGCTTAACGCATTTCTGAAACAACTTTCGTGCTGTCTCATTTATCTGAGGACAATTTCCACACGACCTGATTATATAAACAGCAGTTTGAAAAAATAACACGGAGTTCCATCTCATGCAAGTAAGGTATATGCATTCATTTTATTTACATCTTATATGCTTCAAAATGTATTCTGAAAAAAATTCGTCGTAATTTACTGAAGATTACGCATCAATACTAAATCATGTGATATCTATCAATCTATGTATATTTCGCTATCTATTTATCTATCTATCTATCTATCTATCAATCTATCTATCGATCTATCTATATATATATATATATATATATATATATATATATATATATATATATCGATTCGAAAACAGTGTTTATTTAAATTCATCTCCATCTGTCATATATAGTCGAAGATATTTTTAAAGTTGGTATGAGATTATTGATTAAAACGGCATTTACACAAATAGGAATGATCTTGTTTTAAATATACACTTATTTTATGGATTTACATATATATATATATATATATACATATATATATATATATATATATATATATACATATATATATATATATATATATAACATAGATCTTTTGTAAAATTTATTTCATGATGATGTATTTATCCTCCTTACAACTGTGTGTACGATCGTTTCTGAGGCGATATATCTTAATTAATATCAGTTTTCTACATCATTACAAATATTAGCCACTAATTTAAAAATTAACAGACAGCATCAACAAAAATTATACAACATATTTGAAATAACGAAGATTGTAGGTGTTTGGATACATAAAATCAGTATTGATTTACGGGTGTACAGTTGGACTCAAAGTGAAAAAATAGAGATAACACCTAGTTAATATGTCAGACCTATAGTTGAATCATATACATGTGTGTGTATCTATAGAATGCAAGCAAATAGTTTAATGGGCGTTTTTTATAAATGATATTAATGTTTTCAAGCAATATGGTAGCAACTTAATGGTTTGTTTGTTTTACGGAATATTGAAACACGCAATACTTTTTTATATGGACAGGAAATAACTATTAGAAACGAGTAATTGTAGACGATTGAATACACATGTGGAAAATAGACCTACATTTAGTGAACGTTATTCATACATTTTCTGATGACTATATTATAGTGTAAGTAATGAAAGAAATGCAAGTAGAAAACTACAATATTTAGTGTATATGTGATATGGACGAAGTAACAGTGCCCAATTAAGTATATGAAGGCGATTCAGGCCACATATTTTGCAGTAGGCTCAGCGCCTCTTAATGGTATACCGCCTATGAAATCACTAATTATTTTATAATAAAACATATATATATATATATATATATATATATATATATATATATATATATATATATATATATATATCGATTCGAAAACAGTGTTTATCTAAACTCAACTCCATCTGTCATATATATTCCAAGCTTTTGTTAAGTGTGCATGGGATTATTGATTAAAACGACAATATTCCGTAAAGCAAACAAACCATTAAGTTGCTACCATATTGCTTGAAAACTTTAATATCATTTATAAAAAACGCCCATTAAACTATTTGCTTGCATTCTATAGATACACAAATAGGCATGATCTTGTTTTTAATAAACACGTATTTTAATGGATTTACAATTTTTCTATAGTGATGAAAAAAAGATAAGGAGAAAGAAAGACTGTAAACGTTGATAGTATTAATTTATATAATTTATGTTACGCTAATATTTTTCATATTTATTTGTATTCAGTGTTAGTATAACTGATAGTCATGACTCAATAAATACTGGCATGAAACTAGTTATTACATTTGTTTTAAAAAGATGGGTTATAGAAACTGCAGTATCACTATAAACGATCAATGAGTTTTCCGTGATTTTATACGGCACGTTTGCTTGCAAATTTTTTTTTAATGAAAGTTGACTCACACAAAACATGAGGCCATTTGATGTTAACAGCTTAAAGAAATTACTACTTCAAGGTAAAAAACTAGTCAAGGATACGTGTTCTATGGATTGATTTCGACCCAGCAATTCGTCCCTCTTCGTCAGAAGCATTGCTCATGACATGACAATATAAGGGAAGCGAGAGTTACGAAGCTGCCAAAAGTAAACCTAAGGTTTACTTTATACTTACCGAGATAGTAAGTAGGAACCACACGACCGTGATTGTTTACAATGTGTTTTTTGTAAATATTTCGCAGGTGTTAAACGGACGTGTTAGTTTACAAATGATTCGAAAGTGTTACATTAAACTGATTGTTTGCAAAATAGAATTCGTAGTACGAGCACAATTTCAAATGATAATGGTGTTTTAATCAGGACTCATTAAGGATCATAGTGTATATAGTTTCTAAGGAAATAAGACCTACTTAGGATTTCAGACACATTGTTTAATAATTCATTTGTTGATGTATCTATAGAATGCATATCTTTCATACATAATCTACATATTTTGGATCTGAGTTTATAATTTGGAGATTTATTTATATTTCCTTAGTTTAGCACTGGGTTAATCACGTATTTGTTTCTCCTTGTCTGAATGTATATTGATGAAGTCGTACTATGTCTTCCATTTTCATCTATTTTTGCCGTTTAATTAGAAATATGGCAGTGGTCAGCTGCTCGCATAAAGATCCTGCAAAAATGTTATAGCTGTACAAAACTTCAATAAGAATGAAAATGTTATCACAATAGAATCAAACAATAGTATTATTTAAACAATAGCAGAAAGACCCGGCTTTATTTTCTGAATCAAGAACTAGATGTACCTTTGCATTAGTTCATAACACCATGCTCTCTTTGAATTTTTTAATTGATAGGATCACCGCTTTATAGATCGGGGGACACCTAAAAGACAAGGTTAAAAGGCTTGCGGGTTGGATGATGAACGTCATCATGAGAAGATTTGAATTAGTAGGCGGAATGCGCAGATGATTACCTGAGAGGGTTTGATTTTCCAAGAGTAGGGTTTAACAAGTATGTGTTTGTAGTAGACGTTAAGACAATCATGTTGTAGTCAGTTGAGAAGCAGACTCATGATGTATTGCTCCACGGATGGGACGTTCTAGGAAAGAAAGTGTGTTCATAGAAGTTCCTTCGGTGTTTAGTACAGAGTGAGAGAAGGGAAGTACTTTGTCTTGATTGTAGTTAGACGAGGTCTTGCTGTGATTGTTTTACAAGGTTGACCAGGGATTATAGCTTTGTCGAGCACCAACGATGAACATAACAATACAGTAGAGAGACAGACTAAAAAATATATTCCGTGTGAAAGAGTCTGTAGGGTCGAGAAGACATCCTCACAAGATTGCAAAGTCGATGTTGTACTGTCAAAACAGGAAGATGTGCCCCGAGTGGCATCTCCCCAGATATGATAGCAACATTTCATCTTAAGGTAAAATTGCCATTATAAAGATAGATGATTGTATTCTAACAGGTTATATTTTATAATATTCAAGTTTTAGAGTCGAGTTTTAGAATTTACTAAGCATAAATTCGGTGAAAGAAAGTGTAAGTAAAGTGACACTTATTGAAATGATTTCGATAAATGCATCGTTGTTAACATATTGAGGCCCACCCAGAAATTCTCCCGAATAATTTGATATAGCACCGTCTATAGCTTTTGACTCTAGACTACCATTACTTTTTTTTCTTTAGTTTTCAAATAAATAATTATATAAAATAATGTAGAATACAATGTCGTATTTTCTAGGTATGGATGTATAATCCGAATAGATACATCAAGATAGTATTGCACACCCTTTGATAAGCATATTTCTTTTATTATCAAAGTACTATCTTCAATGTTCCAATTACTTGCTAGCCCACCATGGAAGAGATTGACACACGGTCGGTTTTTAATATGGCGAAAATACAGGGAACCTTTGATTCGTACAAAAGTAAACATTGCTTAACTGACCGAAGACGAAAGAAATGAAGTGTAGTAGCAAAACAGATACTATAGTTTACTCTTAGTTATTCTTATGTGATGTTTAAAATATATATGAGGATGAAGGATTTAGCTTTATTTAAAAGTTATAGATACAATAAAATAAAGTTTTACATCTCGAACATGGATCCTATGGTAGTATTGCACACCGTTTTATCAAAATAAAATATACTTATCCAAGCACTATGACTCATATAGTTTTCAAATATATACGTTTAAAGAGTTATATCTCAAGAAATATGACTAAAGTGACATAAATACACCAGAATTACGTTGACACGCTGGTTCTGGTTAGCTCACCAAAGTTAAGCCATGTTGAGCCTGCCCATTACCAGATGGGTGGCTATTTTTGAATAACAAGCGCTGTGTGTCAGTCTGGAAAGAACTAGCCACCTACTAGACATACTCACTCTGCTTAGACACTTACATGTTAACTCGAAATACGGTCAACGATTTTCTGAGTTGCTGTGTAAGATCCGACGATCTGGACTGGTAACGCTGGTGTCTTTTCCAAACGGAGTTCGTGAACAAATAAAGAAACGGACAGATAGAAACAATATAAATATAGATAGAACACATTTTTCTTTACGGCTCTCTTAATTTCTAGTTCTGCCGAAGGTCTTAGATAAGAATGAAAAAAGATTACTACGTTTTAATCGCGTGTCTGTGGAAGGCTGTCCTCTGACCGATATCATTTATTGACTACACAATCTAATAAGCCTAATAAAAAAACAGAGTTATTGAATTTAATTTTAAGATTTCATTTGTTGAATTCGAATAAACATTTCTGTTATCAGTATAAACAAAATCTTTTCATAGAATCTGAAATTTCCCAAAAGGCATGTCCTTATAACATTAAGAAGTGAAAATATGTTGGGATTCTGATAAAACAAGTCAAAATATTATGCCTGCTCAAATGTGTTTGTATTCTTGCTGGTACAAATTTTGATGACAAAAGTAAAAACAAACTATTATCTATATCTGTATTTCTATAATATACTACTGCAACTGTTGATGATGCTCGTTTGTTTGTTCGATTGTTTATTTGTCTTCGTGCATACGGAATTCTTTCACAAAATGCTGACATCACAAAATGCTGACATCACAAAATGCTAAAGTCTCTAAATGATGTCGTAACTCATTTAAAGAGATACTAGAGCTAACCGAGCACAGGGAATATCGTCATGAAATAATGACGTTATAATGTTATACCGACATCCATTCAAACAGAGATGAGTCATAACCGAGTAAAAGTGGTTGAGTTTAGTAGGTGATGACGCCATTCATCAAAACAGAGAGAGAGAGAGAGAGAAAGAGAGAGAGAGCGAAAGAGAAAGAGAAAGAGAGGGAGAGACGGATAGTGACAAGAAGGGTCTCGGATCGTCTAAATAAATTATCTACTCGATGAACGTCTCTCCTCCTTGGGTCTAGTCTACTACCGAAAACAATGTTGATTCTGCGCGTTTGCTTGCTTCTTGTAATGCTTGTTAGTTTGTCCCTGTTCACACTGAAATATGTAATCGCTTTGTGACGTCATCCGGTTGTAGTGTATATTAACAGAAATTACTTAAAGTCATTTCATAAATAAATCGGAGAAATAACTAAAACACCTTCAGTTTAAACAACAAGCGTTCGTCACGACCTTATTGAAGGTAGTGGCTTGTCACGAGTGAGGCATAAGCGAGAATAGAAAAAAGGAGGGAAATGAGAGGGTGGTTTTCTCGTTCACTTTCTTTCTAGTCCATTCTATCGCTATCTTTTTCAGTTTTTAGATTTTCCCTAAAATATAAATAAACAACTTGTTTTATTAGTTGAGTTAATGTTTGCACATGCCTTATCACTATTCTGATTTAACAATTAAAGTAATCGTTCAGGAGCACAGTGATCTGTCCCAATTACGAAAAAAATATTGATTTCGTATTTTGGTATAATTGTAGACTAACATTCTCCGCGAAATGACAACCAATACCCACCAAAAGTATTCTACTTGTTTTAAGCAAACACGTGTGAACACCCTGAATAAATTCACGACAAAAATGAAAAGAAAAAAAAGGTACTATTTTGAAATTTAAAGTGAGAAAGTTCTCGGTATATACATTTAATAAACAATGATCTCAAGTTTAAGGGCCAGTTTTAATTCAGTTAACTTGATTATTTTTCTAAGGTTAAATCCGCTGAGTTTTTTGGCGATTACATGTCGTTGTATGACCTTATAACTCAGACTTAGGGTTAGTAGTAAAAACTTTTTGTAAGTTCTCTTAAAATATAGAATGGCCCGGAAATTTAGAACATAATACGTCTGATATATATATATATATATATATATATATATATATATATATATATATATATATATATATATATATATATATATATATATCTGATCCCCTACTAGATTTCAAACTATTTGTTTTTGTTTATCTCCGTTATCAATTGTGTTAACACGCAAGAAACAGAATTTATTTTTTTCGTGGGGGGATATCTGATTCTGATTCTTCAAATATACCCATATTTTATATTTCTAAATCTTATAAACCTTTTTAAGTATACGTCTTTTTAAATTTCAATTTAAAGCAATTGATTTTAGTTGTGTTTACTCGTCCCGTGAAAATTGAATAACATCTTTATAATTATCTACCTAATTAAATACCTTGTTTTTATGTTATAAATGAGAATATTAAAAGTGTGGATATTATTGAAGATGAACACGCATCTCCCGAAAAAAATAGATTCCATATTTGTTAAGTGATTACATGTGAATACCATCAAATTAACTGGCAGAAAGAGAAACAACAACAACAACTATTTCGAATTTTTAGTATTAGTTTCGTGAATAAATTCAACACAAAGTGATCCTCCCTTTTCTTCGGTTTTATGGCAGTTAACAATATTTTGGGCATTAGAGATGAATTCCATGTGTTATTGTTTCGAGGTCATTGCGACCTTCCAGTAGAACTTAGGATTAGTGTTAAAATGTATTAGTTAAATGGCCTTATAATTAAGAAGAATCTTATTTTTAGGGAGGTAATTCAGCTGAGTGTGTAAATCTAGACATTTACCAAAGTTCGGTGTAACAATTTCGGAATTCTCTGAGTATTTTCTTTTTAATTAACGGCCTGCACTCCCAATTAATTGCTGCCTGGATGGCACTATCATTACTTTCCTGAATACGGTTGGTATTCGGGTTAATGAAAATTTAAATTTAAAGTTATATTCCATCTTTAACCGGATACTACGAGTATTTTATTAATTGCAATTTTAGAAGAAGAGTTTTATACTTTTTATAAAAGTTTACGTTAAACATTTACATCTTTATGGGCGTCGCTCCATACAAGGTGTGAAGCTACTTTATATAAGGAATTAAAAAAATGAATATTAATCAAAGCAAATGCAGTAGATTTCTATCGGCCTTACTATTAACAGTGGCATAGCTTTAGATATTAGAAAACATCCAGTAAGTAGAGGGTTCCAAAAGAATGCAGGTCTTTTAAAGAAGCTACTGCAATAGGAAGATGGAATATAATGAGGTACTAGAACAGCGAATTGATGAAGACCGCGCGGTAAACGAGCTGGAACAATGAAAGGAGGGAATTCATCGGGCAATTCGGAAGACAACATACCATGATAGTACTTACAGAAGATACTGAGACTAGCAACATCACGTCTAGATAGAGGTCGTACAAAGAAGAATCGAGGGTGGAGTAAACCAAATTACATATACGCTTCTGAACCTTATCTTATAGATGGGGCAGATATCATTTAGCCCAAATATGACAACAGTGCTTCATATAAAGTCTGAAATATATTTGTAGAGGTGGAGAATCGCTTCAGGTGCAAGGAAATGTTTGGAGCGATATAGAGAAGTGACGTCACGAGTTAAAATTACTTAAAACTGAATACTTAGATATTTCGTATATTGCATTTTCCTACATATTCGATTATATGTGATTGTTTTCCGTGCTTGTTGATGTGAACGAATAGAATTTAATTTTCAGAAAAATATGCAACATTCACGAAACAAAATACCTTGCATCGTTGAATAAACCGAAAAAATGAATTCCAAATGTAAAACGAAATCACACAACGATTTCCGTGACAGTGTAGCTGGTAGTTTCTCTGAACGTTTGCTTCAATGATCGATGCTTTATTGATTTTGATGCGTTCTTAATAGAAGTTCGATCGAAAACGAGAAATCTTTATTAAATCGAAAGTTTACATAATTTTCTCCATTTTCAGGTCATGCGAAGGAAATGAATTACGTCGTTGTTGTTACCGTGAAGTGCGGGAATCATGCATTTTGCTTATGCCCGATGCATCCCTCAAGAGGTTATCATTTTTCAGTAAGTATGGTTCTTATAAGCTACAAATAATTTGCAACTAATTGCTATAACTAGTTGAATTTAGAACAACGATTGCAAGAAGGTTTTCCAGAAAGAGTAGACTGATTCATTCGTGTTTGCATTTCGTGTTTGTTTCTCAGTTTGCCCGCTTACTTCTTTTAAGCTATTACACCTACGAATATAATTTTGATAGTGGCAATCACTTAGCTATGTGAAGAACCTCAAGGGGCTTTAAAAGTGTACCTGATATTAAAGTTTCGGATATGAAAAGACACATAAGCGTAAAACTTTGTATGATTATGTAATAATTATTGGGCTGTTTACACTGGGTCGCTGCGTTCCTTCAGAATAATTCTGCATTTAGGAACACAATACCAAACAATAGTACAGACATTATAGATTAACTTGAAATTCCTCTTTAGTTATTATTTGCTTTGTCCTGTCTTATTTCTTGTTGCATATTCTTGCTTTTACAATCTTATTACTCACAAGGTTGAAATATTTATTAAATAGTTTTTAACTATAATATTCACTTATTTTATTTAATGGCATAGATTTGCTTTATCCGATTCTACTCTCATTCACCAGAATATTTTCTCGGATTTTAACCAAAAAGTTTTTCACACACACATGAAATGCGACAGGCTCAACAGTTATCTTCTACACTGATGATGTCATTAGGATGAAACGTATACGCATATAGATAATACTTTTAAACAATAATTATAATTAAAATATTATTGGTGGCCTTCTTTCAGGTTTGCTTTTTAAAGCACATTAATCTAAGCTAAAACGCGAACATTTTTTCTACGTAACCTCTTGAACACTGTTAAGACGGCTAACTATATTGTCCGCTTCATAACAGAAATAGCATTTATTTCTCAGCTTGTGGCTTAGCCATGAAAGTAGCCGTTTAATTAGAGCCGGTAAATGAGTCAAAGGTGATTCGTGTCGATGTTTCAATCGTGCAACCGGCTGAACAGTTATCTTCTGTACTTATGATGTCATTAAGATTAAACGTATACGCATAAGGATAAAAATTCACATTTAGTATATAATAATTATCTATGAGAGGTATCTCTTATCACTCAGGAAGTGAGTCAACCATAAGATAGTGTGTATATGCCGTCACTGTCGCCACAAAAAGACACAAAGTATAACGCTATATTAAGGAGATAAACAATCGTACATATTTCATTACATTGATAGCATTTCAGACTACAGAAGATGTAGTAATTCGTTCGATTCTTGCAAACATCAGCCATGCTGATGATTGGTGGAACCGCGAAAGACGTGTCCATGGATAAATTTTATGCACGCATAAAATTGACATGTATATATATATATATATATATATATATATATATATATATATATATATATATATATAGTTTACTGTATCTTGGTATTTAGACTGAGAGGTTAGTTTAAAAAAGATACATATATTTTTGTATATATTTATATATTTATATACATATAGAGGGTGACCCCCAAAAAACGGGCCCCAAATCTAATTAGGCCCCGTTTCTTAGTGTTTAGTCCGAATTAAATGAATTTTGGGGCATTACTAGTTTATTATATTCACAACATCATGCCGTTCTTACAGACTGAATTGGGAATGGCTCTCATCTCCTCCCTGATGGCTTCCTTGAGTTCCGTGATGATTATGGGTTTCCTTGCGTATATTCTATCCTTAAGACAGCCCAAAAGGACAAAATCGGGGGGGGGGACCTTAGGTCCGGGCTATGGGGTGGCCACTCAAAATTTGTCTTGAGACTGATCACTCGCTCGGCCTCGGAAGTTCTCTTTCAGCCAATCTCGGGACAGGTCTGAGGTGTGAGAACTTGCTCCGTCTTGCTGGAACCAGAACTTGCTCATGAGCGACGGGTAGAGGGTCTGATGCTCACTCTTGAAGGTTTTGAAGACCTCCACATATCTCTCCTTGGTGACTGTTACTGCTGCGCCAGATTCTTCGATGAAGATTGTTCCGATGATGCCTCTGACCGAGATTGCAGCTCACACCGTGGAATTAGGAGAGTGCAGGGGCTCGGTGGCTACTTCTTCGGGGCTGGAGGACCCCCAGAGACATTTGTCTTGGAGTTCGCTTTTCCGTCAAGATGGAAGTGGGCTTCATCTGAGGTCCAGAGGAGGTTAAGGAAACCTGGTGTCTCCTCGATCTTATCGAGAATCTTGACTGCCATAGCGCTCCTCTGCTTCTTGTCTGAGACTGTAAGGGTCTGCAGCGTCTGTATTCTGTTTGGGTAAACGCTGATATCGTTTACAAGCACTCTCCTGCAAGTCTCACGGGAGATACCGAGGGCCTGACTTCGCTTACGCACAGAGCGTTTCGAACTTTCCTTGAGAGACTCTCTCACACTTTCGACCAGCTCGGCTGTCCGCTTCCGAGTGGCTTGGACGGTTTACACTGGCAGCGTTGAAGTTTACCACGGCCCCATACTTCTCGAAGTGGTCCACCCAGTTCTGAATTCTGCTTTTGGGTGGAGCCTTTTCACATCCGAACATCTGGTTTTCTTAAACGAGCCTGTCTTGTAGTAAAATTTAACACAGTGTATTCTTTGTCCCATCTCCTACTGAGGTCTTGGTGTACTTCACGGTCGTTGATTCTGCCATGCCCTGTAAAATAAGGGCAATCGGTGAATAAATAAAGGAGATATCACATAAAGTGTACACGGAGCCCGTTTTGTTTGAGTCACCCTGTATATATATATATATATATATATATATATATATATATATATATATATATTCTATTATTTATCATGAATGTTTGATAACTACTTTCTAGGTAACATATTGAATCAGATCATGACTCCTATATATTATCTGGTTCCAATCAATCTATATTATTTCTTATTCTTTATTTCTATTACGTATAGATTATGTCGAATTATTATCCTCTTAATATACCTCACTTACACATACACCCCTACACACACGAACACCCCCCCACACACACATATATATATATATATATATATATATATATATATATATATAGATTAACTTGAATCAAATAATTACACATCATTTAATGTTATATATATATATATATATATATATATATATATATATATATATATATATATATATATATACCTTTTTAGATCCGAGTTTGAAGTAGGTAACTCCAGTTTGATTGCAGGATAAGAGTACAGGGCAATATTTTTTTAAGTAGCAATAACTAACTGAAAATACTATACCTAAAATTGATATGATGTTTTGTAGTTTTCATAAATGTCTATACAAATATATATATATATATATATATATATATATATATATATATATATATATATATATATATATATATATATATATTATACGTAGAAGTTTTGTAAGGCCAAACAAACAATTGGATTGATTTAGATAAATTATTCATTTATTTGTAAAAACTAGGATGTTAGACATAAAACATCATAAACATGTGAAATGGACACATTTTCTTAGATTTTTCTTTACTAGTGATAGAGTATTCTCTTATAATCAGAAGTCGTTCGATTTTATTCCACAAACACACCCACACATGCAATAATACCATAAAATCAATCAGTATAGATATTCTAACCACGGAAAAAAACGTTTACAAGCTTCGGATAAAGGAGTCCATTTGGATAGCCGACGAAAATTAGGGTCGTCATTTTTATTCTGATATCTTAAGGTGCACATACGCATACTTCAAATATTTTTTTAAAATTTATATACACATAAAATTGACACAATTTATAATATTGGATCATTAACCTGGCATAGTCAAGTTTCCGGCTACAACTTCCACAATTAGTGAACCACAATCATTAACACAACCAAGGAACTCAGCTTTTCTCAATATATTAATATATAAACATTTGAATAGTTAAATAGAATACTTTAAAATAAGAACAGAATGTATACTGCCAAAACAATAATTAATGTAAACAAAAGCAAGACAGAAAACAACTGAATAAATAATGTATACCCGTAAATAAATACTTTAAACCCAGGCATAATACTTACTTAGTCAAACCTAGAAAGTATTAGTATTCGTTATATGAAATAGTTTTTTACTTCAACACCGAATACCTAATTAAAAAAACAAACACCTAAATTTACAAATAAATAATACAACCCTCGCTTTTATGAACTGTGAAATAAAATAGCAAGGGTAACTGCTGTTCCCTCGGAGGGGGTATCTCCCTTTTTTTAGAAAAAAACTTACCAACTTAACTAAAATAGACACAGAAACATCGAGGAATGGATAAGATTAAATTTAAAAGTAAAATTAAAAGAAAATCATAAAATATGCGTAATTAAAAGGTATTTAAAAAGTAATAACATATTAATAGTGGCATTGACATAGGAATTTAAAGAGGAACAATGGATTTGAGGGGGTTTTTTTTCAAAAGGATAACAAATTCTCATTTGATTCCAATTCTAAAATCCGTTTTCTTTTCTGCCCAATAGAACCCGCTGGCAACAGTCTTTATATGCACGTTTAAACTAAAGATTAACACACATCTGACGAAGGAAAAAATGATATCATACGGGACTTCCATCATAACATACTAGCGCAAGTAAGTTATAATATTTTTTTTTTTAGCTATATATATATATATATATATATATATATATATATATATTAAAAACTAAAAGTCGAATGAGATATGAGCGGAAAAAATTGTTTCAGTTGGAAAAAACGATGAGAGAGGAAAAAAATGTTGGGTTCTGCACAACCTGCACTTAGTAAATGGTTAGTTGATATTCTTAAGCCCGTACTTACTTTTTATTCGGACTATTGTATCTCTGATTCCTTTCAATGTATGACTTCTATACACAAATTATCTCTCTCAAAGGATACCGAGTTCTTGGATTCCTTTGACATTAGTAGTCTGTTTACCAATGTACCTTTGGATGAAACCATTGGTATATGTGCAGATTATCTTTACCGTGGCCCGTTAAAGTCTCCACAGTTTCCTGAACGAATTTTTGTTGAACTGATTGGAACTTGCTAGTAAATCAGTTTCCTTTAGTTTCAATAATATAATGTATCGGCAAATTGATGGTATATTCACAGGCAGCCCTCTTGGTCCATCGTTAGCCAACATTTTCGTTGGATTTTTGAAAACCAATTATTTTCACAAGTGAGCAAGCCGGCATTCTACACACGTTACGTTGATGACACTTTTGCTTGTTTTCCCTCACGGAGTGATGCTGAACAGTTTCTTCGTCTTCTTTGTGACTTGCATCCATCGTTGCAATTCACTATTGAGGTCGAGGATTGTGGTTCCTTGCCATTCCTCGATTTTTTAGTGTCTAAATCTGGTTTATCATTTAAAACATGTGTGTATAGAAAACCAACATTTACAGGCCTTTATCTGAATTGGTTTTCTTTCGCTCCAAGAGCAAGAAAAATAAATCTTATTGGTACTCTCACTCATCGAGAACTTATGAATTGTTCACCAACACGACTCGATGCGGAGCTTGGTGTAATTGCTAATATTTTTCTTGCAAATGGATATCCCATCAATACTATAAAAGGCACTATTGCACGTAAAGTTGCTTTATTTAATGGTGATAAATTCATTGGCCTGTCACGTTGCTTTATTTATTTGAAACACCCATGGTTGGGTACTGACAGCCTTGACATTGTAAAAAGGATTTCTTCTTCTACTCAACGTTTTTTTCCAGCAACCATGTTGAGAGTAGTTTACACGACTCGAAGCTTGTTCTCTTCTTTTCGTAAGGATGTTTTGCCAGCCATTTAAAAGAAGTCCGTTGTTTATAAATGCATGTGTCAGTGTGGAGCTGACTACGTTGGCAAGACATCCCAAAGATTAGAATTTAGAATTTCCCAACACATACCACGTGATATTCGCTTACACAAGGTTTCGAGATCATCCGGGTATTTTCAGGCACAGGGATAAGCCATCGGTAATCACCTCGTTAGTACAAATGGTTGTTCTGACAACTATTCCGATGGGTGGTTTTCTGTTTTACAAAGTGCCAGGTCGAACTACCATCTCAATATTATTGAAGCGTTAGTTATTAACTATTCTAGACCTGGCCTGTGTAGACAAAAGATTTTGAAGCATCAGTTGGAGATCTTTAATGATTCAAAGCCACCATAACGTTGAGAGATTTACCTTTTTTTCCCCTCTCTCATCGTTTTCTCCAACTGAAACAATTTTTTCCGCTCATATATCATTCGACTTTTAGTTGGTAATTTACCATTCTGACGTTTCCTCTTAGAGGGTCAGACGTAAAGGCCTTAAGGTAATTTTAGCAATTGTTTCCACCCGCCTGTTTCATTGATTAAAATAACGCTTCTTCTAAAATTGATCCTAAGATTCTGTTGTACACGAAATTTATTTACATATATATATATATATATATATATATATATATATATATATATATGTATGTATATATATATATATATATGTATGTATATATATATATATATATATATATATATATTAATAACAAAGGCGAAAGTACAGAACACATTCCACTGTTATATGTCTTACTTTGCTTCAGTGTATGTCTATCCATTATACATCTGCTTTGTATTGCCTTTTACGAGGTATATATACATATATATATATATATATATATATATATATATATATTTATATATATATATATATATATATATATATATATATATATATATATATATATATATATATATATATATATATTTATATATTAATTATTATTTAATTATTTTTACCTACAGCCATCGATGTTTCATGTTTCCGCAATCTTCAATGTAGGGGTGTTAATCGCCACTAATTTGCAGTCGGGTATCTTTACCCTCGGCGAGCGAGAATCCACATGATAATTAAGAGGGATTCAAATCTGTAAACGCTGAAATCAGCGAGCGCGTACAGCGAACAGTTGAAAGTGATTCTGCAACACCAACAAGTGGATGTAATCACACTGTTTAGCCGTAGTATTACTTCTTGTTTATACATCCCCTAAGTGTGCACAAAATGGGGCTATGATTATATTTTTAAAGTAAATAGTAATTATGTTTACCTACATACATCGATGTTTCATGCTTATGCAATCTTCAGTGTAAGGATATTAATTGATCTTGTTTTTTTACAAATCACCACTGATTTGTAATATATATGTATATATGTATATATATATGTTAAGGTCTAATATATGTTTTAAAACCATTTCTTTTTGTAAGTGAAAACGGATTAACATTTATAGATCTCATGACTTCTGTTTGCTCTTATTTGTGAACCAGCACCGATTCAATAACACTTCAGTGACTAACACCTATTTGACCGAAGTAATATCGTAGAAAAGAAAATATTTTGACTAATAAAAATGTTTCTCCTCCAAACAAAGACGAATA
Organism: Sepiola atlantica; assembly: GCA_963556195.1. NCBI lineage: Eukaryota > Metazoa > Mollusca > Cephalopoda > Sepiida > Sepiolidae > Sepiola > Sepiola atlantica. Next base: position 95,199,762 of record OY744521.1, on the reverse strand, counting down.
CGATTCTCTAAGTGTTAAGTCATAAGACTAGTGATTCCTGAAAGTATACAGTTAATATAGTTGATCAATCTATGTAAATGTGTATCGATTATGGATGGTTCAGGACTGGGGATTTGGACGATACTTTAAACACGTCACAATAGTTTTTTACAATATTTTCCAGGAAAGATTTCTGTAGTCTACCTTCTAAAACCATTGAATATTATGTTGATTTTCTAAACAGTGGCAATGTATATATGTATACGTATTAATATTAATAATTGTATTTTGATTACATATCGATGATAGTGGTTATGTAGAGTAGAGCTTTCGTGCCCATATATATATATATATATATATATATATATATATATATATATATATATATATATATATAATCAGTTAGAGAGAGAAATAAACGAAGTAAGTAACAGAAAGAGGAGAGATAAATATACAGAAATTTAAAAAAACAACATATATCAAACAAATAATCAGAACTCATATCTGAAAGCTAACATACTTTTTTTTACTGATCTACTTACGAAACCAGCTAGACCGATACACGCTTTTACGTATTGTCTGTTGTATTTTTTACTGCAGAATTGTAAATTTGTTGTTTTGTTTATTTCTGATTAAATCGTTGATATATTACGAATTCATGTCATACCTTTGATCATTAGTTGTGAATATCATTATTATTCCTATTGCGACTATGTCAAGTTGGCTAGGAATAAGCATTAGTATACATACCAGTTTTAATGTTTTGAAATGAAATTTTCCGATATTTTTTGTTGATGACGAGTTTATTTACACCAAGTTCTTGTAAGATATTTCTTATCGACTATTTTATGTAGGTAGTATTTCTCTGTTAATGTGTCCTTGTATTACTTATTACAGTTTCTAACTCAAGTGAATGCTATAAAATAATAGATTCACATTGATTATAAAACAATGGTTGAATATATAGTATATATATATATATATATTATTATTTTTCAAATATCTATCTTTTAATGTAGTGTTTAATTGGCATACGCCGATTATGACCCAGAAGTGGAGAAATCTGACACGCAACGGTTGCAAGAAAAATTCATTCGAAACCGCGATATGTCTAGCCCCATTGATTGCCAATCAGAGGAAGCATTGGCATCAACGTGTAACTTGGTAGTAGTGAGAAAGGAAAGCTTTATAACAATTGACTACCTTCTAACCACTACTACTATATAACTTTTTAGGGTTCCGTTAACAGCTGCTACACTACGGTCAGTCATCTTGTTTCCTTTATTTGTTATTACAATTTATGTAACTATCTTTTGTTTAAAACTTAATTAACCCCAAACAAGGCAAGTTGCCACTGTAAACATAAGGGGTTACTAAAAATAATGGTCACATTGTAAGGGGTCATTCTAAATTGCGAGCTGTGCAGCTAGATGTTTGTTAACATTAGTTTTCAATTTCAGCATGTCGGTAAAGTTGGGGAAACAGGGAGCAAGAGGTGTTCCAAAGGTCAGACGCACGAGGTAATAAGCTATTGAAGTAGAAGTCTGAGTACATCTACAGTGAATGGAGAGGATTTAGCTGATGGTCGGGTTAGTCTGGTGTATTTTCGTCAAGGGGTAACCAGAGCAGCAAGTCTATCGGAGCAAATTCCATTGAAGTACTTTTAAAACAAACATAAGAATGTAACATTGCAGAGATCTGGACAATGGCTGGAACCTGGTGAATAGTGACGGATCTATTGGATTAGACTTAGGCTAAGAGAGAGAGAGAGAGAGAGAGAGAGAGAAAGAGAGAGAGAGAGAGAGAGAAACTGATGGATGATGCACCAGCCCAGATGTGATAACCATATTCCATGGATGGGCGAATGGTGGCTTTGTAGATATATAGGATACTGTGAAGTGTTAGAAGTGTTCTAACACGGTAGAGCTCATATTCTTTGTAACAGCCTTGGTCATGTATTTTTTCCAATTCATTTTATTTAGGCGAGTATGTTCTTTCAATTACTAAATCTGTTTTTTTGCAATGTATTGTTGAAAAACGGTTTTCTAAGATCAGAAGTTGAGATCGAGAGACGAAATTAAGAAGAAATTAGGGCAGAATGAACACAAACCAAATCTCATGAAGGGAATTGTGATAAAAGGACTGTGTTCCATACATGACGATCCAAGCCTTCGTAGACAAGAATGCATATACGAACGAAATATTAAGGTAAACAAGATATTTTTCAATTCTAAGAATCTTAACAGGATTACCTCACCGGTAATGTACACATAGTGTTATCTGCATAAAGCTAATGCTGGAAACAAATTAATTCAATACTTATCGTTTCATTTCCGGGTTGAGGATTTTATGGCGGTGAGGTTTACATGATTTATTTTGTGCTGCAATACCAGGAGAAAATAGACGCTGATATTTAAAAAAAAACATACCTGATAATATAAGAATTAACTACTTCAAGAGGGTAAACAATGGCAGGGAGAAATGCGAAGCGATTTCATTGAAACTTTCAAAATAATGAATGGCATTTCTTTTATATTTGGCCTCAATCTGAAATGTTATTGTCAAGGCAGACTTGAAAAAAGCTGCATCTATTATCCAGCTGAGGTATTTACGCTAATTATAATAATAAGTATAATAAGTCACTATAGCATACTTTCTGCGGGGAGCTTTACTATATTATGTAGAACTACCGTCCAGGGGTTGGGTTGTTGATCTGTTTTGTAACAGGTAACGCTAAAAAACTTGATATAGGTATCTTCAGGACTGTTTTTTTGCAGGGAGGTTTCGTCGATCACTCACATACAGCACGTTGTATTCCCAAATTGTAATCGATCTGATACTGACCATGCTCAACGTCGCCTACATCTGGTGATCTAATAGGAACTGGTATCTCAACGTGATCATGCCGTATACCTCTCCTCCTCCTGCTCCTCCTCCTCATCCTTTTCCTCGTCCTCCTACCACTACTACTACTACTACTACTACTACTACTACTACTAATAATAATAATAATAATAATGCCGGATACAGGTTTACGGATACAGAACAAAGAATAAACCACCTGATGTACATGGATGACCTTAAACTGTTTGCAAAAAACAAAAAAGAACTGGAAAAGCTGATAAACACAACCAGGATATTCAGCCAGGATATCCAAATGGAGTTTGGAATAGAAAAATGTGCACTGCTAGAGATCAAAAAAGGAAAACTGGAGACGACAGAAGGTATAGAACTCCCCAACTAAGAGGAGATGAGGGCGCTAGGAGAACAAGATAGCTACAAATACCTGGGAGTTCTGGAAGCAGACACAATCAAATATACAGAAATGAAAGAGAAGATTGGAAAAGAATATCTACGAAGAACAAGGAAACTCTTAGAAACTAAACTATATAGCAGAAACCTAGTAAAAGGGATAAACACATGGGCTGTATCACTAATAAGATACTCTGGACCATTCATAGGCTGGACCAAAGAAGAACTCAGGCACCTTGACCAAAGAACTAGAAAACTAATGACTATGCACAATGCATTGCACCCAAAAGACGACACGGACAGACTCTACGTGAAAAGAAATGAAGGAGGTAGAGGACTAGTAAGTATAGAAGACTGTGTGGAAGACACCAAAAAAGAGCTGGAGAAATATGTAATCCAGAACACGGAAAGACTGATCACCACAGCAAGAGACACCAGCCCAACAAACAACCCCGGAAGTACTGAACCCAGAAACAAAAAGACAAGAAAGGAAAAGTGGGAAGAAAAACAACTACATGGACGCTTTATAAGACTCACGAGCGATGAAGCCAATGAAAACAGCTGGGCATGGCTAAGAAAAGGACACCTGAACAGAGAAACGGAATCTCTGCTAGGACAAACTTTATTAAAGCAAAGATAGATAAAACCCAGGAAAACAGCAAATGCCGACTGTGTGGACAAAGAGACGAAACGATGAATCATATAATAAGTGAATGCAGCAAGCTAGCACAAAGGGAATACAAGAACAGACATGACAGCATGGGTCAAGAAGTACACCGGGAAATGTGCAAACAACTGAATTTCGAATATGCAAAAAAAACGGTACAAACACAAACCAGAAACTGTACTAGAAAACGAAAAACACAAAATCATATGGGATATGAATGTACAAACAGACAAACCCATAACAGCAAGGAGACCGGATATGATAATAATCAACAAAAAAGAAAAATCCTGCAAAATCGTGGACTTTGCCGTTCCAGCAGACCACAGAGTGAAGATCAAAGAGACGGAAAAGAGAAGCAAATATACTGAACTTGCCAGAGAATTGAAAGGAATATGGAACATGAAGAAAGTCAGTATAACAGCAATAATCATAGGAGCACTAGGAACAGTCCCCAAAAACATGGAGAAAAGACTAGGAGAAATAGGAATCAAAGGGATAACTGAAACCATACAAAGGACAGTAATGATCAAAACAGCTACAATCCTGAGAAATGTCCTCGAATGCTGAAACCAACCCACATAAGCAACGAATGGAGAACAAAACAACAGAACCGGGGAAAATACAACCGCACGAATGAGGCGCAAGCATAGGCTGACGCCACAAAAATTATGGACAGAGGGTCGAGGAGGGAAAGCGCAAAACCAGACCTCCACTGGAAGAGCGCGGACAGCTCTGGGACCTTGGGAAGGCTTGTTGCCACTCGGGCCCTAGAGGGGACCGATGGCCCTTATCAGCGGGAAATCGTTGGTAGGTGGCTGTTGCGATTACCGCAAGGTCATCAGCGGTGATGAACGAAAAGAGGTGGAGCATACTGGAGGCCTGAGGAGACTTGTTGTCACTCGGACTCCAGGGAATACCACAGGTTGTCGGCAGTGGGCGACCACTGACGATGACCAGTGTGATAACTCCTAGTGAGTAAATAATAATAATAATAATAATAATAATAATAATAATAATAATAATAATAATAATAATAATAATAATAATAATAATAATAATAATAATAATGATGATAATAATGATAATCATGATAAATATAGACACTTTCATAAACTGGACACATCAAGAACCCAGATACCTTTAGAAATCACTAGTAAACTAATAACCCTGCACCGCACTCTGCAGCCGAAACTTGATACGATCAGGAGAAATTTAAATCAAAAGAAGGATTAGCACCAAGAAAAAACACACCACTGTTGAAAACAGCTAGAATATTGAGAAAATCTATCGAATGTGGAAACCAACCTACATCGTCAAGTAGAAAAAAATAAACGCTGACTTCGTGATTGACCTTTCTGGATCTCTGGGTTGTCTTGAGTAATGATGCTGAAATTCTACACACTTATAGAACCTATCAAATACAATTTTTTTGCAAAGTTTTAACTAATCGGTTTATCGGTTGTTGAGTTATGATAGATCAGAGAAATGAGATTTCAAGCATAGGCCATTCGTGAAGTCTATTAAGAGATAGGGCGCTCTCGCGCCTCCCTTGATATATATATTTATATATAGAATGTATTGTGATAAATAAATAAATTAAAAGATATATAACATTATGTATTACAGTTCCAAGAATTCAAAGTCGACTATAGTCTGGCTTATTTATAGTCAGGGTCATTTATATATATATATATATATATATATATATATATATATATATATATATATATATATATATATATGATATAAAAAAATAAAAAATAAAAAATAAAAAATTGAACAAGTTAAAATTTAAAACCTAAAATAGAAATACAAGAAACCACGTGTTAAAATAAATTCGCCCACTGTATTGACAAAACAAAGGAAACAGGATATAGAAAAATCCATTGTTAACAAAAAATAGGATAGGCATATGAGCGTCACCAACAAAGCCTTTGTTCGCGGGAAGCCCAACGATTGGCTGAGGGAACAACAAAGAATCGGATTGGTTAACTAGCAAGCCATGTATATAAAAACACCTGACAAAAATAACTCCATGCATTTAGCCTGACGATTCCCCCCCGGGGATGAAACACGGGAGCCTCTGAGTAGCTTTATTGCCACATATATTTTCATTGCTTACTATATATATATATATATATATATATATATATATATATATATAATATTTATATATATATATATATAATTATGATTCAGAAGATTATAATATTTATGGCATAAAAAGTCAAATATTACAATTTAGCTTCGGAAATAACATTCAATACCATGTACGCGCGCTTCTTTTTACTGAAATCCTGTGACACCCAAACATTGTATCGATTATATACCAAATTTTACTAAATGCTCATGAATGTAAGATTTTGATACGTAAAGTTGTTCTTCTTGTTCTTCTGGGTTATTCTCAATAACTGTCATGATATGGCTGTAATCTGTAGAAGTTTGTTTCCCTGAGTATTCGTCATCATATAGGCTAAAATCTCTGGCATTTAAGTTTGCGTATCACTACCGTACAGTTGTGTTAACTAAATCACCTTCATCGGACACTGTCTATTTTTTTTGTTAGTAAGGCATTTCCTTGATTTTATGTGAACAGAAAAGCATCGAGTGAATAAAATAGGTCTTACAAATTTCTATTTCACCAGGTTTCAAAATTAACACAAATAAATAATATTTAACTTTCCTATTAAAGAGATAGATTAGAATATGCTCTAACTAGAAATGTTAGTATACTATAGCTGTCAATATTGTGGCATGCCCCAACGTGTAGAGACATGGACTACTAAATATCGACACGAAATCTTAGAACGACCTTATGTTTAAAACGTTATTATATAAGAACGAGAAAATTAACATTTGCAACAATACTAAAGGAATAACTAAATACTAATTAAAAGTTAATCCTTACAGTAAAAATAATCTCATTTTGAAATGCAGCGTAGTAGATAAACTGAAGTGCCCGTTCAACCTTAAGGTTGACAAAAAAATTACATTTGAAAATAAAACACACAAGACAAACGGAAATTATATTTCAAACTTAAGCATTAGAAACTGGATACACTGTGATTTCAAATTCACTTTACAGACGAGAGAAAATAACCTGAGTCAATCTCACACAATGTGTGAAGCCATATTTAGGGTTATTGATACAGTCGATACATACATTTTCATGAATCTTTACCTGGTAGTTCTTAAAATATGACGATTTATTGAAAATCACTTTAGCGTGACAGATTATACCCTAGCCTTACAGATCGAAAGGGCGCATCTTAAAAGAACATTCATTTATCCGACAGAATACTTACATACCTCGCAGCGTAGATTAAACACATTCCTGACGGATTAATTTTGAGTTTACAAATCGATTATATATTGATTAATATTACTTCAACAGATAGTATGAAAACTTGTAATTACTCTAACGATTAAATATATATACATATATATATATATATATATATATATATATATATCAACAATTGTTTCATATAGTTCAGATGGATTCTTAAGGTTAAAAGAGTCAATTTTGTAATCTAAATGAAACTTAATATCACAATCTTTTGTTTTTCAAAAGCATAGTGTAAATCTGGAAATATATATATATATATATATATATATATATATATATATATATATATATATATATATATATATATATATATTAGTATTATTATTATAGAAATACATGGATGACAAAGAAGTTTGTGTTTTTTGCCGAATGAAATCCCCACACTTAACGCCTAATCTAGACTGATGATTTCCCTTCGGGAATAAAACACACACTTTGCGGTAAAACTCACTTACAAAATATGAGAATGGATCAGTGAAAATCTATAACCTCCACCATCTTAGGCTTCGTCTTTTCTTTTCGAATACGGGTTGGTTTATATCCAGTAGGCGCTCCTATCACATTTTGTCGGCGCGTCTTTATGTGGGACATGTCATAACGCTTCTTTTTCGGTCGTTTTTAAATAACTAGGATATCACATCTTTACGTGGGGGAAGCAAATCCGTCTAGAAATATATTTGCATACTCCTACTAACCTATACGTTACACACATGTATTATGCACCGTAAAAGTAAATATCGAAAACATGTTGTATAAATACATACAAAGAAAGAGAGAGTCAAGTAAAATATGAGAATAAATAGAATAGAGTAAACGTACAATATCTATTACGTCATAAGTTGCTCTAAACAAGGTGTTCCAAGTTAAAGAAATGTATTTTTCTTTCCTTAAGCCATGTTTTTTCAAATAATAAATATCTTATCGCCAGAAGAAATCCAAACATATAAGTCGGTAAAGAAACTTACTAAAAGTCGTAATTTGAAAAAACTATGATGATAACATAAATACAAATATACAAAAAAGTCTAATTCTAAGAGAAGAGGTTAAAATATAGAAAAAAAGTTCACTGTTTAAAATGTTAGCAGCAGGTCTAAAACTCGATAAATCCAGGGAAGGTGTGCGTGAAAATTTTAAAATCCGTTTACTTTTGGTAGCAGTGATTATCATAACGTTTTCTAATGTACATAGTTGGCAAAACCTAGACGCTGGTGCATAGGACCGAGATTGTTTCAAGACTGACCAGTGCATAGAGTAAGGTATGGTTTAACGTGTACACATTTTTATTAAATTTGTTAGGGAACTCACTGCAATTAAACCGTTATTACTTTTAAAAGAAGAAATGTGGTTAGCTATGCGTTTTTTTTCTATGTAAGTATTTAATTCATATCGAGTGGTTATTGTATGAATGTGTTATCTATAGTGGTGTATTCTTTCCGGGGCTGTATTCTTATGTTCTTATAAAAGGTTCAGTTGGAATTGTAAGATAGAGAAACTGAATGACGTACGGAAGTTTGAACAAGATTGCTGTTTACGAGTAAAAAAGGTGGTTGGTGTTTATAGTAACATTTTGGTTATCGTAATGCGGTAAGGGATGAGCATGTGTAGAATTAAGGTGTATACGTGTACTGGTGTTGCTTTAAAGGTGAGCGTTGCGAGGGAATTGCTGCACACTGTAGGCGTACATAACGTACTTATGTATACAACCATTGTTTATCGGACATTCCCTAGATTTCGGCCGTAACAATCATTAAAAATGGCTACTAAGGGTATAAGTGACTGTGAATATTTAATGTTCTTAATGTTAGAAGTAATAATTGTTAGCGCTAATGAGTTACCCCCTCGGACTATTACAATAGAGAAAAGAAAATGTTTTATCTTATGCCAGAAATAATTATATCAAGTATTTTTCCCTTATGATTCTTAAATCGGATATAATGTGGTAAATAATACTAATAAATAGATTATCTGGAAACTTGCTTTCATCGCCTTTAAAAGTACATCTCGGAGTTTCTGGAGTTAAAATCTCAGTGTAGTTTAGGATATTCTTATAAGCAATATAGCTCAACATAGTGTTTTATATATATATATATATATATATATATATATATATATATATTAATAAGAGATGAAAATAACAATTGTGAATTCAAGCATATATTGGTTGAGAACAAGGGGTTTATATAAGTAAAGTATTTTTATTCTTTCCTTAAATCATAGCTTTCCAAAGATGTTATCAGAGGAGCTTCGGCAAATAATTTAGTAAAATAAATTTGACCATAATGTTCACATTTGAAAAATTATAAAATATAAAAGAATATAAGCGAGCGTAGAGGATGCACATAGAGTTCGTAAGACAAGATTATAAGATTCCAGAATGTGGTTTAGTTCGAGTCCTGTGTTAGAAATGAGTTTCAGCAGCTAGAGTTGTAGAGAAATCATATTCTTCGAGGTGAGGGTAAAACAGATCTTATGGGGAAAGTATGTTTGCAGAAGTAGAGAGTAGGCTTCAGAACAATGGTACGAAAAGAACCGTCCTGATTGTAATTGAGACGATTTGGAAAAGTTCAAAAGACTCGCGTATCGAAAGACCTCATTAAAAATGCATCCTCTATCTCATGGTAGAGTCAGTTTTTAAATTACTTCAGTCAAGAGTAGGTTGAAATTTGATTATTTCCATAAAATTATCCAGCTGTAAAATTAAGATAGAAGGGGGAAGGCAAGATTTAGTTTTTGTTTATGCACGGCGGACAGATGAGAATATATCGGTTAGAGCAGATACATGAGAAGTAAAGTGTGACGTGAAGTAGCAATTGGGGTAAAGGGGTTGTGTTGGGGTATGAGTGTGTTAGGGATGCGGTGGCGGAAGGGAGGGTGGAATAAACCTTATTTACAAGGTCAAATTAATCTGAGGACGTAGAACTAATATTTGATAATTTGATATCAGGAAGGGTAATGGATTCAAAGAGAATTAGCATGATAAGGGAAAATGGCCATTAGAAGATTATTGGCAGGTGTTTCCTATTTTATAAATGAAAGAAGGCCAGAAATAAAAATTTGATAGATGCCAATATCAAAACATGATTGTAAAGTTATATTTGATAAGTACTAAGAGGTTTGCAAGACATGAGTAAAATTAATTAAGAGTCTTAAAACGACAAATAGTATTTAAGTAAAGGGTATATAAATTGGAGAGTAATAAAATAGAGTGTAGTCACATTAGTAGAAATCGTATTATAAGTAAATAAATGAATCAATGGGTTCGTATGGGTGAAGTTGATGGGTTAATCATTGTATTAGTTATATGATTAAGGTAAATATTGCTAAATAATAATGCGTATGAGTGTAAGAATAAGTCAAGCATACTTATATAGGGTAGACATTAATTAAATGATGAAGGAATAATAAATATATAATACACGTTGGGAATATTCATAGGAGCCACACAGATCAATATGTATTATAATACGGTTAGGAAACTTGTAACCTCAAGTTCATAGATTATATATTTGTAGGGATTGCGGTTAGAGCGGCCAGGAGAAAAACATAGAACATGGGATTAGCTTCAATGTACAGTAACTAACGTAATTAAAGTAAATAAGTTCAAAAGTGAGAATTAACAGAATTTATGTCATTAAATTGTTTACGATAATTTCTATATAATACTACTATTACCGTGTTAGCATACGTGTGAGGAAAAGTGTATATAGAAAGGAGTGCAAGTTAATTGGATGTGCATGATAATCATAACATATCAGGAGGTGGGGATTTAAAAATATATGAATGTGCAATGGTTTAAGATTATTAGATATATATAAGCAATAGGAGAGTATTTGGGAGAAATTTAGATTGGTTGCCAAGCACAGGTTACTACAGGAAAAATAAATCAAAATTACGAGCTAAAATTAAAAATTAAGAATACACAGGACTATACTGATTGTAAAACGCGGGCTTTAAATTTAAAAGACCAACACCCGCTCTGTGCAATTTGAAATAATTCTGATAGTTTAAAGGAAGACATAAAATAATTTCCTCATATAAATCCCTTGTTTTGAAAAATTGATGATCTAATAAGTATTGTATTTTTTACAATTGTTTAAAATTCTTTTCACTTATTCATTTTATTGCTCTATCTCGTATATCGAACATTTAATATTCGTGATAGGATATATTTTAAAGATATATTTTATATCTTTATTTTATTTTTTCTGCTTATATATATATATATATATATATATATATATATATATATATATATAACATGAATATCAAACTAATATTCCTTTAAAACGTGCTCAATACAAAGTAGAAGGTATATAAATAAAAGTATGTAAAAATTAGAAACAGTCCAGGCGGGGCAACCAACATTTCGGCGTCAACTCACTTTACAGTTCCGACGAGACGTGTTGATGTCGAAATGTTGGTTTGTTCACGTAAGCTGTGTCTAATGTCCACGGTGTTTATCATTGTAATACAGATCTCTCTGAAAGATATTATATATGTATATATATGAATTTTCCTGTATAAATATATTATGTATAAACAGACTAAAAAGCTGTGATACAACGAACCAACCTATTTGTAGATGACTATGTATGCATATAGTTTTAAAAATTGAAAATAAAATAGTGCGTTATTTTCATGAATAAAATCATTTATCTTAAAAGTTGAGAATTTCGGAAATAAACATGTTATTTTCAAAGCAAGACTTTCTTTTTTCTACTCTATTCTACTGTTATTCATTCCAGCAGAGGTAGCCCTCTCGTTGCGAAAGGGAAAATATATGGACGATTTATGTGACGAAAGTTTTAATAGTAAAGTTCGGTGTCGGTGTGTATTTAGCGTTGTTGGCGCATTTTGTTTTCAATTAAAGGCGTGTGTCACATATTATAAAACATTATTTTAGTAGTAATATTTCAAGACATTTGGAAACCGTATATGTGTGTAAATATAATCATACATTTGCCTTTTCTCAGACGTTAAAAATTATGAAAGGATATGACTGTTAAAATTAAACTGTAAAGATGACACACATTGATAATTTATTACTGTTATAAACTACTTTAAAATGTGTCTAAGTTATTGTATGTTACATCCGCTCTCTTCCGTTTTGAAACGGTTTGATTTTATTATAAATCTATGTAGTTATAGATAATTAGATTTAACACATATTCAAATCTGACTTCTGACAAACGAATCGTCTATTTTGTTACACATATGTTTTCGAGAATTATTTTTATTCGGGTTTTAAGTGACAGCTCAAATTAGAGTGAGTTAATTGGAAAATTCTCGTAATCAGTTGTTTACATGTATGTAATTCACGATCTAACTAACTATAACCATTTAAACATCATATTTAGTTAATCTTTATAATTAATTACAGCAAAATCACAGTAGACACGAAATAAGACACAACTTTGTAATTAATAAGCAGCAACAGAACATCATATGTACATTTAGGAAATTGAATTTAAAAAATTGATTTATAAATATATTTGACTGTTAGCGACCGAATGAATTTATCGATTTTCAGATGTTATTCCTCATTCAACAGTCTTACATCAATTGTCCGTGACGTAACGTGTTGAAGTGTTATTGTGTATGAGTAGGGAGAGTTGGGGACCTTTCATTCCTCGTTATTTAGACAATAACAATTAAATTCCAATCTATTGCACATATTTACAAATGTATATATATATATATATATATATAATATATATATATATATATATATATATATATATATATATATATATATATATATATATATATATGCGATTTTATGAAGGCTTACCAAAACATTCCTTTCATGATCACTATTAAAGATTTTGTCTAACAAATATTATTTATTCAAATTAAATGTTTTTCCTACACGTGGTTCACTACCAAGCAGGTACTAGCTTGGCAGATCATCAGGGAAACTAAATGTCTGGAATAAGGGTTTCAACTGCCGACAATACACAATGTGGCGTTGCAATAGTTGAGGTCACTTAAGAAGAGAAGAGGAAAAAATAAAAATAAAAGTTAAAATTAAAAAACAAGAAAGAACAACGATAAAAAAGGAAAGGCCTAGAAAATGTTTTAGAAAAGTAGCTCGTCCATTATTTCTGCCACCAAACCAACAAGCAAATAATCAGTCCCAAATGAATTCAAATGCATTCAAGCTTGTTGGCTTGGTGGCAGAAATAATGCAGGAACTACTGTTCTAAGACTTTCGCATTGTTAAACGCACGGCCTCCAAAACCTTGAGATGGTGTTTGGAACAGGCCCTGTGTACAATGCAAAACATCCATCGGAGTACGCCTCACCGCACTTTTTATTAGCATACAAGTGCTGTCCAACAGATGACTCGTGGACTTATTTTTGTTTTTCTTAACCTTTTTTCCGTTTGCTTTTCACACTCCCACACACACACACACACATTTCCCAATAAAAAGGGGAATAAATAAACAGGAAAGCATTGTAAAAGTTAAAAATATTGATGAAAATTTCACAATGAGTTTATCAAAATCTTGTAGACAATACATAAAGGGAAAACCTTAAGAACTTTTGTCAAATTAAAAATAAAATTATACTTAATAGGGTTGGGGAGTTATGGGGAGAGTCTTCATCTATATTTGTAGTTGGGGAACATCTACTAACTTACCACCTCCAGATAATGATTTTTAGGCGATTTTAGGAACGGGAACGAAATCGGTATCAGTACTGGAATCGGTAAATTAGAACAAAATATTAGAATCGTCCTATCACTAATATATATATATATATATATATATATATATATATATATATATATATATATATATATATATATATATATCGCATTTTATTTTACGCTTGTCAGGATTGAATAATGATACCATATCGTAAGTTAGACGATTCGTAACCTGGACTAAAGTATTATGAACTCTATCTAGCATATCCATCGGCCAGCGCGACGATCACGCTTTGAAATGCGAAAAAAAATACGCGTTTATGCGTTCAGTGTAAACACAAGTACTCTAATTCTTAAGATAGTTCCGATCTCTCAAGAGAGAAGAACCTTGCATTTATGAATTGTCAATGTATAATCTCTTGAAAAGTCTACATTATATAGATGCTTTATTATATATATATATATATATATATATATATATATATATATATATATATATATATATATATATAGCAATAGTTACTCTATGTTTTACACTATAGGTTAGTTATAGGGAAGCGCTTGTCCTACCGTTGAAGAATTCTCCTCTGATATCTGGAACTATCTTTCTACGCATAAGGTGGGCAACGATTAAAGGCGCGAACACCTCGAAAGGAACTTTCATCGCTTTCTCAATGTATTCTTGATTATTTTCTCTCATTCTTCTATGTTATGGATCGTATATATACTGATAACCATTGCAGAAAGAGTATTCGCTAACTTGCTATAAATTATCACTGATGTGTTCTCATTCACTAGCAAGTCAAAAGTGTTGGTTTGTTTATCCATTCAAATTTGTATTACTGTGCACACGCAATTAACTCAGGAACCACTTTTGTTTATTTACAAAATCGCACACTATTATATTCGATTTCGATCTACGGATTATTCACTTAATTCCAAACCTTGAACTAGCGCCCATTTTCATGTCAATTAGTACCAACGCTTAAATCTCGTGATTTACATTATATATATATATAAATATATATATATATATATATATATATATATATATATATATATATATAAATAGATAGATATATAGACATATATAGATATATAAATATATATAATTATTTAATTCATAGTTACGTATGATAATATATAGTGATAGAATATATTGTGTATACATTTTTATCATTTCCTTCAACAGTGAGTAGAGCTGTAATTCTTACGGGGATGAAAAGCCTTTGCGTAGCTTAGTAGTTAAAAATGTACATCTAATAATATTACTTGATCTCAAAAAATGTTAAAATAAAAATAATTGGTAAAAACTCCATATGTATCACTAACGTTTTCGATTCCTCTTCGAATCATCTTCCGGTGTTGATGGCAACATGCACTAAAAATCTGGGGAAAGAGAGAATTTGTCAATAAAACATCGGACGGATGTTTTTTAGTCAGCACTTGAAGGTTATTAGAAGATTAATCGAAAACGTTTGTAACACATTTGGATCTGTTCATAATTTTCTTTCATTTAAACGCTAAGATAATCATTAAAAGATGTAAACATTATTACCGGTATGACCAGACAGAAGAGTGTTGTTATTTTTAATAATGTTTGCATGGATATATATATTTATATATATATATATATATATATATGGATATATAAGTTAGAACTGTACACCTCTGCTAGTCTAACATAAATAATCGCATGATCGAAGGAAGACAGTAATAAAGTATTACGAGTAAAATTTTAAAGGAATCAATAAATCGATGTAAGTTTTATCTTTGCTAAAGTTCAGTTAATAATTAATGCTTCTTTTTGATTGATGTTTGAATTTTTTTAAATTTAAAACCTAATTCTATTTTACCGTGTTCAGATCCAGACTGCTGCTGCACGAATAAATGAGCAGACATTATTCATAATGTGCAAGCAGTAATGCGCTCTTTAAATTACGAAAAAAGTAATTTATATTCATACTGGTTTACTCATTTAAAGGCTTAATCAGTAGCATTTACTAGAAAAAACACGTATATTTTTAATTAACGTTCTTTCCGCTATCGAAATACGTAATCACATCAAAAGTAAGAGAACATTTATTTTTGAAACACAATTAATGCCAACCGTTATGTTGGTTTTGCAGTAAGTGTATTGTTATGCAAGAGTTGCTTAATTACGAATTTCACATCTGAAACAGCATTGCTTTAATACAGAGACAACTAGAGTTTTAAGACGTTTGGAAACGCTATCTGGATAAGCAGAGAAAAGTGGCTTCTATTCTTGTGTAGCAAAACCAAAGCTTACACGTTTAGTCTAGTCCGTTATTTAGGAAATATGATACATGGATTGATACATTTTCCACGAGTATTAGTTAAAGTGAAGCAATAGCTGTCACATAACTCGAACCTGGCACCCCGTATCCATTTCCTTCGTGATAATAAGTAAACCACGCCACTTTCAAATAATTAATACCATGGAATTAATGTATAATTCATACACTTATGTATATACAAATATTATCCTCGATATCTGGAAGCAACATAAACAATAATATTTTTTAAATGTATTCATTTATTTATTACCTTCGGATCACGACGCCTTGCTCAGAATGCAAACTATTAAGTTACGTACTTTTTATTGCTTTACTGGCGTTTTACCGTGTTTTAATTTACTTTCTCTACTTTATTATCCGTCAAGAGCATGCAGAATACTGTATTAAATCACTCTTATAAGGCGTGTTATTATTTTTATCATATATATATATATATATATATATATATATATATATATAAATCAATTAATACATTTTTACGTACGCAAAATCGTACATATTTCGTAGGTAAGACTACAGACACTATAATCGATGGTTCGGCCATTGTCTATGCTTGCTATTCTGATGACAGATGGTAGCCAGAAACACGTGCCCATGGATTACTTTTTTGTATGTAAAATGTTAATATATATATGTGTATATATATATATATATATATAATAAAAATAATAAGACATAATACAGTATCCTGCATACTCTTTACTACTTAAGAAGTAGATGAATACAAGAAAACGATGGTCGGATCTCCAGTAAAAACAATAACGAATATGTAACTCATATATATATATATATATATATATATATATATATATATATATATATAGTGTATGTGTAAGAGTGAAAAAGTGTGAAAGGGTGAAAAAGCTTATCCTCAGAGAGATGAAAAGGTTCAGTCTTCAGGTAGAAATAACATCACATATTAAACTAGTTAACTTCTGAGATGTAACGTTTTACTTAAATAAAAAAACATACGAACCTTATACTAAAGATAATGCAAATTCAATGTACGCCCATCCATTCTCTAACTATCCAAAAACTATGATCAAACATATTCCAAAATACATCGAAAAAAGAATCAGCAACAACTCTACTAATGAAGCAATATTTAACACTCATAAGGTCTTTTACAATAAATCACTAAAACAGAGCGGATCCAAAAACATCCAAATTAAATACATCAAACCTACAACGTCCAACAACAGCAAATAAAAATAGAAGTAAGAAAATTAGTTTTGTTCACACTCCCATTTAATCACATGGTTAAACCTAAACTTGGTAACAGATTCCTACATTTAGTTAACCTACACATTCCTCTTTATAACGTATTACATACAATCTTTTAAAAAAAACACAAATTAAGCTACAGTTGTTGTAAAAACTTAAATTATTTTAAAAACATAATACAATGGCTTCAAAAATACTGAAAGGAAACCGACAAATATTTAGACTTGAAACTGCTTAAATAAAACAGAATGATCCCTGCCATACAATTGCGTTACAATCTGTCGGGATTATAAATCCCTATGTAAGAAAAGATCCACTTCAAAGTCAATACCCTGAAAGGGGCCGAGGCAGCAGTTGGGGGTGGGTTGCAAAAGGAATTGCTCCCTTAGCGACCCAACCAATAGGTCCGGTAACAATATGTAATGGGGCAGAGAATGGATTTCTCTGCAGGAGTAACGATCCAGTGTCTGGTCTATAGTGAGTCGAATTCTGTACTAATTCTGGTCTCCTCCAAGCTCTGGAACACAATAACACTTCTAATCAACTGAACTGAACACCACAACTGAGCACAACTTACACATTGAGCACTACTGAACAGAACACAATTTAGCACTACCCAAGCTGAGAGGTAGAACCTCTATTTATAGGTTTCTAACAACCTGCCACCCCCATCTTAACACATATAAATAGAGGTTCTTTATCTGTGCTCTTATTGGCTTTTCCCCACCCCACTTGAAGGTCGGCAACAGCCACGGTATGTAGCACTTTCTTTTTTTTTTCTTACAAATCCAAATAGAACACCAAGCCACAATTTCAACAAACGAAAAACCCAACCCAGAAAAATACTATATAGGCATGGCTGGAAATACTTTCAAAGAAAGATATACCGGCCATAAATGTTCATTCAATAATTGTGTCTACAAAACAAGAACTTAACTCTGTATATGACATTGGGAACAAACTGGCTATAATATATTACCAAAAGTGATTTGGGATATTATAATAAAAAACAGTACATGTAGTTCCCTGAGCTGACCCTGTTCCTCATGCCTAACTGCAAAACTTAAGATTATTAGATTAAGCATGTACTCTCTATTAACTGTGGGACAATATATCACACCTTCTTTATAATATACATATAACCATTGATAATATGTTACTATTTGAAGATAGATTAAAAACCAAAAAAAAAATGAAATATTTAACCTTCAGTAAATTTATTATTATTTATTATCTACTTAATTCACTAGAAGTAATTAACCCCTAAAAGATAGAAACACTAGAGTCTTTATTAAGAAAAATACTTTATCTAACCATAAAAAGTAAGAAAACATAGTTATCTATTTATATATAATATAGTATACAATACTTGTGTGTTCGTGTGTCACGCTTCCGGCAAAAGCTCTGCGCATGTGTGCCGCACCTAGATTTTGAAAAACATTCAATTCGCCTAATTTTCGAAACATTTTCAAGTATTTCCCTTTTGCGCAACGGTTAGCGACGTTGTATTTTTGACTTTGGCCCGACTGGTTTATAGTTCGATCCCAACCAACCTCTATGATGTTTTTTCTACATTTCGAGGGGAAGGGGAAGAGAGGTAGAGAGGGGACGACAGGGAAGACACATATTAATACAATAGTGTGTGTGATTTTGTGTGGCATGCTTACATCAAAAGCAACGACCTTCCGAATCTTTGTATGCTACTCATGAATTGGCTTGAAGTATCTGTTCCGATGGATACTGATCTCCATAGACTGGTATTGTTTTGGCCTTCGAGGCTTGATTTACGCCGGTCTATGGGTCTATCCTGTGCAGTTCTAGGAGGTCCACCCTCCCAGGCCTCGCTTCCCCTCTTTGGGGAGGAGTAAGTTTATTGCTTACTGCCTGGGTCGCCCCTACCGAGGAATGCCAACGGGTCTGCGCAGACAATTTTTAATGGTCAGAGTGCTCACCTTCTCGAGCGCTGGCTTTTTAAACCCCACTTTCCCGACCCGACCTTGGGTCGATTCTTACTTGTGGGAGTAAGATAAAAATAACCTTGTGCCTAACTCCTGGAGAGGAGTAAATAAATATTCATGAATTGGAGCCAAATTTAATTTAATCGAAAACATTTACAAAGTAAGGTTTAGTCGTCGAAATATTACCTTCACTAGAAATATTGTATATAAAGAAGTTTTGTAAATTGTTTCATGTATTGTTCATTTTTTAAAAATAAATATACAACTCCAAATCTTATATTTTATTCAAACATGTATAGGTTAAGAACAAGATAATTAGTATTAAAAACATCATTTCCTGTAATTTACACGGGTCCCGCTAGTAATTATAATTACAATGTGTTATTAATGCGACCATCAATACTATTATTATTATTACTATTAACATTATTACCATTGGTAAATTATTATTATTAATATTATCATTATTATTATTAATATTATTATTATTATTATTATTATTATTATTATTATTATTATTATTATTAATATTATTATTATTAGTAGTAGTAGTATCCTTACTACTATAACTATTATTATTATTATTATTATTAGTAGTAGTAGTAGTAGTAGTAGTAGTAGTAGTATTTGTATTACTATCATAATTATTACCATAACAAGCATTACTATTATTATTAGTATTAATATTATTATTGGTAGTAGTATTACCATCAATACTATCAATATAGTTATATTATTATTATTATTATGATTATTATTATTATTATTATTATTATTATTATTATTATTATTATTATTATTATTATTATTACTATAATTATTTAATTATCATATTTACAACTATTATTATTACTATCATGTATTATTACTATTATTAACATCATGATTACTACCATGATTAGTATAATCATCATCATCATCATCATCATCATCATCATCATCATTATCATCATCTTTATTATCTTTATTATGACCATTATTATTTTTCATTATTATTATTAATATTTATCATCATCATTTTTAATATTATCTCTGTTATTATTATTTTTTATTTTTTTTATTTTTGTTTTATCACTTGTATTATTCGTTTTATAAGTATTTTACAATTTTTTTAATTAGTAGTAGTATTACTAGTATTATTATAAACATTATTATCATCATCATTATTATCATTATCACTTATTTTGTTAACCTTTCATTTAAATGGTTGGCGGTATTTCCATCACAATGAACTCATTCTTTCTATTCCATTCGTTTATTCTACACACCTTAATATAACTATAAACACCATTATAAGTATTACTACAATATTTTATTATGATAGATATTATTGGCATTATCATTATTATTATCATTATTATTATTGTTCGATTATATTCATAATTTTAATCATTATTATTATTATTATTATTATTATTATTATCGCAGGGATTTTATCATCATCATTTTATCATCTTAGTAAACTTGAGTTTATTTTTTAATTAATATATATCTCGCTTGTGAGCTGTACTCGGCCTAAAGAAATTAATAAAATAAAATAATTCATAACAATAGGATGAAATCAAAATTAACTTAATATTAAAAGAAAACAGTAAAAAAACTAAGATAAATCGGAAAAGAAATAAATAACAATATTTGAGCCTAATGTCTCAGCACCCAACCACCATTGCCGACCTAAAATGAAACCAGTCTGGATGATGTATTTTGCCATACATCGGCACATCAAACGGATATTGACGCGTCGTTCCTTGCTATTACGCATTCAATAATTAGCTGTGTGTGTTTTATTTCTGTTCTCCTTAGCCTTTTTGATTTTCTCTCCATCTTTTCTCTCCCACCCACTTCGATCTTTTTTTTTCTATCCTTAATGAATTTATTTTATTTTATTCCATTTCAGGTTATTACATTTTATATTTGATTCTCAACGGTCTCAAATCTAACAACTAAAGTATTTCAGTGGTGTTCGCTATTTCTGCGACGCAATTCTTAAATCCATAGCGAAAGCTACGAAAGCTCATAACGTCCTCTCTCAATTCTCGACCAGTAAAGGTAGGCGCTGTTACGTGTACTTTTTGTGCACTACAAACGAAAAAGGAGTCCTGTAAGAAAAGACGTTCGATGGTCGAGATCGAAGAGGCAGGTCAAATTCGTTATCAGAGTTGGAGGCGGGTATACGAAGTTGGTGGAGAGAGCCCCCAAATCCTGCGTATTCCAAAGACCAACTGTCCCTATCTCTACGGGAGGAGTCGGCGTAAAGTCTGATAATGGTAATGTGAGAGCCAATCACAATAAAGTAGGTAATAGTATGTTTCTCGGACACCGAAAAGGTTAGTGAAGAGGTCCTTCCAGCGCGTAAACTAACAAGTTTTGTCTCAACCATGTCCTTGATAACCGGAAACGTATATCATCGATATTCTCCGCCATCTTAGCCGCTTTTTTTGTCTAGCCAGATGGGGATAAATAGCTGTAACGATAATTCTTCAACAACAAAAAAATGTATAAAAAGGTAATTAGAAGACATTAACCAAAACAAGTCCATCCGACTTTACACTGTTTCAGATTATTTCGCAATGTGTCGAACAATCGTTCGACTGTTAGAAATAGAAACGGTTGAATAGGAGAAGTGCAGTAATAGTTAGTCTTTGAAGGTTGTTGTGTTGCGAAATATTGCGGGGTCGCAACTCTCCACAAAAATCGAAGAGTCAATTAACAGAGTTGTAACAATTAACGGATTATCCTTATGGGGATAGTTGAAGGCTTGGAAACAAATACAGAAATAATATCGGAACAAGAGATCTGTAGCTGTCAGCAAGTCCCAAATCTGACTAGTGATGAAGATTTTATAACAATTAACTGCCATCTCTACCCGTATAATTTTTCCTAAGTCATCGGATTTCACCTTCCGACCGTCTTTTTTTATATACTTGTGCATATATGTATTTATTGTATTAATATTATAATTATATGTTTCTATTTTATTAAAACATCTCTCTATTTCATAAAACACTTACAAACTTTAGTAAACTAGTTAACACATTTTTAAAATTGATTATTATTTAAGAAACCCCATCGTTTGTTTCTAAAGCAGATAAGACTTGGGAATTAACTGGCTTACCTCAATACGAAAACCATTGGGGTATCTTTTAAGACATAGGTACCAAATTACACAAGAGATATTCGCGTTTTCTCACTTTCACTCACCATAAATACTGGGAACACATGCTCCTCAGTGTTGAATCCACCCCAGTCCGACAAGACCTGAGTCATTTCGGTGACCTTTTATTTCTCGGGCTAAAGCATTACTTCTGTGTATCCTACGAGACATTACCTTCCTTTTTAGGGGCGGCGTAAGTTTATCACTTACTGCCTGAGGCGCCCAACCGGGGTATGTTGACGGGACTGTTCAAGCAATATTTAAGAAGATATAGCTATCCTTCTTTAGGGGTGCTGGCTTGACTCTCCCTACATTCCGGACTTATACCCCATTTTCCTGCGGGAGGACGGAAGTAAATACCTGAAACTATACCGGTCTGTTGAATTATACTTTTCTTTCAATATACTGTTTTTCTCTGAACTCTGAGTTCGTGTTTACCTGCCGGTCCATTCACAGTCATAAGAATTTGCATCCTGGTTACTGTTTATATTTTTCTTGTGAATGAAGGATACGCAGGCTTCTGTTTCTTCTATTTTCGGATCTTAATTAATTTATGTAACTTTATGTAATTGTGTACAATTTTTTATCTTCATCTTTCTTTCTTTAATATATATATATATATATATATATATATATATATATATATATATATATATATAGTGTGTGTGTATATATATATATACATAGATAGATACATACATGTATATATATATATGCATTATAATATTTATAAACAATATGAAATTATATTTACCTACATTCGACGTCGTTTCGATAATTTATTAAATTTACTAAAATGTCACCACGTATTAAGAACCAAAGTCAACTCAACCATTATACCTGAGAGCTCAACATTCCAACTCCTCGGCCCAACCTTCACAGGTTATATGAATTGGAACAAATACATTGACGACATTGCCAAGGCTTCCGCAAAGAAGGTGGGCTCCCTCTACCATGCTAGTAAACTCCTCACACCTGACATACAAAGCCACCATTCGATCATGCATGGGGTATTGTTGCCACATCTTACTGGGGCATCATTCACTCGTCTCTCTCTCTTAGACAATGTTAAAAAAAGAGTTTTCAACTTGATAACGCCCTCACTATCCACCAAGCCCCAGCTCCTGTCCCATCGCCGCAATGTTGCTTCTTTGTGCCTGTTTTACAAGTACCTCAATGGATTGTGCTCTGATGAGATTGCTGCTCTGGTACCCCCACGACGTAATTTAACTAGATCAACCCGACATCTGCCAAATCCTATCCACTACCTGTGATGGTCCACAGACGCCGAGGAGCTTCCTCCTCCAACAGCTTATTTCCTCGTGCTGCTTGACTCTGGACCTATCTCCCTGCTCCCTGTTTTCTCTGATTGTACTGCCAGGCAGAAATTTAAACTAATGTATACAGACATCTCGCTGCACAGCCCCCAATTTAGGTTGACCCCTCAAAAAAACTATCACCCTTTTTCTAAGTAGCCTCTTACGTCTACAGTGGCGACCTGCTTGTTTGGGGTAACTATGTTACATATATATATATATATATAATACTAAAACTCTATTGGTCTTGTATGTTTGCAATCAGCTTTCAGCTTTCCGGTTTTCAACATCCGGTTGCACATGCGTAAATAGCATCGTCTTCAATCTGTTATTCCAATTCCGTTAATCTCTTATGATTAACGAACGCATGAAATTTTTCATTCTGGTAATTTTTATATCGCTTTTAATATAAACAATTTCATTTAATTTCATCAAATAGTTTTTTTGTTTTCTTCACGACTAAAAACATTCAACGGGAGCACTTCGTAAAGTCTGTCGCAGTTTAAAAAAACCTCCTCCCTTTTAAAAAACAAACAAACAAAACAACAACAATCATTATTAATATCAGCGATACTAACGATCGGTGAACGAAATCACCTCCCACTTTCCCTCTCATAGATTTAATCACTCCTACTCCCTGTGTTTTCGTTACGTGCGCGAGAAAGCTGAATCGGTAAATGCACACATTTCTATTACATTAAATAGTGTTTCCTTTTGTTGTTTTTTAAACAGCAAATATTTGAATCATATGTTTTACACATATTACATCAAAAAAAACAAAACAATTATAATAAACAGAACGACTCATAGAAATCTATCTATATTCTTTTTTCATTTTAATATACTTTCATAGAAATGCTTCTGTTATGTAAAAAAACCACCTCCCCCTTTCCCTCTCATAGATTTCACCACTCCTACTCCCTCTGTTTTCGTTACGTGCGCGAGAAAGCTGAATCGGTAAATGCACACATTTCTATTACATTAAATAGTGTTTCCTTTTGTTGTTTTTTAAACAGCAAATATTTGAATCATGTTTTACACATATTACATCCAAAAAAAAAACAATTATAATAAACAGAACGACTCATAGAAATCTATCTATATTCTTTTTTCATTTTAATATACTTTCATAGAAATGCTTCTGTTATGTAAAAAAAAACACCTCCCACTTTCCCTCTCATAGATTTCACCACTCCTACTCCCTCTGTTTTCGTTACGTGCGCGAGAAAGCTGAATCGGTAAATGCACACATTTCTATTACATTAAATAGCGTTTCCTTTTGTTGTTTTTTAAACAGCAAATATTTGAATCATATGTTTTACACATATTACATCCAAAAAAACAAACAATTATAATAAACAGAACGACTCATAGAAATCTATCTATATTCTTTTTTCATTTTAATATACTTTCATAGAAATGCTTCTGTTATGTAAAAAAAAACACCTCCCACTTTCCCTCTCATAGATTTCACCACTCCTACTCCCTCTGTTTTCGTTACGTGCGCGAGAAAGCTGAATCGGTAAATGCACACATTTCTATTACATTAAATAGCGTTTCCTTTTGTTGTTTTTTAAACAGCAAATATTTGAATCATATGTTTTACACATATTACATCCAAAAAAACAAACAATTATAATAAACAGAACGACTCATAGAAATCTACCTATATTCTTTTTTCATTTTAATATACTTTCATAGAAATGCTTCTGTTATGAAAAAAAAACCTATTTTCTTTATGCCACAAGTGTCACGCTCATACACGAATTCCATAGCTAATATAACAAACTGACCCAACGGGTCACGGGTGGTCTAGTATATAATAAAGAGAATATTTGTAACTGAAATATTTAGAAAACCTTGCACAACGCAATTTATTTGTTTTTAAAATAAATTATTCATTTACCTTAAAAAACATTTTTTTATAAACTTGAGTACTTTCGGTATTATATACTATCTTCAAAAGAATATTTCTTCTTTTTTTTGTTTTTCTTCTTGATTGAGACATATTTATCGCAGCCAAGTTGAAATTCGTCTTGATGTTAGGATGAAAATGTTGATATGGCGTGTGTGTCACGTGGTTAAATAATTTATTTTTTTAAAACAAACAAATTGCGTTGTGCAAGGTTTTCTAAATATTTTATTTAAAAATATACTCTTTATCATTGCTATTCCGCCAAATGTGTGACTTTTCAATATATATATATATATATATATATATATATATATATATATATATATTAGAGTATCGTGTTAACATTTGCTTCATGTTCAGATGTGTATTTTTATGTATATAGGTGTAATCAGTGAAGAGACTATCATAAGCGCACACGTACAGGTATAAGTACTATAATAGCGAATAAAATTAATTTGAATCTTAAACCCCACTTTCTTGGCCT
Organism: Sepiola atlantica; assembly: GCA_963556195.1. Lineage (NCBI taxonomy): Eukaryota > Metazoa > Mollusca > Cephalopoda > Sepiida > Sepiolidae > Sepiola > Sepiola atlantica. The sequence goes on along the minus strand of OY744521.1, from coordinate 95,173,494 downwards.
TTTGGCTGAGATCAAAGTGTAGTATCTGTTCCGATGGATAATACACCCCATAGACTGGTATTGTCTTGGCCTTTGGGGCTTGATTTACGCCGGTCTATGGGTCTGTCCTGTGTGGTTCTAGGAGGTCCACCCTCCCAGGCTTCGCCTCCCCTCTTTGGGGAGGAGTAAATTTATTGCTTACTGCCTGAGGCGCCCCTACCGGGGAATGCCGACGAGGCTGCCCAGGCAATTTTTTAAACCCCACTTTCCCGACCCGACCTTGCGTCACATCTTACTTGTGGGAATAAGATAAAAACTGGCCTTGTGCCTAACTCCTGGAGAGGAGTAAATCAATACTCTGTTATATTTTCTTTTATTTTCCCTCCATGTTCTATTCCCTTCCTTCTACTTCCGGGTGTGTGAGTGACAGGCCATGATTATTTATTTTTTCTTCACGCTTAGTTGTTTATACACTATTAATACACTTATTATTAACTTGGGCGTTTATGATATTCTGTTAGCTGATCACACTTATATATATATATATATATATATATATATATATATATATATATATATATATATATATAGAGAGAGAGAGAGAGAGAGAGATAGACAGATAGATAGATAGATAGATAGATAGATAGATAGATAGATAGATATACAGTTAAATATCACAGATTGTTTGTGTCTGTATATTTCTTTTCTTTATCCTTTTTGGATACCTGACTAATTTTAAATTTCCCGGCTGGAACTGGCAGATGTATTTGCCGTACTCATTGTGCCCCTTACTATTTCCAGTTCCTTCCGGAGCCATTTTCAGTGGCTAGGTATCGAGTAAAGAACATGCATTTTAAATGTTTAGTAATGCTTTATTTACAAACCACCAATTTATGCTGTTTTGATAACATTTTAATACAAACTAAAAATAATTATGAAATTAGCACATTGCGAACAACTGTCCGAGCAAACTCAATAAAAAAATAAAATCCATTTCTTAGATGTTCTAAATGAGATTAATAATAATTGATTCTCCACATCAACTCATATTAAAACCTACCAATAAAAATGCTGGCACTCTTAACTAGCAAAGCGAATCAAATTCTGATACAAAACCGCCATTATGAAATACATATAATCCCGAGCTAAACTAATCTCCTCTTTACCAACACGAACTAAAAAATATAAAACAGACTATGATTAATAATGGCTTTCACAACTACATTATAGACGAACAAATGCGACAATTGATATAAATTGCTACTGAAATACATACAAAACTAATACACCGCTACTAGAATACGTAAAATAATTTTACCAAAGTAAACTAGATAATAATTATAAAAATATCAACACATATTAAAAACCATTATTTATAAATAATACACTCGCCATCGATCCAAATAAAACAATAAAAATTATCATTTATTATAGAAAATATAAAACTTAAACACATAATTATTCTTTCTCGATCAGGATGTTATATAGCGCAAACCTCATATAGTACTGCCACGACAATGTAGAAAAAACATTTACGAAGGCATGGCTATCACAACTCTAGTAAGCGTCTCACTGTGAATCTATCTGACACCGAGGCAATAACCCAGCTTTTGAAAGCTATTCATACTGCCCCCGCATTCAACTTCTAAAAGTTATTGTAAACCATACATCTATATTAGAATACGAAAATTACAAAATAAAACGACATATATTAGAATCACATAAAAACTTTAAAAAATCAGCAATTAAAAAAAAATTATTTTAGTAACAACAAAAATATCCTAAAATGCTTTTAATACGAATGCTTGTTTATAGTACAACTAATTACACGGTGCTATGACAAAACAATCACTAAGCATTTAAAATTACATTTTTTTACAAAATACCCACCCAGTGGAAAGGACTCCGGCAGTCAATAACGAGTGTGGGAAATTAATATGGCAAACTAAGCCTCAAACACTAAAGCTAATCAGTTATCTAGGAAGAATCAACGAAAACATATGCAGACACAAGTAATCCGTAATATTTAACGAAATATGCCTTCAAGAAAAAAAAATGCCCATATATGTATATATATATACACTAATTATTTATTAACTACATACATCGACGTTACATGCTTTAGTGCAGAAAGCTAATTCCCGACTGTCGGCGGGCGCGAACTCCGATCACTAATCACCATTGATTCGCAATCGAAGGAACTTGCCAGTAGGCCACCAGAAATTAGTTTGGAAGTTTAGGAAGAACTTTTACTTTGTAACTACCAAATGGCGGGTATTCACAGCAAGCGTGTAACAGTGATCAACAACAACAAATCGTGTTGGATATCGTATATATATATATATATATGTGTGTGTGTGTGTGTGTTTGGGTATGTGTGTGTCTGTGTGAACTCCGCTGGACATAAAGTCCTAATCACTGCACTAAGTTCCACCTGCTGTATTCACTCCTATCATAGTCATTAAGAATGTTTCATTTTTTTATATTTAGAAAGTATATTTAATGTTATTTCTCTCCTTATTACACAACTAAAGTTATAATCTATGAACTTGACTTTTAAAAACACACACACACACACACACATGTATATATATATATATATATATATATATATATATATATATATATATCACAGCTGTAAGTCTCTTAAATGCGCAACAGAAGCGAAGTATGTAATTTCTAATATTTAGTGAATACCGACGAGGCACCAGTGAACGAAAAAACTGCTGAGTATTAAATGATTACTGATGAGAGCAGAAGATATGCATATCAAGCAGGTATTTTCGTTTAAAGAATATATTTAGTCTGGTAGAAAACGTCTAATTCTTGCACACTTATTTTCAAAATAGATCATCACCCTGGAGTGGAGAGACCGCAGAATCATTTTGCCCTTCGTAACCAAACTTTAGTGAGTAACCCAATACTTTGTTAGAGATAATATGCTTTTCTACGTAAAGGCGCTGATCTAAAATGAAATATTATTAAAAAATAGAGAATTTATTTTTTGATAAACCTCGCTGAAATAGTCGGAACACATCATATTAAAGATGGCTGCATTTTGCTATCGAAAAAAAAACACAAACTCAGTGTTAAGTAAACCAAACTTTATACCACATTAAACACTGACACCGCTTCCAACAAATGTGAAGCTGTTTAGTAAGTTTGTTATGATATGTCACATAATAGATGTAACGTCTGTAGCAAAAAGGTTACGTTAACAAGTGCTCTTTCTGTACGAGTAAACGAAAACAAATTGAAATAGTAATCGGCAACGGTCATGATCTAGGTTAAAGACGCAATCGGAATATTATTGCAAACAATTATAGAGAAAACGAAGCATAGCAACGGAAATTGTAATACACTGATGTAATTTGACTTATGTATTATATTATATTATATTATTCATTATAAGTTATATGAAGCATAGCAACGGAAATTGTAATACACTGATGTAATTTGACTTACATATTATTTTATATTATATTATTCATTATAACTTATATGAAGCATAGCAACGGAAATTGTAATACACTGATGTAACTTGACTTATGTATTATATAGATTAAAACTGAATCTCAATCTCTATAGCGTAAGTATGCCCCTAGTGATAGATACAAGAGCTCATTGAAAAAAATGTCACTGAAATACTTTAACCAATTAAAAACAGAACATCGGATCATGCTTGCTACTGCAAAACTGTACTGAAATAAATAAATACTTCTTAAGAATCTTTTCTTAACATGATTTAACATAAAATACAATTATACCCTTATTCTAACGAAATTATCACAAATACAGGGTGGGCCAAAATAAGGGTCCTATCTTTAAATTTGAATAATTTGAATTTGAATAACTTCCACAAAATAAAAGTTAAACTCACCAAACTTTATGTGTGTGTAGACTGACCCTTCCGAGATTATTTGAAAAAAACAAAACAAATTTTAGCCGAAAAACACTTCTTAAAACTTACAAAAACTAAAGTATTGTTTTTTACACTGTTTTGAGTTTTTTAAGCAAAAATAATTTTTTCTAAATGAGGGTACGTTCCTTAGGGCTAATACGGCTCATGCTTGCTTCGGAAGGGGTCCTTTACTTATTCTAAAAAAAAATAAAAAAATCAATAAATAAAAAAGTTATGAATTTTTAAAAATAGGACCCTTATTTTTGCCCACCCTGTATTTGCACCATGAGAACTCTGGAATGAGAATCAGACAAGGCTCAAGAATCAATGAGCCGGACAATCACGAACGGTGTTTGCGCATACAACACCAGGACTTAAATTGCGATAGTTGGCATACAGAAAAACGCGAATGAGGAGCTGGTGAAATGATAATGTTGTTATCAAGACAAGGATTAACCCTGGGTGAAAATAAATGGAAATACAGATGAGAATCGTAAAATACATATGACACTATCTGTCTAGAGATGGTCTGGACATTTCAAACGAAAAGGTAACAATGGTTCATAGCTACGCTGTTTTCGTAAGATGAATTTATGTTGTGCTATGTGTGTGCCACCATTTAACATAATAACCCCCTCCTGGAATCTAAGAGATAGAACATGAAGTGAAAATTAGAGAAAAATATATTTATTAGACAAATAGAAATAGAACTGATAAAATATGTAATGATGAAACATTATAAAATGAAATTACCTAATACAAACCTTTCTGATATTTGTCAATGTGTTTGAGTGAAATCTTACAATAGCAGACATGAATTTGAATCAGACAGAATATTATGCTAACAGTAAACTTAAATTCACAACATATCGCTATTTGCAATGCGAACCATTAGTCATGTTAATATTCCTAGCATTGCAATCTTCGTGATTGTATTTTCGGGATAAGAATTTAAAATCCAGAGTTCTCATGAAACATTTGCGAAAGTGTTATTCTGCTTGAATAAACATCTACCAAATATATTACAGAAAGGTCTGTTATAACTAAAAACAATTGAAATATCTAGTTACAATCAATAGATATATTATAATATGAGTCGAATGCCAATTGATTACTCTAAGAAAGCCGGAGAGAGAAGAAAAAATATATTATATCTGCAATGTTATGAATGATTTTGCTTCACGCGCCTTATTACTCCATGATGTATAAAAGCTACGAATGACAAAATATCACTATAAGAGATTCTCCAAGGTCTACTAAACAACTGGAGTACCTGTTTCAAGTGTATCATGAATAATACCGTCCGTCATTCTGGATAAACAATCAATTAATTTGATGAGTGGAATGCGAATTATTATTTCAGATGCTCGAACAAACGTGCAGTCAATTCATCGAATTCATCAGTGACATAAATGGATGACAAAAGTAATACTAATGTGGTCAGAAATTGACGGAAAATTATATATATATATATATATATATATATATATATATATATATATATATATATATAAACCAAAAGTAAACTTTTAGTAAATAGGACCTATAGTGAAAAGTCAATATACGAAATAGAGCAATTATAAAGATAGAAGAAATAAGAGTGATAAACATGTTCGAATGCCCAAATTTATTTCAAATTTCGATTGTTCAATGCAAGGTGTATTCTGTAATAAACATGTGTTTATTATTTTTTCCTTAAGCCAAGGCTTTTCAAAGATCGAAATCTTATCATCAGAGGAGAAATACAGATACATACGTTGGCTGTAGAAAAAAAGGAAATAATAATAAACACTGGTTTATTACAGAATACACATTGCATTGAACAATCGAAATTTGAAATAAATTTGGACATTCGAACATGTGTATAACTCTTATTTCTTCTATCTTTATATATATATATATATATACATATATATATATACATACGATGAGAATTTTGACAAATGAGGCAACATAAAGAAGACAATATATATATATATGTATATATATATATATATAAATATACTTATTATGATGGTATATATATATATATATATATATATATATATATATATATATATATATATATATATATATATATATATATATATATATACTATTATAAGCTGATACAATATATTGTGTATATACTTTCAGTATGTAATTCAGCAGTGCTCAATATGTGAGTACAGCTTAGTAATACAAATATTATATATACATATATATATATATATATAGATATATATATATATATATATTGCAGGTAAACAACACAGAAGTTATCATATCTAATTATTATAATTTCGCACGTACTAAAATAAGACCCCCTATTGAGTTGACACATGTATAAACAAGATGCGCCGAAACCAGCTCCGAAACAAATAAAAAAGTGTATCAAATAAAAGGCGGACAAGCCTTTGTTTGAGAGATGTTATATCATTGGCCAAACAAAACATTAACCCGCGAGAGAGTTATGACAATATATCTAATTGGTAAGGTGATTGATTAGTTAGAATAACTATACACTACTTAAATATATTTCAATCGTTAAGATAAAATCTGCTTATTTAACCTAATGATGTATTTTGATTCTCTCTCTCTCTCTCTCTCTCTCTCTATATATATATATATATATATATATATATATATATGTATATATATATACTTATATATATATATGTATATATATATATATAGAGAGAGAGAGAGATATTAATATATTTATATATATATATGTATATATATGTATGCATATATATATATAATAATATTTTCTTCAAACAAGATTTCACGCGATGATTGTCGAACAGTAACAACAGAGCATATATACATAATACAGGCTTATGTAATATTCTAATAACCATTGTTTTTTTATTCTATTTTTATTTTTTCACATTTTCAAAAAAGATGACATTATTGTGAGATTTATATTGACGACTCGTTTCTCTGGAGGTGAACAAACAAACATTATTATATCAATATCTGCTTTGTATCACCTCAAAATCATCAGAAAACTCTGCAAAGAAGAAAAGTTCTCAAATTTTAGTATGGTTATGACTGTTTGCTTCCACACGATGTTATCCGTCTGACATAACTTTGTATAACCGCCTTGCTGACCAGTAAACAAACCAACCATTCAGAAACTTCATTTGGATCATTCAATTTAGGCTGACTAATAAATGAGAGTGTATCCAAACTTCATCAGATCGTTCAGAAATATAAGTCTAGTCATGTGCGTTTTGCGG
>OY744521.1:95093890-95163890 GCA_963556195.1 Sepiola atlantica | reverse complement strand
TAATAATAATAATAATAATACTGATAATTATTATTATTATTATTAGTAGTAGTAGTAGTAGTATTATCATTATTATTATCAATATTATTATTTTTATTATTATTATTATCATTATTTTCGAATGAAATCAAATTAAAATATAATAGTAGTAGAGGTCGTGGTCCAAAAGTCACGCTTACGCCTAGTATATATATATATATATATATATATATATATATATATATATATATATATATATATATATATATATATATATATGTATTAAGCGGAGGTAGTTTGCTTGAAGCAGTGTATGTAATACGTATATAGAGGAGTATTAGAAGGCTCTTACTATGCAAGAAATGGACACATGTCGGCGTTGAGAAGTAAGACAAAAACACTAAGGAAGCAGTTAGCTACGCGCAAACACCAATATAACTAAACACAGTGACCCCTAGCTAAGTGTCCAATGAATACCACGGATATTTGTCACCGTATATACACGATGTACAGATTAGAATACACCATCTGCAACAAATTCTACATAGGTAGTACAATGAAACCCGTACATATTACGATTAAGGAATATACACAGACACAAGCATCGTCGTTATTCAAACACCTTAACACATGCAAAAACACTAACAGACTTATCAAAGTTAACATCTTGGCCACAGAGAGGGACATTAGAAATCTTCGAATTAAAGAAGCTCTATTCATCTTTAGGTTACAACCTAAACTTAATAATAGACTTTAACTGAATACTTCATTTATAATATCATATATATTATAGGATATCTCGTATTTAACCTCAATCCACACACATCGCATTAACACAATACGTAATAAATTTGAATCAGTTTTAAATATATAGATTAAGGAATCATCAGTAAAACAACACACTTGGTATATGGATTTACAATTACTCCCTTTATATTTGAATCCACTGATGAAGTGTTATATATTTATACTGCCAGCCACAGTCCCATTCTCTTTTATATGCAATATTACAGCATTGCTGTTTAGATAAATTATGTAATAAGTACATAAATACATAAAATAAATAAAACTTAATATTCTTACATTTATAGAATAATACACCTAGTGTGTAGATACACATTACATCTTCTTACTCTGCAAAATATTAAAAGTACCCCCAAATAAACTCTATAAATAAAAAAGAGAAAATAATAATCTTAAAAGAAGAAAATAATTAAATATATATATATATACATATATATATATATATATATATATATATATATATATATATATATATATATATATATATATATATATATATTTATAAACAAAACAAATAATAATGATATTAAAATAAATGAAGAAACAAATATATATATATATGTATATATATTTATAAAAATAAATAAATAATAAGAATGATAAAACAAATGAAGAAACAAATATATTAACATATCTATAAGTTACACAAAAATGTAATTATAGAAAAATAGAATAGAATAACAAATTTTACTATATAGATCTAATAGATCTATAATTGAATGATATATATCCAAAAGTAAGGTATAATATTTAAGAATTTCAAATAAGTGTTGAAAATCCTTTAAAAGAAATTATATATTGGAGATTTAAAATTCAGTTTCATAGTTGTATGTATAAGGGAGATAATTCATGACTATTTTATTTAAAAACAATCGTTAGTAAACCAAACTTTGAATTTAATAACATTTTACTAAAATCATAATAGCATTAAATAGCTTAAGATTAAGTGGATAATGATAATATTAGAAAATAAATAAAATAAGAATTGAAGAATTTTTTTCGTTTATTGAATTTACTGCGTGCTACACACAATCTGTTCAGGGTATAAATCAAAACATATTTAGCCGTTAATCATAAAAATAAATTTGAAAAAAAAATTAATAAATAAAATAATTTTTTTTTTCAGAAAAGCAATAAAGTAAATGTTGTTAGAATAAAATAAGATAACAATAGTATATATAATAAATAAATAAATATTAGAAAAACATTAATTGTACACCGCTCTTGGGTGTTATTCCTACCCCCTCCAAATAATAAACTGAAATGTTTTTTTTTGCTTTCGTTTCTCTCTTTTTTGATCTTCTGTTTTTTATATAAATATATGGCACTTCATCGGTTGGTTCAAATATAAAATATTCAGGAAAAAAATAAATAAGTAATTAAAATCATTAAAAGATCAGTTATAGTTTTAATTATATTACATTTGCTGCGGATATTAACATTTACTGCGTTATAATCTCGAAGTATATTATGGAACACGGTCACACAGATTACATCTTGCCTAATCAGGTTAGATATGCTGTATAAAAAAAAATATTAATAAAATGTTTTTTTTTAAATATATGAATTAAAATCACGTGTTTTTCTCTTACTTCGCAAATACATGTTTCCATTTATTGCATTGTGATACCCTTCTGATACTCTTCTTTCCCTCTATCTCTCTCTCTCTCAATATATTTGTATCTGTCTCTGTCTCCTTCTCTCTCTCTCTCTCTCTCTCTCTCTCTCTCTCTGTACATATATATATATATATATATATATATATATATATATATATATATATATATATATATATATTAAGTAAACACACGGAGGATGCTCCATTTGTGTGTTTACTTAAAGAAATTGAATTTTATAAATTATTTTAGCATATTTTAGTTTTAATTTTAGATTTGTAAACGGTCGTCTTTTGTGTTGACTCCTTCATTATTATTAATTTCGATTTTCCCCCATATTTTTTTCTTTTTTTGTAATCTGGATTTACTTTGGCGTCGATTTTTATTTTTAATGACATTTTTATATTTTTTATTTTACGAAATTCACGAATAAAAATAAGCAACACGAAATTCAGAAAACGGAATTCTCTTTGTGAAGCCTCGATTCTAAAATACACATACACGCACGGAAAGTCTCTAGTTGCGTTCATCAATCTGCACGTTTCTTACTTTAATTGCTAACTCGAACGTAAAATTCGGAGACCTAAACATATTATGAAGAAAAAAACATATACTGTACTCGTCCCTCTCTCAAAAAAAGAAGGATGTACTGCTTGGGAGGATGGTATCATGAGGAACCGACATATATTACATTGCGCCCCAGAAGTATATATTATCTATATATAATTATTACAATACCTTTGAATGTGATATCGTGCTGACAGAACATATACTGCACCCCCTACAAAAAAAGGAAGACTTAATGCTTAGGAAAATTGTATCATAGGGAACCGACATATATTACATTGCCCTCCAGAAGTATATATTATCTATATATATATATTACAAAACCTTTGAATGTGATATTGTGCTGACAGAACATATACTGCACCCCCCATCAAAAATAGGAAGACGTAATGCTTGGGAGGATGGTATTATGAGGAACCGACATACATTATATTGCCCTCCAGAAGTATATATTATCGATATATATTACAATACCGTTGAATGTGATATCGTGCTGACAGAACATATACTGCACCCCCCCCCCCCCCAAAAAAAAAGGAAGACGTAATTCTTGGGAGGATGGTATCATGAGGAACTGACATATATTACATTGCCCTCCAGAAGTATATATTATCGAGATATATTACAATACCTTTGAATGTGATATTGTGCTGACAGAGTATATACTGCCTTTCCAAAAAAGGAAGGCGTGATGAGAATCGTAACATAGCTACAGAACCCATACTACACTACTTTATTCTTAAAATGAGAATGAAATGCCCAGCAGCATGGTGTCATGACCCAAAAAAAAGAAATTAGACTACCCCTAAAGAGGGAGGTAATGCCTGGTCTCATGACAACAAAACATATACTACACTACGAATATAACTTTAGCATTGAAAATACTTCAATAGTTAAATAATCCTAAATTAATAGAGATAATGATATAGTGTTCGCTTCAGGCAAGCAGATAGCAAATGTATATTAGTAATAAATGGGTGTTTAGCAATGAATATTCTCTTTGAAACTTAAACGAGAGACAGATCGATGAACTGACGGGCTGATCTTCGATGGAGATGCGAACAGGGATCTAAAAACGAGCTTCTATCTTTGTGAAGCTAATATGAACGGAACAAAGGCAAGAGAAATAAAAACGAAAACGAGGCTGATTGTATCACGTTAAATTCCAAGTCATTTTAAAAAATGTATTTTCAAATGACGAAGCCAATTCCAGTTTTCTACTTTTGTTTGATGTTAGTGAAACTACTTTCAATTTACTCAATCATTTATTTATTTTATTTCTAGATTTTTTGTTAAAAAGGCAGGAAACGAACAAATTGATGCGTTTTCTCCTTAAGCGGATTCTTCATCATTTAAAAACCGTTTTTTTTTTCGATAATTTAAAAATATTGAACATAAGTAGTTTTAATACACCGGAAAGTTTTTATTACAGCGTTTTCTTTGGATTCGCTATTCTTCGGCCTTGCTAACATGTTGCATCATTAAAACTGATTATTGTCGAAATAGCTTCGTTTTGAATCCGCCCTTTTAGACAGTTTACAATCAATTGGCAGATTATACTATTAAAATTGTCAAAGTTTTTCATTATGGAGCACGTGATCATGCGCCACGGAAACAACAATTTCAAACAACGTAGCACATGAAAATATTATCACTTACTCCTATCATACGAATGATAGAGTAATCTGAGATGAAGTCCACCAATTGTCACGTAAATATTGATAGAAACAGAAATGCGTTCGATCGAATATTGCACAGGGGTAAAACGCTGGCAAATTTTGTCACTACTATCTGGCTGGTTTAGGGACCAAACCCTTTTATCTGTATGAGGTATGATTGATTTTCAACTTAAGAGAGTATTCTTTCCAAGCAGTATCTCCCCATTCGGATGGGTATTGGTTTATTACCGGTGACTTAAGTCGATCATATCGTGGAATGATGACGCGTCTATTCCACGCAATTTTTGTACCTTTCAAGAGTGCGCCAACGTTGCACGTACTTTATTCTAACATTGGTGCAGTGTAAATCCAGACCGTCCACAGTTAAAATCAGGAATCGTCATTAGACCAATGTGTGTTATATACTGAATCGTATTCGTATATAATTATGTTTCATGTTCACTCCAAATCGCAGAAGCAGCCAGTCAAGAGCAAACCAGTCACTTTTTCAAAAATATTAATTATCCAGTTATCTTTAAGTGAGAGTGTCAATCGGATTTAAATTGGGTAAATTAATTATTTCTACAGGATGTAAAAGGTATCCAGGTTACCCATTAGGGTGCAATGGGGTTGTATATATAATTATGATATTTCTTTTCATCGACAAAAATAAAGCTTATTATAGTAAAGATTAATTTAAAATGCCATGCACTACAAAATATTGCGAGAATTAGTATTTAATTATTTAAAATAATTTTTTTAAGTGTAGAAAAAAATATATTTATGCATATAAATACATTTTTATAACAATTAGAGACATTGTAAGTGGATCGACCGGACTAAACAGTTCGGTCGAAATCTGTCAACGTCAAAACGCTTGTCTCTGAGATGATATAATTTAATTTATAAAATCTTTACTTTGTATTGATGAAATATTGTTCATGTTTACAATATATTTATAATAATAAATTATTTAATTTTACTCTCTCTCTCTCTCTATCTCTCTCTCTCTCTCTCTCTATATATATATATATGTACATATATAGATATGTATATATATATATATATATATATATATATATATACATATATATATATATATATATATATATATATATATATAATATAACCCAATATACCTTTGCAACAGGCGCTTATGAATACAAAAGTGGCCCCTTAATGCAGTATACAAAAATGAAGAAGCATTAAAGGGGTGGATATTTCTGAAAGAAATCACAAAGCCTATAATAGTAAATATGCTAAAACTAAGTTCGATCTTCGGGTCTCAATCCCCAACTATGGTAACACTCGAATTCAAGTTTGATCCTTCCTCTATGAAAGTCCCGAAGAAATTATGAAACGATGGACTAATTAGTTCACAGATCACTTTTACAATCTGTCAGTGGTTGATGAAGATGTCATAAAGAATCTGTAACAGAAGGCTTTAACCCATAAGATCATAGACTATCTCACTCATTTTGATAGTTATGATATAATTTAGGAATTGAACATTGGGAAGGCACCACGACTTGGCAGCATCCCCATTGGAGTTTCCGTTTTGATGTTATAAAATCGTTGTAGACGTTCCCCGTCTAATATCTTATGTATTGATGGGTGGTCTTGTACCTAAACGCTTGATAGACACCGTGCTCATCATCTTACACAATATAAAAGAAGAACGGTCAGCCTGTGGTAATTATCAAGGTATAATCCTTCTTAGTTCGGTGAGTAAAATATTTTGAAAGTTCTTACCTAACCAGTTCTACTAAGTGAGGGTGTATCCCGATTATTCTGGTATGACATAACGGCATAGATTTTGTCCTGGTACAATATGTATAATATTTTCATCCCAAAAAACTCGGAAAAATGCATCGAATAACTAGTAGCACTTGACCATCCCTTTGTTTAATAAATAAAAGCTTTCGACGCGGTTAATAGAAGAGCGCCATCTATTTACAATCCACTGTAAAATTGAATGTATTCATATATTTATTATATTGAGTATTTCATCTTGAAGTCTGCTTTGCGGAAGCGGTCAGTACCTTTCGAAGGACATTTCTTCAAATGGATTTACATATCTGATGAAAGCGGACCACCGCTTGAAACGCGTTATATAAAATTATAAAATGATAAAATAACAAAATGATAAAATAATAAATAATAAATACATGTTGAAAAAAAACTTTTACAAATATTAGTAGCCTTACTCCTATACATATATATATATATATATATATATACGTATATATATATATATGCATACACACACACACACACACATATATATATATATATATATATATATATATATATATATATATATATATATATATATATATATATATACATATATACATATATATCTTCTTTGTAATATAGTAGGAAAAAACCACAGCATTAAGCTCGATTAATTGAGAATAAGAGTTAAAAATTAAAAATTAACAGCGTAATATTTATTTATTTTTGTACAGGAAAATTAGTACAACATTCGTACCATCGGTTTCAAGCACAGAAGGACTTGCCATCTGGCTATCTTCAGCTTCTGTTGTCATCTGTTTCAAGTAAATGTCCTCTGTGTGACGCTAAAAAAATACCATATATTAAGGGCCATCATTGATTCAAATACAGTCTGTTTGAATATCGAGATGTAATATTTAAGGGATGCATCCACAAGAGACAAGCACTACTCATAAACTGGACTTACCGATACACAAAGACCTAGCTACAACCCCATCTTCCAAATATATACCCCATAATTGCTCCATTAAATACCGACTTTCACTTCGGAAAATTTTCCGAACTATCACCCCTCACAAATATAAATACACTTTAAAATACGAACAAATGCCTTAATCAACACATATCGACACTACTTTGCAAAACCAATAATTATAACTTTCCCAAAAATATTTCTCCAGTGATTAAGAGGGTAACACCCCCATTTCACAACATTATTATTATTCCCATAATTTCTTGCCGACCCAATCCTTACTGTTATCTCTAAACCAGTTGTAATCAGCATACCAATGTTATCACTTCCATAAGTATTTACTATACCTTATTTAATAATGTTAAATCCCGAATACAAATCATTAAAACACCCTGCAGATTTTCTGTCCTTAGACAGCACTGATGATATATTTATTTAAATTCCTTTGGGATTGATTTAAAGCCCTTTAATCAAAGATTTAAACTGTAATTTAATTAATGCTGTTCCTTTTAACCTTTTTAATCCTTAACCCCCCCCCCCTAATTCCTTTAGAAAATACATCATTAAAATCAAAAACAGTAACGGCTAAATATATAATACTCATAATATTGACCCACGGGATTTATATAGAAATATATGTTTTTATATATTTTTAAAATTGTCTTTGTTTTTTTATATCTCTTTAAATCTTCTCCGGTTTAAAACTTCTCTGTTACTTTTCACCCTCCCACTTTGTGTAAACCTTATTAAACCTTACTTACACTAAATTTAAACAAACATACATAAAACTCTAAGAAAATAACTCGTCCAAACGAGAGTGACGCGTGACTTCACATTTCCGAAACAGATGACAACAAGCTGAAGAGAGCCGGATTATGTGCTAGAAACCGACTACTAATTTTTCTGTACCAAAATTAACATATATATATATATATATATATATATACTTAAAAACCTTTCATAAAAATAGGCAGAGTACTCTTCAGTAGCTTTTTACAGTATATTCCACTGACTCATGACTCGTTCGGATGGCGCAATGAATAGAATCTCTGACTGTCAGAAAGACTCGGCCCAAAAAACATGTCCACGCTAAGAAGTTGTGATTAAGTGAACCAGGCTGTCTGCTGATAATATATATATATATATATATATATATATATATATATATATATTCTATGATACAACAAATATTTTCAAATAGCCTGTATATAGTGATCAGAAAACATCTATAACTATAGCTATGCGTCATTTGTTTACTTATTTCATAAACAGTTTCTTTTTAAATATCCTGTACGATGGATGGGTAATGTAGTTCCCATATTATCTTATACGCACGTAATAGTGTGTTTGTTATTAATACTATTATAAGTAGTAGTAGTAATAGTAGTAGTAGTAATATTGTAAAAGCGACTTAATGCAAATAGGATAACATTCCAAACGATAACTTCATTTCTCTTAGCCTTTTGGCTAAGATCAAAATGTAGTATCTGTCCCATGGATACTGCACCACATAGACTGGTATTGTCTTGGTCTTCGGGGCTTGATTTACGCCGGTCTATGGGTATGTCCTGTGCAGTTCTAGGAGGTTCGCCCTCCCAGGCTTCGCCTCCCCTCTTTGGGGAGGAGTAAGTTTATTGCTTACTGTCTGAGGCGCCCCTACTGGGGAATGTCGACGGGGCTTCCCAGGCAATGTTTAAGCCCCACTTTCCCGACCCGACCTTGGGTCACACCTTACTTGTGGGAGTAAGAAAAAACTGGCCTTGTGCCTAACTCCTGGAGAGGAGTAAATCAATTCTCTTCAGATTATTTTTCAATTCAAATGAGAACTTCTGGTTAAGTTTACACACATATACATTTAATCACACAAAAAAACATAACCTTCTTTGAAATAATATATTTTTAAAATATACTCTGCCTTAATGTTTTTATTTAATAATTTAATAGATTCGTTTATTTTAAGCTGGTATTTCTTTGCTGTCATTCTTGTTTGTGGTACTGCTGACGATAGTGATACTGATGATGATTATATAAACCATTACATTTGGCTTGAAAAAAAAACAGAAAGAAAATCCCTGCCCTCTCATCTTTCTTAAATTAAAAAAAATAGATTAATATTTTTAATAACTCTTAAAGGTGTTTAAGTTTCATTTTTGATCGCAGTCACATTATTATCGCTTTTCATTAAATTACCAAAATGTGAACTTAATTTGTTTAATATGTGTTTACTGTAAACTATGAAACAGCTAGATTAATTCATATATCTACATATGTAAAGTTAAGTATGTGTATATATTTATATAGTCTACGTACAAACTAATCTCCAAAAACTAAAGAACCGATCATTATAAATTTTAAAGTATATATTCTCTGTGACACAGTAAGTAACATAGGCACATTGTTTGTTTGTTCTTGTTATCTTAAACATTGTGGGTAGATGTGTATAATATAAGGTATATATATATATATATATATATATGTATGTATATATATATATATATATATATATATATATATATATATATATATAGAGAGAGAGAGAGAGAGAGAGAGAGAGAGAGAGAGAGAGAGATGAAAAAATATTCATGGCAATAAAGCTACACAGAAGCTTCCGCGTCTCATTCCCATGAGGAATCGTCAGGGATGAAACGCGGAAGCGTCTGAGTAGCTTAATTGCTATAAATATACTTACATAACTTATAACATAGCTCTACTCACATATTGAGCAGTGATTACTGAAAATTCGTACATAAAAAATTATATCACCCTAACACATTTTATGTGGATAGATGTCAATATTATATATATATATATATATATATATATATATATATATATATATATAATTATTTCATGTATCCAATAATGTTGTGTGAATTTTTCTGATGACTTTGCAATGTTGCAGAGACGATATTGACATATGAATGTTTGGTTCAAGATAAATTAAACAGCCCGTAAAAAATATATATCACAGAAATGTTATGTTTTTTCGAAACGTAAAAAAAATAAATATATGGTTATTTGACTATAAAATTGACATGACATCCCCTATTATATATATATATATATATATATATATATATATATATATATATATATATATATATATATATATATATATATAACCGGTTTTGTGCGTATTAGCGAACGTCTTCAGCAATATTTATATATATATATATATACATATATATATATATATATTCTTGTAGATGGTCGATAATACGAACGAAACAGGTCATATATATATATATATATATATATATATATATATATATATATATATATATATATATATATATATAATTAACTTGTTACAAATATCCAGGGGGTATGAATCCGAAGGAAGTTGAAACCGGGTTTATAAGAGTGCTCAATGAAAATTCAGAGCAAAATATATATTTTTTTGATTTTATTCCATTAGTTGCGACAAAACAGGTTTTGTTTCATTGAAAGGAATTTTGAATTCCTTTCACCGGCCTGATGAATTGGTAGCTATCCGCACCAATGAAACAAAACCTGTTTTGTCGCAACTAATGGAATAAAATCAAAAAAAATATATATATATATATGCCCGGTTTCGTTCGTATTTTCGAACGTCTTTTAATAACCAAGTAAGTAAAACTAAAAAATGATCTATTTTAGAACAACACCATCCTAGATAAAGTTCAGAATAACTTATAAACATATTTCAAAACTGGTATTTAACGTAATTTAGAGCTCTGAAGCTTTATTGTTTTACTATCATAAGCAGTAGTAGTATTGATTTACTCCTCTCCAGGAGTTAGGCACAAGGCTAGTTTTTATCTTACTCCCACAAGTAAGATGTGACCCAAGGTCGGGTCGGGAAAGTGGGGTTTAAAAATTGCCTGGGCAGCCCCGTCGGCATTCCCCGGTAGAGGCGCCTCAGGCAGTAAGCAATAAACTAACCCCTACCCAAAGAGGGGAGGCGAAGCCTGGGAGGGTGGACCCCATAGAACTGCACAGGACAAACCCATAAACGGGCGTAAATCAAGCCCCGAAAGCCAAGACAATACTAGTCTATGGGGTGCAGTATCCATCGGAACAGATACTACACTTTGATCTTAGCCAAAAGAACCAAAAGCAGTAGTAGTAGCGGTGATGGTATTGTTTGTATTTATTTCTCCTATACTATAGAGCTTCATGCAAATGTTAGTGCACATCCGTCGAGTAGTTTTCGAGCCTATAAATACCCAAACAAGGGCACATATAAAATGTGTTCAATTATAGTATACATCCGATGAAAATGTTATACTTATGTTCAGTTTAATTAAGCGTATCGTAGAAATACACGCAGATAAACACAACGTGTATTATTAGAATACACTCATAAGTATATGCATATACATATATGTGTATATTGGTGTGTGTTTATATGTGAGTGTGTGTATGTATCTGTGTGCGTAATTATAACTTTTTCCCTCGTAATTTTCTGACGTTTTAATCAAATTTATATGAAGCTCGGTTTAAATGAAAATGTCTGCTTATCTTGGCGTTAAAACCTTCCGTGCGTAATAACCCAGACACCGCTGTACTTTAAACAAATGTTTACGCTCGACAAACCGACAAGTGATTACACTTTATATTAAGACAGGAAAATCTTCAGTAGAATGTATTTGACTATTTTAAAATGAGGTGTTAAAGTCGCTTACAATTAAGACAGAAAAAATATAATTAAAATTACAGTTACAATAATACGACGAACCGAAACAAAGTAATACGTCTATGTACAGAGAATAAAGCATCAACAGTAATTTCTAAGTATGGGAATGTGTTTATATATCTGTATGTATCAGATTTACTTCTAAACTAATTTACAAATATTTATTTTTGAACACAGCTGATAAGCGTAAGGGGCTGTAATGTTGGATTCATTTAGTTTAATTTAGTTGCTTTCGATTTCTGTCAAATTATAACGATAGATATTAGACATCTATTAGTAAATATTCCCCATATTTCAGCTTTTTTTGGGTATTTTAAAGAGGTTTTAGATGGCATAAGATGAGTACAGCCTGAATTTGAAAATTGAAATGCATCGGTTTGGCATTAAGTTTGATCCATAGACATTAGGTACCAATTAAGCAAAATTCCTTAAGGCAGTTTAAACCTTAAACCTTAAATTTTAGACATTTTCTACGCTCAAAATCATGTAATGTATTTTGATCAAAATAAGAGTAAGGATCCTTGACATGAGGTTTTAAAGGATTATATGTTAGTATTAGTCGTTGTAAGAGGATATAAAAGCCGTGCAAAGGTATTCTGCTCGGGGAGCTAATTTTATCTTTCAAAATGATAGGAATGACGATTGCTTAGTTGTATTATTTAGATTATTCGGACGACTGTTCTCATCTTGGGTTTTATTCTCACAGAATATTGCCCGATGTAATCTCAGATTTTCTTCGGGTGGATCTTTTTCGAACTCGATAATTTTTAAGTTAAACTCGGGAATCTACATTAAATTTCAAACTGAAAGGTTCTTATAATCTATGGAGGTAGATTGTTCTCGTTCCGTCAACAATGATCGGGTAGAAATCTTAAACTATTCGTAATTGTATTCTATGTATCACATGTAATGAGAATTGAACCTTCAACCTCTAGAAGACTGTCACTTAGAACTAATTCACATAGCACTGTATCCGTAACGACACGCAGACAATCATCGTAGGAATTTTAGGAGCCTTGGACCCATACTTGTTTTAGATTTGTAGTCATAGTACTAATTACTGATTATGGCTACATCAAACGATTGCCTGTTGATATAAAATAGTTTCTTGTTTATAAAGTATTATTAATTATCGGCCCTCATAAAGGAGAGGTCAATGTGTTTCGGAATAATTTATTGTTAAACTTAAAATAGTAATAAAATGGTTCCCTACCTTGGTTGAATTTCCTTAGAGACAATTAAATATTACTGATAAATGTAGTATTTGCACTTCACTCGGTTGGACTCATGGATAAAGACGTTGGGCTAACTGGGCTATTTTTTAGTTAAATGATAGTAAATGACATCCACAATTGGTCGCTCCCGTGGCACAATCTACTGATTCATCTATCTATCTATCTATCTATCTATCTATCTATCTATGTTCATCAGTTTCCCTAAAACATAGACGTCTATACAAATCAAACATAACATTAAATGTGCTTGTCTATTTTTTCCTTTTTGTAATAATATAACTACTACTTATCTAGAGTCAAATAAATTGAGGATAACGATTAATGTAATAAATAGAATTAGTGGAACGATGAATAATGTTATGAGAGGATTATAAAATTGTAATCGAATGATTTTCATTACTTTTGATTGCATATTAGTGTTGAATTTACAGAAAAGCATGTTGTAGGCAATCCCGTTGTAATGTGTTCACCGAATGTAAATTTCTTAGAAAGAGACTCATAGAAAGTCCATTTGATATTACATACACTGAGGAAGAAATGAAAGTTCTTTGCAGTTGTTGAAGAGTGTTTGTTATATATGTCTTACAAGAACGTACCAACGACCCAAGTTCAGTTGATCACGGGCCATGGAAATAACGAAAAATTATAGAAATACTAGCCACACCTCGTCAATGCGAATAGTGGTGTAGAGAAAAAAAAGCGATCATCCACCACTAGATTACGAAAGGCATTTTTTACTTTGTAAAAGCAAGAACAAGTATTCTTACAGAAACCTCCCAAGATGTGGCAGTACTACCTTCCTTTAAGACGTGTATGACTTATACAGATGTAGAGTGTTGCAGAAGGAGGCAAGTACATTTTGGAAGTTATAATGATCACACTATTTTTCTAAAAAATCCTTAACAGGAGATTAGGTATATATCTGTATTGTTCATCGTGATTAAATGTCAGCCTTGTGAGCTTAACAAAACCAGGGGCTTCCTCACGGAGAGAGCCATTCATTTCAACTGAAGCAAATTAAAGACCTGAGCACTTGTGCTGAAAGGATATGTTGGCTTTAGAGACATGAAAACTAACATTAAACTACGTGTTTCAGATAAGAAGGAAAATAATCGGGGAAATCTTCACAGACAAGGCTTTTCGAAGTGATTCGATGTACATTTGTGTTGTCTGCACAGATGTCAACAAATGATAACATAATATTAGTTCGGAGATCATGTAATTATGGCGTAGAATGATTTTAACTGTTCATAGTAGGTAAACTAGTGTTGGTGATCTTTATGCGACTATATGTTTCCTAAATGCTGGAGGATATTTTTTTTATATTAATACATGTGTATACATGTGTATTTAATGTGCTTGATGTTGGAAGAAAAGTGTAGAATAACAGTTTATGTCTATAGATGCTATTTATAATATTTATGGAATGGCGAAGTGTTGTACATATATACACGGCATGCGTAATTAAAGCAAATAAGTATATATATATATATATATATATATATATATATATATATATATATATATATATATATGTATATATATATGTATATGTATATATATATGCATCGTTCCTTTCATTAAAAAAAGGTAGAACGCTTCCAGACGTTAAGCCGCCGATAAAGTGTGTATATTATCACAGGTTCTTCGCTATTTAAAATTGGCCGTGTGGTTAAGGCGTCGGATTTGAGTTGCAAAATACTCGTAATCCGGGGTTTCGAATCGCATGACCGGTAGTGAATAGTCATATCTCTATGCTGATGAGTCCCGATTATAAAGGACGAAACGTATACGTACATAGATAATAAACAATTACAAATATTTATTATTATTTGTCGCTCATCGAAAAAGTAGAGCACTGTAAGTGTAGTAGTAACACAACATGACGTAACTAGCTTAAAATGCATCGTTCCTTTCATTAAAAAGTAGCACGCTCCTAGAGGTTAAGCCGCCGATAAAGTGTTTAAATTAACACAGTTTATTCGCTATTTCAAATTAGCCGTGTGGTTAAGGCGTCGGATTTGAGTTGCAAAATGCTGGTAGCTCGGGGCTTTTGTAATCGGATGACCGGTATTGAATAGTCATATCTCTATGCTGATGAGTCCCGATTATTAAATAATAACAAATGTTTATTATTATATATATAATTTTTTTATCCGTCCTGTAGAATATCTGTCGCATCATTTCTGCTTCAGAATAATTTTCGGTTGCAATGTCTATACATATTTTTTCAGTCTTCTAAAATTAATATACGAATGAGAATACCGTGCACACTATCAGCAGAGTGTCTGCAGACGTGCATACATACATACATACATACATACATACATACATACATACATACATACATACATACATACATACAAATGTCTTGAGTTCGAATATCGGGATTGGTGCGCTGGCTACCTTTAGCCACATATAAGTTGATAAGCGACGAATCGATTGTCTCTAAGTAACTATAAATTATGTGTATATATAAATGTGCGTATATATATATATGGGTGTGCGCGTATTAAAACATATTTTATCACACTCCCTGAAGAAAAACTATTGTGATGGGACTTAATGCCCCCTCAAGAAAGCAATGAATATGAATATAATAACTCCATCAATTGTAGAAACACTCAACACTTGCTTGTTACACATATAATTTCCTGTGATAATGATATGAAAAATGCGAAAACCATCAAATACACACACAGACTATAAAAGTACGCGGCTTCATTGAATCTTGTTCGATTTTACGATCCAAGAACAATATTTAATACACACCAATATTTTTTATCACCGCTGACGCTATAGCTAGCAATCGTCTTGGTAAAATTAAAAGAACATACGATAATGGATAAATACTACAGTCACCCACTATCGAACTTTATCTATTTTTCTTTTCACCACGTATTTATATATCTCATATCACTTCTAATTACTTCCCCCTTACTTTTGCTTACCCCTTTCCGTATTCCTTTCTCTATAGTCTCACTCAGCAGCACTACTTACTTATCCATCTACTCTTGTATTAAAGTACTTAACACATTATATATCATGTCTACTTTTCCTTTCTCCCTCTTTTCCATCTCCCTTCTTCATTAGATTACGTTCTGCATTTGACTAGATTAAATGTAAAGTTCTGCTTAATAAAGCTTATTTATACCAATTGAATATTGTAGAAAGAATCGATCTAAATATTATTGTTCATCTTTCATGATGTGTGTGTGTATTTTTTTAAAACTAGACTGGGTCCTTTCTTATCCACTATTCCATTAAGTACTCTCTCTCTCCCTCTCTCTCTATCTCTCTTTATATATATATATATATATATATATATATATATATATATATATATATATATATATATATATATATATATTGATGAAATCACAAACATTTTTGGCTGTACGTTTATTTGTGTAAATGTGTGTATTCATGGTTATCTAATACTGATTTTTTTGTAATTTTCGGATAGCGAATCAAATTCAAATGAAGCCGGTTTTAATGAAAACGTCTGCTTATCTTGTCAATAAAACCTGCTGCAAGCAAAAACAAAAATCGTTGACTTAGACACATGAACGGCTATTCTTAAGACACGTTCATTCAATCTGTGAATTCAGCGATGAAAATGCTATTTCAACTTAAACTTAATACATCGATCAACTAACAGGCTGACATAGTCTATTATAGAAATGCGTGGACACATATATAAAATGTTGTTTTTAACTTAAGCCTCACAAGCCAAGGATGAAAATACATAAAACTGAATCCTACTAGACCTTAAAACGCCCGATTTCAAACTTGAGCCAGATAGATCAAGAAAAATGCTATTTCAAACTTTATCTTGATAGACAAAGAAAAATATCATTTAAAACTTGAGCCTGATAGACCATGACAAATGTAATACTAAATTTTAGTTTGGTAGGACAAGAAAAGTGTCATCTAAACCTTGAACCTGATAGACCAATAAAAGGTTATTTAAAACTTTAGCCTGATAGACCATGAACATGTTATTTTAAGCTTGAGCCAAGAAGATGACATTCTATACTAGAGGTTAATAGACCATAGTTATTAACATTTAAAACTTGAGCTTGATAGAAAATGAAAAATGCTACTTCGAATATTAGTTTAATAGACCATTAACAACACTTTTATTTACAAACTTGACCCTCATACTTAATCTTGGTAGATCATGAAAAATGTAATTTCATACTTAAGCCTGATACACTATGAAACATGATATTTTAAACCATGACAAATATTATTTCAAACATGAGCCTCATAGACCAATAAAAATGGTGTTTAGCACTTAGAGCTGATAGACAAAATACATTAATATTTTAAACTTGAGCCTGATAGACCTTGAAAAATGTAATTTCATACTTTAGCATGATAAACCATGAACATTTATATTTAAAACTTTAGTTGATAGACCATGAATAATTATATTCCAAAACTAGGACTGATAAATTATGAACATATTTCATATTATAGTGAGAACTCAAGCTTGATAGAGAAAAGTAAAAAGTATATTAAAAACATGAACCTCATTAAAATGCTATGTAAAACTAGAGCCTGATTGACCATGAAAATGCTATTTTTAACTTGATCCTGACAACTCATGAATTATAATTTCAAAGTTGACCTTAACAGACCAAGAAAATGCTATTCAAAATATAAACTTGATAGACCAAGAAAAAATGTATTTAAAACTTGAGCCTGATAAAACATGAAAAATGCTATATCATTCTTGGGACTGATAGACAATAGAAAATGCTATTTCAAACATGAACCTAGTAAACCGATTAAACACTATTTTTAGTGCGAGATTGTTTGCCAATGAAAATTCTATTTTAAACCTGCGGATGGTAGACAATGAGACATTATATTTAAAACCTGAGCCTGATCGACAATTAGAAATGCTAATTAAAACTTAAACTGTACACATAAACAAGAATGATAGTTTATAATTTAGCAGATCTTTTAAAAATCTCAGACTATCATAATAAGACGCGGCCATTACATATGCGTGTTTGCAGATAACACTGTTAATTAAAATTTAAAACTGACGGACGAACGCACATTTTAGTTTTAATTCAAGCGTGACAGGTCGAGCGACACATACGTCATTTTATAAAAATGCACAGGCACATCTTAAATAATATGTGCCAATTTTGTCTTCGCTTCAATCGATGAAAATGTTATTTTTACTTTAAGTGTGAGAGCTACAATTTAATAGTTCAACCATAAGCGTAACAGGCTGACTGAGTAAAAGAGCCTTTTATAAAAGGGGCCTGGGCGCATCCGAATGTAAGTGCATCCATTCAATATGCGAGTTTAAAAATTCTAAAAACTCATGGTAAGGGGGGAGAAGAGTGTTGCAGATGATTGATGCCAGGAAAGAAAATAAGTTCAAGATACTTTCAACTTATGTATTTTTTAATATATTATTTTTTATAGTGTACTTCCCCACGTACATCCATTATGACCATTCGGAAGTATCGTCATGGATAGAAAGCGTTTTGCTTTTTAATTGAAATAAGAGCTATTTATCTTCTGAATCATGAGAGTGCGTTAGTGTACAATTGGATTTGGGAAGAACATTTGCATTTTAAACTGCTTGCTGTCGGTGTATGTAATTCTTTAAATATTGTGAGTTGACTCCATTAGACAACACAATAGAAAACTGCTATTTTGAATTAAAGCGAGACAGGTCGACGGGTGAACTAAATGACCGACGAACAAAGTGAGTCGTGAACGTAAATAAAAGTGCAAGCTGCAAAATAAACACGGAAGTACATTTCATGATACCTTTCCAAATAATGTTCTGTAAGGTGTAATAAAAATTATATTAATTGTTCTTTTTCATTTCGTATCCTTACACCGCTTGGTCATACAACAGTTTTCCATGCAGTTGTTTGCATTATTGTTGTACTTTGCCAGATTTTTCAACATGCACCGATTCGGCGGTAGATGGCAAACAAGACAGTATGGCATATATGGTCCACCTCTCAATATTCGCAAATAGTTTCGAATGTGGATTGAATGGTTATACTATACAACACTAGAGATCACGGTAGAAGAGTTCACATCGTGATCCATGAAAAGTAATACATCCTATTACCTGCAGAAAACTTTAAAGCAAGACGGAAAAAGATCGATATCCATAACTTAATTGATAGTAGTGAACATATTTATTTTACATAATTCCGTTCATCTCAAAACCAGATATTTTAGTATTCATGCGTATACAGGTGTCAACGTGATCATGCAATGCTCCAGGATATATCTGTTTATTCATACGCATATAGATGTATACATTATCCTGTGGGTGATATGAAAAACAGAGGGACTGAAAAACAGTAAGAGGTGAAGTATGGTGAGGGAACATGTCTACACTATGTAATTTATATATTATCGTTTGGAATAAATAGTTATGTCTTGCAGTATAAATGACGAGGTGTTACGTAGACATATACACGGCGTGTATGATTATTTACTTACTGTGAATGTACACACGAATCATTGGTGTTCGCTGGAATCTGAGTAACATCAAGGCTCCCAAAGTTTCCAGCTTTAACTTCTCTTTTGATAACTGATGCAGATCATTCTGTGTGTTTTGTAACAGTAGTGTACATTTGATTTCTCGCTCGCGACGATCGGTTGTGTTTGGAATTTTCATTGGCAATACGCCTCCCCAGAGTTGCAATATTCTTCGGATCCTTCCAGTGGAAGTATGAGTAGCGCTCTGCATGCAACTAATAGAACTTTATGACGAGACACGATGAGCGCGGCAGTCGCTTATATTAAGTGATTAAGTGTCCTACACGAAGAAAAACAATAAGCATGAAAACGGACAGCTATTCATATGACACCTAATTTCTTACTACATCTCTGTAATACTCTTTCACCAAGAATTCGTGTTCAGACATAAAAGAAAACGAACATGGAAATGCAGGGATACAAAAGAAACACTCAGCAACGGATTTTCCCAACAATATATATATATATATATATATATATATATATATATATATATAATGTATATATATATATATATATATATATATATATATATATATAATGTATATATATATATATATATATATATATATATATATATATATATACATTATATTAATTTAATTCAAAATTATGCAAAAAGTCAATCCAAAGACAAAATTAACATTTTATATATATATATATATATATATATATATATATATATATATATATATATATATATATAAAATGTTAATTTTGTCTTTGGATTGATTTTTTGCATAATTTTGAATTGAATTAATATAATGTAATATATATGCTCGAAACTTTGTAATACATCCTCATTGAACTTGTATTTATAAATTTTCGGATACTGTAAGAAATATAAAATTGAAGAAACATTCTCTTTTATAAAAACCCAATATTATATATATATGTATATATATATATATACAGGGTGGGCAAAAATAAGGGTCCTATTTTTAAAAATTCATAACTTTTTTATTTATTGATTTAAAAAAATTTTTTTTTTAGAATAAGTAAAGGACCCCTTCCGAAGCAAGCATGAGCCGTATCAGCCCTAAGGAACGTACCCTCATTTAGAAAACATTATTTTTGTTTAAAAAACTCAAAACAGTGTAAAAAATAATACTTTAGTTTTTGTAAGTTTTAAGAAGTGTTTTTCGGCTAAAATTTGTTTTGTTTATTTCAAAAATTCTCGGAAGGGTCAGTCTACACACACATAAAGTTTGGTGAGTTTAACTTTTATTTTGTGGAAGTTATTCAAATTCAAGTTATTCAAATTTAAAGATAGGACCCTTATTTTGGCCCACCCTATATATATATATATATATATATATATATATATATATATATATATATATATTAGAAAACGAACCACGAATTACACTTTATGATGGACAAATGCTCAGTATGTATATGTATTAAAATATTGTTTGTAATTACGTATGAAGTGGGTTATCTGTAATGATATTAGTAATCTATATTACTAATGTAATGTCTATCTGATACCGAAACTGTACTATTATCTATATTAATAATGGAGATTTGGTATATATCTGTCCGAAGTCGATATTGTAATAGTGTTATCTTTAAATGCTCAATTCAGTTCGCTGTACTATTTACAGCTAATGCACCACCTTTCAATGCTCAATTCAAGGAGGCTTTTAAGTATATGCTCGTTTGTAATGATAGCATCCTCCCAGAAATTATACCCACACTTTTGTTGGGGATAGTTTAGTATCTGATTTGTTGTCATGATACCACTCTCATTACCTACTTTGTTTGTAGGGGGTAATGTTGTATATGTCTTGTTGCTGTGTCGTAACTCTCTCATGCATTACCTCTTTCCTTGAGTGGCGGTAGTGTAGTATATATTATGATCATGAGAGACTTAATTCAAGCATTATCTCCTCCTTACGTATGGCAGTGTAGTATATGTAGTATATGCGACCATATAGAGAATAATTTTACTAGTAATTAAATATGTCCTTCCGGTTATAAAGCGGCTTGTATTATTTACCATGACGCATAGTACAGCAGGTGTATCCAATTCTCCAAAATACTATTTTATCTGTACATTTAAATGTGTTTGTATGCATATCTGCGTGTCTGCCTGTAAAAGAAGGTGATGGAGACAAAACGAACAGTAGAATAGCTTGTAATATATAAATCATTAAATGATTCAATATGATAAACAGCGGCTGGTAAAATTCACTAGGATCTAGTTTACAATATGTCAGTTCTATTCTGTAGCACTTTCTTCAAATAGTTTATCCGTGAATAGATATGTTGTGTGTTAAGAAAGTCGCATTTGTTGTCAAGAGGTCGGTGTGTTTGGTGTTATGTAACTCAAAAACTTATGTAACATAATCTATTCAGGTGTGGTACTGAAAACAAGAAAATACAAATATCCAAACGGAACATTGGTTGGGACTACGAAAGAAATAGAAGAAATTAGTACCGCGTCTTCTTTCGTTGATGTGGTGTCTTCATCATCATCATCATCTAATCGTCGTAGTGTCACGGATATTCGTGACTCTCTCACGGCATATCGATCCATGCTCCATCACACAAGGAAATACTTTATTATTGCAGTGTAAGTCATGCGCTAGTTGATTGGTGTAGGGATTGCGTGCTTTCCTCACTCAATCACTACTCTCTTTTGACATCCACAAAAAACATCGCTGACCATTAAACCTTTAGTCCTTAAACAGTGACTAGCAAATCTGTTTCGTCTTTCTTTGCTAAATGGCTGAAATCAGAGAAGGTACCCGTAACGTTATTCTCTCGTGAGCTGTTGCATCCGTTATATATTTTTAAAAAATATTAAATATTTTGGTAAAAGCTCAGATGCAGAACTGATGTAACTATTGTCACTTTACATCTTCGTAGGAAGATTTGACTTATATTTATATTTTCATGTTGTTTAATCCAATCCGGGCCTTGTCAATTCGTACATTCAGTTCACTCTCTGTTGTGTTATAGTTACATTATTTTTGCAATTTGTTTTATATATGTATAAATGTATTATATATGTATGTGATTTTACAATTGAAAACAAAATAATATGCCCATGTTCTTCACGAATATGTTACTCCACATTTATAATGAGTCGTTCATAACATTGATATGTAAATATATACACATACATATCTCTCTTTCTCTCTCTCTCTATCTCTCTCATATATATATATATATATATATATATATATATATATATATATATATATATATATAAGATTTGATAATGTTATACGAAAAAACTGAAAAATAGGGTGTTTTTTAGGTACTAATCAATTTCACTCGCTTTAAGGCATCGCCAGACTAATAAACCATAATATTACATTCCTGAAAGACATATTAAAAATTCACGTTGATTTGAAAACTTCATCAGCACACCAGGGTCGGTATGATTTTAATTCTAGTCATTTTTGTTTAGTATTTTTATCTTTTTTTCTTAAATTTTTAATTGAACCGCACCTACTCAGAAATTATTGTAATTTACGAGTAGGTGCGAAAAAATTCGTAGAGTGGTTGGACACTAGCCTATTTTTGACAACCTATGGCTTAACGCACACATAAACACATCGGCGTCTACAGAGGTATGAAAAGGCCTATGTAAAAGAATCTTACCAAAGAGGATTTAGAATATATATATATATATATATATATATATATATATATATATATATATATATATATATATACATGGTGGGCCAAAATAATGGTCCTATCTTTAAATTTGAATAAAAGTTAAACTCACCAAACTTTATGTGTGTGTAGACTGACCCTTCCGAGATTTTTTGAAATAAACAAAACAAATTTTAGCCGAAAAACACTTCTTAAAACTTACAAAAACTAAAGTATTGTTTTTTACACTGTTTTGAGTTTTTTAAGCAAAAATAATGTTTTCTAAATGAGGGTACGTTCCTTAGGGCTAATACGGCTCATGCTTGCTTCGGAAGGGGTCCTTTACTTATTCTAAAAAAAAAATTTTTTTAAATCAATAAATAAAAAAGTTATGAATTTTTAAAAATAGGACCCTTATTTTTGCCCACCCTGTATATATAAAGCGAAAGATTTTACAGAAGATAATACATAGAACTATTTTAAGTAGAAAAGGAAGAGACTATTTTCTTTTTTTATATTTAGTTTCATAAAATTCTCAGAAATTAACTGGCCCCTTCCAGGTCTAAGACGTGATTCAATACTGAGATGCGTACATATCTGATTGTTCATTTTTTCATTTCTTTTAGCTTTCAAAGTTTGAGTCAATAAAGCAGTTGCGAATATTGCGTATTTTCTAGCTAATTGACCATATATTTACACTATTGTTTATCTTCTCGTGTGTTTGTTTTTGTTTGACTAAATTCAATGGCAAGAATTCATCTGGTCTCGTGGAGTGTGTAGGTTAGTGATGTTTCTTGAGGTAGCATCACTTGGAGAAGGTGCTGCATTCTTTTGTATGGGATCGTGGATAGTGATGCCGAATGGATTTTATTTGGGTTTCTAATACTATGTTATTTTGAATATTTGGTCAGGGTTTAATTTTAGGACGAGATATCCCTATGTCAGGCGATCCTGGCAAACACCTATACAGAGAGACTGATGAAAGTTGATGGCAGTATCTAGTCGGAATTCAATGCGTAACGCTATATTATTTCAAAGCTATTTTGTTAGTGCTGCAATCGCGGATTTAACTCACTTCGTGATCGTACTTCATGATTCTTATTTCTTTCTGGGAAACATTTGCATTTATGTGATTAAAAAACGCAGACTTTCTCTGCCGATTCAGATTTTTATATATAGTGTGCACGTTCACATATAGCTTTTTTGTATGAAATGAATACTTTACAATAAGTACTGTGTTTTAGCATTAAATATCGTCCTCCGAATAGTGGTTTACGTAAAATAGACAAAACAAATGAAATTATTCTTTTAGGCTAGGGCTGATTTTCATGTTTCTTTAACAAGCCCTCTATAAATTGTTATTTGTCTCGCGCCACGAGTTTTGCAAAGTCGAAAGTGTTTTCGTCATTTCTACGTGGGAAATAAAGTGTATAAAGTACTTAGAAATAATCTATATACTAAATATGAGCGTACGTGTGTCCTGCCCAATTGGCGGTATGAATAGTCACGTATGACGACCTGTTTTATAAGAAAATGAGGGCGGCCTCATCTTACAAATAACTGATGAACATAATTTTTGGGGGCAATAATTAATTTTCTCCTCGTTTTTATTGATTCGTTTTGTCGTATAGATGATTTTTGTTTGTTTTTCTGATCGATTAGTTTTGTCTTCTTATCGATTATTATTCTTTTTTTATCGATTTGTTCTCTCTTCTATTTCTTAGCGATTAATTCTCTTATCTTATCGATTAGTTTTTTCTTCTTTTTATCGATTATTTGTATCGTTTTTATCGATTAGTTATATCTTCTTTTTCTCATAGATTAGTTTTGTCTTTTACATATCGGTTCGTTTTCGCTTCTTTCACTTATCGATTAGGTATGTTTTCTTTTTCTCATAGATTAGTATGTTCTGTTTCTAATCGATTAGTTGTTTCTTCTTTTTTCTCATCGATTATCTTCGTTTCAATGATTTCAAGTAGTGCATATGAATTAAATATTGAAGCTATGATGAATAGACGAAATAATAACTAGAGGCTCTTTCTCAATTAGGTGTTTTTGTCTCTTGCTCGTTCGGTCATATCTATAGTTGTGGTATAATTTACTTTGCCTTGTTACATGTATATTATATATTGTATTTTATGTGGTATGTCACGCTTAAGCTTGAAATAGCATTGATTTACAAACGTTGCGTTGCGATTGAATGCACTTATCGTATTTATATGCATCCATGTATCTCTATATCAGTCAGCCTGTCAATCTTTAGTTTAGTTACCATTTCATTTTTAGAGCCCTATTTAAGCTTCAAATAGAATTTTAATATTCGTCCACACATCCCTGTAAGAAGCACTGTCGGTCGGTATTTCACTCTTAAGTCTGTAATAGCATTTCTACTGCTATACTGGCAGAGTGTATGTACGATTTAAACATTCTCCTCTCTCGTTTGATCATTGTTTGCTGATCTAAGACTGGAATATCGACGTCACGCGCGCATATATTTTTGAGACAAAGATAAAACAATTATGAATTACATTTTGCAAAAGTTAATTCTTCGTCTGATTTGAATTACGGCGGCAAAAGACGTACTTAAGTTGTCAGGTTCTGTCGCCAAAACCTGATAGTTGTTTGAATATAACGTGTGTCCCGGGTTTATTTTAAATGTCTCCAGGCGAATATTTAATGCAAGTAAACACATTGTAAGCCGAATTAATCCTCGGATTGCCTCCTGTCAAGAAAATTGTGAACATCAAATCAATTTGATTGTCTGAGAGTGTGCTTCTCGTAGAAATGGTTATATGATGTGAAAATTGTATACGAACTTATATAAAGCATTTACGTATTTTCTTCTTGCGAGTGTTCCAACAATATATTGCTAAATCTATGTTTTCCATTTATTTCACCCTAAACAAGACATACTGCTACTAAGCCGTAAGGTGCTACTGTGATTAAGAGCCATATCTATAGAGGCATCTTTAATGGGAAGTTGTTCAGTAAGATCTCTGTTCACGTAACATTTACATTTCTGCCTGTTGGTACAACCGAAGAAACCGGGAGCAAGGAAGGAGTTACAAAGCTTAACGGTTCGAATAGAACGTTTTTTTGGCATCTAGTGACCTCTACAGTAAATATTTTCTGTTGGATTAGTCGATGATATTTACGTTTGGTGGGTACACTTGCAGAGAGTGCGTTCCAGCTTATTCCATGGACGTACTTCTAAAACACGCACAAAGATTAAACATTGCGACAATGGGACAGAGATGGACCTTGCTAAGACACTTTCTTTTGCGACAAAGGGAGATGTGGAAACAAAATTCCATTCAAAAGCAAATTGTGGCTTTATAAAGGTATATGATACAGTCAGCTATGAGAAGCTTTCTAGTCCGGTAACAAGAGTCAACTTCTTTGCAACAGACTTGGTAATATATTCTATATATTCAAATTCGTGTTGTCTGTGAAAGG
The DNA here is from genome assembly GCA_963556195.1 of Sepiola atlantica. Taxonomy (NCBI): domain Eukaryota; kingdom Metazoa; phylum Mollusca; class Cephalopoda; order Sepiida; family Sepiolidae; genus Sepiola; species Sepiola atlantica. The sequence goes on along the minus strand of OY744521.1, from coordinate 95,137,041 downwards.
TAGCCTGAGTAGCTTGAGCGTCTGACTCTCGGGAAAAGTTCTATCAGCCATGACATTCTGTGCTGTGAAAGGTGCATTATGATTGTTAAGAGAAAGGTGCTTAATTTTGGTAGCGTTAATCATACATTTTGGGCCATTTTCTACTCCTTAGAAGGATTTAGTCATTGGCTTTGATATGTGTGTGCTCGAATTTCCCGCATATCAATAATAGAGCGCGATATTATAGAGGAATATACCCATCTCAGACGCAATTGGCTCATGTGGAGTTTTTTTATGAAACCCAGGAAAAATAAAGGTCTATGTATCTACACGTTTTATCGATGTACCGCCATCGGGGACAGTCCGGATTGTTCTTTTCAGAAAAAAAGGATCTGAGCATATTAAATATTTGTCAATATAATAAGAATAATAAGAAAAAGTAAGAAACAAATCTCTATAGTTTTATAAGACAGTCTTGTCTGACACAGTTGTTCTACACCGAAATCTTGCAAAAAAGGTTAAATAAAGAATTGTTCATTTAAATTGCACGTTGTGTTGACTTTCAAAATATTTCACTTATATACATTTCCATGCGTGCCTCACAATGTTGTCAATTTTCTTTTTCAAATAGCGCCAATATGCGCATAACATCGACCGTATATATTTATCTAAACGTCTTTTAGAAGTTGACGAGCCTTTCTAATTCCATCGTCATTCGACCCCTCGGGGTTAATACTATCAAAATAAAGTACAAGAAAAGAAGAAGAAAAAGTCGCGCCGAACAAAGTTATTCTACAATGAAAGCTTGCAAAAAATATTAAATAAATGAATTTTTCATTTAAATTGCACGTTGTGTTGATTTTTAAAATATTTCACTTTAATACGCATATATATATATATATATATTGTACTGATTTTTAGTGTTAAGAATCAATATTCATATTCATAATTCCAGAGCATTTATCAATAGAAAATAGAAAAGAGGGTGACTACATCTTTATTTTCCATTAATAAAATGTAGTTTTAGTCTCGTTACAATAACAATCCAGAGGAGAAAGGTTTCAACGCATTGAATTTTCTGGAACAATAATTTGTCGGAAAATGCAAGATATGCTTCAAAATATTAATTGTCTAGATGAATGAAGAAACGGACGTCAAGAATGAATCTATTTATTGAAAATTAAGATATAATCGATTACATTTTCTTTTCTATAAAATATATATATATAAATATATATATATATATATATATATATATATATATATATATATATATATATATATGATTTTTGAAGGTTTATCAAAACATTCCGTTCAGGAGATCATTCAAGAACACACAATACTTTTTTTTTCAAAGTGTATTTATTCATCATATATTGTTCCTGTTTCTTTTGAATGAATTGGGACTAATTTTTTACTGCTTTGCTTAGTAGCAAACCTTATGAGCTACTTTTTAAGCCGTTTTTTAATTTTTTTATTTAAATTTTATTTTTTCTTCTGTCCATTTCTTAAGTGACTTCAATTAAAGCAAAACCACATTGTGTATTGTCAATTGTTGAAACACTTACTCCAGGTACTTAATATCCCTGATGATCTGCCAAGCAAAGACCTGCTTTGTTCTGAAACACATATAGGAAAAACCTCTTTAATTTTGAGATATATGATGAATAAATAAACTTTAAAAGAAAAAGTATTTTGGGAGGTTGAATGATCTCCTGAACGGAATATTTTAGTAAACCTTCAAAAAATAACATATAAATGCTCTGTACCCTGTAATCGAGTATCATCGAGGTTATTTTTATTGGCCTTATCCCGGTCATCACTGAATAACCTATCTTCTAAGTGAAAAATCTCTCTCCCTCTCTCTCTCTCCCGCTCTCTCTCTCTCACACATATATATATATATATATATATATATATATATATATATATATATATTATTAAAAATAACCGACAATTGTTGTCTGGTTATTTTAGTATTGATCCCTTCAATTTTCCGGATTAAAATTTTAATCTCAGAAGAAAATTGGCTGATGAAACTGCCGTAATGTACATGTTGGTCCAGAGTACTTTCTGACCCGTCTGGGTCAATCAACAGTAGAATAATGACAAACAGGTAAATACCTGGAGTGAGATTTATAATTAATTATGGCGGGAAAATTTAAATATGAAACTATATTTATTATATGCATTTAAGTATATTAGTACTAGTGTTAAAATTAATCTTTCAATGAGTAAAGCTTCTAGTATGTGGAGTTTTTGTGTATTAGTATTATGTTCTAGGATTTTAGTATTGTCTACGAGAAGTTTTCGGATTTGCGAGCAGGGACAGGAATGCTCATTAGTAAGGTGTCTAGCTATAGCACTATTATCGGATAGATAACCAAACTAACTAAAATAACCAGACAAAATTGTCGGTTATTTTTAATAATACGTGTCTGTAGGAAACAATTCTGCCTCGATATACACACACACACACAGACACCCATATATATATATATATATATATATATATATATATATATATATATATATATATATATATATATATATAAAACCATTATAATTACACGTTGTGGCGTATCGGAACATTTACTGCAGTGTAAATATTCATCCGATCACAGGTAGTTGATAAGAAACTTCTGAGTATGTTATACATTTTTCTAGAAATGTTTTTTTTTAATTTGTATTCAAATGTTATAAAAAGCTTACCGAATGTATTATTGAACATGTTCTGATTCAAGACTAACATGTTTACATAAGCACCGTTCGCATTTATTTATTATTACTGATATAAATCTCATGCTGAAAGAATACACATCTTGATTCGGCTCGGTCGAGATTTGTACATGTTTCTTTTCATGTTAGTATATATGGTGCACTAAGTAAGCATCATTTACTTATGTTCCAATCAATATGATATTTCTTCATGTTGCGTCTGTTTGATCGGTAGGTCAGTCTTTCCCCAATTCTAACTTACATTAATCAAACCGTAAGGTAAGTTAACCTTTTCGAAAAGTCATGTTGTTGTCTAGAACTTTTTTTTATTTTTCCATCATCTCTCGAGATTTCGATTAACCTTAATAATATCCTCGAGGAACTATAAACATATGCGAACAGATCGATCAAATACGGAAAGCGCAGATAAAAGGAGACATTTTAGCGTTAAACGGAAAATAAATTGTTTCTCATTTAATTAAATCAAATTGAATATATATGTATATATATATATATATATATATATATATATATATATATATATATATATATATATATATAGTATATGTAATAGTATAAATTTTACTGTATACAAATATGTTTGGCTACATATGCGCATACATGTTTCGAATACGACTTTATTAAAATTCTCGTTTTCTCAGGCAACCTCAGATATATTGAGAAGATGAATGAATTAAATATAAGCGAATAGTTTTGGTTGGATAAATGAGAGTAACGAGAAGTCGTAAAGCGGAAATAGAGAAGTAAAATATTCAATTTCATGTTATATATATATATATATATATATATATATATATATATATATATATATATATATATATATGTGTGTAGACGTATACGCAATATACCCCCACACACATTCCTATACGTACCTGAGCCTGTTAAACTAACAGATAGGTAAGAAATGAAAATATACAAAAAAAAAACACTTTGAATATCAAAGTCCCACATATTTCATGTATATGTACGCATATATCGTTCCCTATTACTACAACACACCTAAGGACAGTTAATATACGCAACTGAAATAAAATTACCCACATAGTACTTATCCCGATTCATATTTATATACATATATGCAAAAATAAACACTCCCATGGATCCATGCATATATATAGGCACACATATATACATATATACATGCACATGCACTTTTACAAACACGGATATATATATATATATATATATATATATATATATATATATATATATATATATATATATATATATATATATATATGAAGCAATCCAACAGAAGATATAAGCGTCAACTAATATCTTATAATTAGTGAAACATCCGGATAAAAAAACTGAAGCTCAATATACTGGATAGAGCATTAATATTATAATATAAAATGAAGTAATAAAATAAGGTGTCAATCAAATTTTATTAGAATTCAAAGTTCAGGCAAAGCATCCTTAAGTCCTTAGCTCATGAGTTTTCAAAGATAATTCTTCTCTTCAGAGGACCATTACCGCAGTTATACTACTACAGGCAATAAAATTACGCTTTGAAAATATATAAAATTATATACACAAATATATAAAAATACATAACATCAAACATATCAATCCAGAAACATACTTTTGTTGAATCCATACAGTCCATCCAGGTCATATAAGTTGAGAAGCATAATCAGGAAGGACATAATATGGACACATTTCGCGACTGGATAACTTTGCCGGCCCCTTCAATTTCACATATTTGGACTGCTGTTTGTATCTTGGAGTGATGTCCTTCCTGATTATGCTTCTCAACTTATATGACCTAGATGGACTGTATGGATTCAACAAAAGTATGTTTCTGGATTGATATGTTTGATGTTATGTATTTTTATATATTTGTGTATATAATTTTATATATTTTCAAAGCGTAATTTTATTGCCTGTAGTAGTATAACTGCGGTAATGGTCCTCTGAAGAGAAGAATTATCTTTGAAAACTCATGAGCTAAGGACTTAAGGATGCTTTGCATGAACTTTGAATTCTAATAAAATTTGATTGACACCTTATTTTATTACTTCATTTTATATTATAATATATATATATATATATATATATATATATATATATATATATATATATATATATATATATATATATATATGTGTGTATTAATTACTATTTCATGAATCCACATAACATTTTGTAAGGAGATAAAAATGTTTATGTATAAATTTTTAGTATTTACTTCAACAGTGCTCGATACGTAAGTAGAGCAAGATAGTAAGCTATATATATTTTTGGCAGGACCGGCTTGACTCGGCCTTCTCCCCTTTCTTTAACTACACGCGCAGACACTAAGACACACTCACAAATACACAAAAGTTTGAGCTAACCGACTTCTTATGCGTCGATAGGTAGGTGTCAAAGTGTCATCTTATGCAAAATGGTTTCTCATCTGAAAATTTTGAAATGTAATTTGTTTGTTTGTTTTTTGTCTTTTGTTTTGGTTATTTTGTGAGTGTGTATTGGCGGATCTCATCTTTGCTCATCAGTATATCCCTGGGGAGGAGCCGAGGAAGTTCTGAAACAATTGTCGGATACTCAAACTATGTTGATTTTTATATAAAAGCTCTAATATATATTGAGCACTTTTGAGAAGTAATGGTTTTGTTCATTTTGTTAATATTTGAACTTAAATAATATATATATTTATATATATATGCATATATACATATTTACGTACACCCATTCCTATAATTTAATTTATTGCCCTTTTAAATTGTTTACATAAATAGTATAGCATGTTCATTCTTTAAAATCAATCAGTACTCATAGTCTAAGATAATCTCATAGGCAAGCTGCTTTGTGGGACGACCGGTGCAGTTATAAACCCAACCGAGTATACGCATATACATATACGTATTCATATAATAAAACACATACACACACACACATATATATATGTATATATATATATATATATATATATATATATATATATATATATATAAGTTCACATGTGTTACAACGCATACACACATATATACTAATACACATACACACGTATATATAAATATATGAATATATATGTGTATATATTCATATATACATATACAATTTAAAATCGTATAAATAAATCGGTGATAATTAAAATATATGAAATAGAAACGATATAAACAGCTATCGATATATATAGACAATTGAAATTGGGTTATAATATGAGAGTTTTAAAAATTTCGAGAAATATTAATTGATTAAACATAGATTTTAAATTATAAGAGTCAAAATCCAATTAAATAAAATATAAATAAACATTTATAAACAGAACCGGCCATATATATATATATATATATATATATATATATATATATATATATATATCATTTCATTTTTAGCACACTTTTATATAACACTTTTATTATTTTAGCACACTTTTAATCCGTTCTTGAAAAAGCCCACATAACATCGGGCGAAACGTTGAGCTTATGGGTCTTCAACTGTTCAATCTTTAATTTTATCCCGTCGGAGTGTTTTATCCTTTTATCTACCCATATATATATATATATATATATATATATATATATATATATATATATATATATAAATATATATATATATATATATATTTATATATAAATATATATATATACATATATATATATATATATATATATATATATATATGCGTACATATGCATACACACAACAACACAGTTTTTTTTCTCATAGGTCTCTAACTCATATAAAACTGAACTTTAGTTGTTAAATTAGAAGATAAAATACAGATAATTTACAAATACAAAATTGAAAAAATATGAAAAAAAGTAAACTTAAAGATAAATAATGATCAAAATGAAATTATAATAAAATCAAAATAAACAAAATATAACTAATAAAAAAAAAATATTGAAAAATATAATAGAGAGTTAACATTGTTGAATAGTGTATGAATGTGTATGAGAGTATATAATGTATGCGTATACATATGCATAACATGAAATTGAATCCCTTAACAAATGTATCCCCTCATTTTTCTCCTTTAACCAAAATGTTCCTGGCATTGAATTAATTCGTATTCTTAGTATATTTGCCGTGGCCGTAGGAAGCTAGATTTTTAATAAAGTTGCAGCTAAAATATGTACTCACATATGTAGCTAACATATTTATATATATATATATATATATATATATATATATATATATATATATATATATATATATATATATGTTGGCTACATATGTGAGTACATATTTTAGCTGCGACTTTATAGTGGTTTATAATTACTTTAAAAAAAGTAGAGATGCGTTTTAGTATACATTATATATATATATATATATATATATATATAATGTATACTAAAATTCATTTCAACTTTTTTCAAAACTAATTATAAACTACGTAACTCTATTGAATTAACCTCTATGAACTGAAAACAATACAAGTACTAAAGAGAGAGAAGTGATGAAAAAATAGAAAAATTGAATTATGTCGGCAGTATGTCGGTGCTGTCTAATTAATTATCGGATCTTTCAATGTCAGACCACTGGCAATGAAATTCGGATACAACATAATCATTACTACAACTAGCGATGTGGAATTTTCGTAAAATACTTAGGTTGTGTTCTCGTAAAAAAATATATTAGAAAATATGATTGAACTGCAAGTATTGGTTCGGGGTTTCAAGTCATTTACCAATACAAGATTGTGAAATATAAATCGTTTGTAAACGGAAAAATACAACAATAGGCCTTTTTGTTTTTATTTTGCAATCAGGAGCATGTAAATATGTTTGAATAAGTTTACTTTTTTTTCTTTCGCTAATAAGTAAATAATTTATCTTCAAGGGGAAGAAGTAACAGCCGTGTAAAAACAAAGAAATCACGAAAAGGTCGGTAGGCTTTGGAATTAAGAATATTCGTAATGAACGGTTCAAACAATCTATTGGTTATGGACTGGATAGGAACTTTTTTATTATGGACCTTTAAATGTCGAAGCATACGGCCAACACTGAAAAAATAAAAATAATAAAATGTACAATGTTTTACTGATGGACTGAGTTGATGTAAAAAAATGACAGCAAATTAAAATTAAAACGAAATATTCAACCAGTTTTAAAATAAAAAGTAAATGCTCGACTCGCATCATTAAATCAGATTTATGAGGGATTAAATACGACTCAAAAAAATGGGAGTATTATCGAAAGTAGAGTACAACGAGTAGATTTCCCATACCGTTTATGTAAAAAAAAGAAGGATTTGTGATAGTTCATACTTGTCTCCAGCACTGAACCATGCGCTACAGGATTACAACTACTCTCTGTTTAGTCCAGAAGAGATTTTTTTACTTGACTGGAAATCTTTGATTTCAGTTTTTCTTAGCAGTCACCACCCGACCACCAATCACTGTCTACTTGATATATCCACCGGCCAGACACGAGATTATGTTGGAGACAATTTACTAATATTACTTTTCGGTCTCAGCATGATTCATTGTATTTACGAGCCAGTTATGTAATTCCAAAGAGATATAAGATTATGTGTGGTTCAAAATACACAATATATAACCTCTATTACGACTATGATAAATGGACCAAAGGTGATTTCCTTACCATATTATGTAGCCAGACATTTTCCAAATAAATCCGCATCAAAGTGCACTCATTGTAATCAGAGCCGCGTTCCTCGTGGATTTCTCATATGAATGTAAACACACTGAGCGATATCTATCTATCTGTCCGGGATGCTGCCACATTTATCCAGAACCTTGACGGCAGCAAAGATACATGACTTAACGTTCTAATCACAGTGCTTAAAAATCTACAACCGGAACTAGCTCCTAATCTAACAAAAGCTGTTACATCCTTGCCTAAATGAGAAATGGTACTTATAACTTTGGAAAAAACTTCGTCAGTTAGTCTAGCATTTCAAAATACTGCAGATCGATCTCCTGAATCTCAGTACATATCAATCAGTCGTTTTTAGCGTCATGGGTAAGTTGTTGAAATCTGTGATGAATCACGAAGTTGTCTACCACCTCAGCAAAAAACAATATACTAAGTTTAAAGCTATATGGATTTTGTCCTACAAGCCAAACAGTTATTTGTGCTGACTGTAATAGCACACAGGATCAGTGTGTCTACAAGCGGAGGCTTCGTTTCTATAGCAAAACCTCTAACTATATTAAAGGCCCGTGAAAGAGTCTGACACAAAGGTCTACTTCGCAAGATTTTTAACTATGGAATATATGGAATTGTCATCTCAACCATTAAAATCTTTCTCTCTAATAGCTTTATGAAATAGTCGTTGATGGTCAGATATCCGAAGCACTTCGTATCAACGTCGGCGTGTCTCAAGAAGCTATTCTAGGCCCATACCTTTTCCTATTATTCTTTAATGATTTCCAGAATAACATTCTAACATCATTTGTGTATATTTATGCAAATTACTCACCCATCTGTGGCAGTACTTTGAAGAACATTAATGACAGGATCGTTCTGATTCTCTCTTCCGACTTCGAGTACGTAGGGCAATGGGGTGACAGTTGCTAGTTGCTTTTAATATATCTAAAACTAAGCTTTTTTCTTTCACACTCAAAACTCAGATCCTCATTTCGCGTCAGTTGAAATGGAGGGCTCTCTCGTTCAGAATCCTCCTGCTTTGATATGCTTCTGAACTTTACTCCAGACCTAAAGTAATAAAATGTAATTACATCTGTTGCTAGGGTTACTAGAAAAATCGTTGGATCATTCTTTCCGCTCAAAAATGTATCCCATTCCTGACGCAATCTTTTACATTTATATGTGTCATATAGTCATACGATGGAGGAATTATGTCATATCTTATGAGGTGCAGTTCAGAACAACTTTTTTCTACCTCTACAGCGAACAAAATAGACTTCGAAATCTAGAGGGTGATGTATTCTCTTCCCTGCAGTTCATTTCCCACAGATACACATCTATGTATTCCCTACTCTATCGGTATTTCCATAGTAAGTTCTCTACTGCGCTCTCATCTATACACCTCCACCTTCGAAAATTCCACAGGAAAAAATCGTGCAAATTAAACAACTGTAAATATTTTTTCTCCTCTACGTGGAGCTAAGTGGAACTTCCATGATCAAAGTTTATTCTCAATAACTGCCTGTTTGTAGAAATTATACCGCTGCCCAGCTTATTACAACACAGTCGTTTTTAAGTTCAATGTTAACAAGTTCTTGTTGGGTCGTCTTCTCTGAGAATCAAATTCTGCCAGTTTCAACGATCATCTCCAATCCTCAAGCTGTTGTCTCACCGTCCACCTGACAACCTCATGAACCTTTATCCTCGAGTGGAATTTGGGCCTCGATAAACGGTGATTCATTAGTACAAAACATATTAAAACTGAACAAATGCTACTCGATGCCTCCTTGCTTAACACTCAGAATTATAAGGTTAGAATCAATGGTAAGTGAAATAATTCAATCAAATTGGTGGCTGTCTCTCGTATATCCTGCTGTAGTAGTCAAAGAAAAAGGAAATTTTCGGATCGCCCTCGACTACAATCGATCTATTTTCTTTATTTTCAAACAGCAATAGTGTAAAACATTTATGATGACGTTCTATGAATCCATACATGATGGTTAAAGCGAACACATTTGGAATTTTGAAGGCAATATTAGATCTAATTCTGTCTGCATATTAGTTTTTGTATTCATAGCATCTGTGCACAATACATTTCTAATGGTAAACTAGGGGAGATAGATATATAGGAAGATGACTAAAGACGTTTAAAACTCAAATAAATGAATATCAGAACAGTGTAGACGGCAATTTTATGTCGACATTTAAAATGGCAGACGCAACTTGAGGATTAATTCGGTTTACAATGTGCTAACTTGCTTGAAGTATTCGACTTAATATATTTCAAATAAACCTGGGCACACGTTTTATTTAAACAAGTACTAGGTTCGAGCGAATAAGCCTGACAATGTTAATACTTTTTCGGGGTGATTCATATGAGGCGAAAAATTCTATTTTCAAAACATGTAAATAAACATTGTTTTTTTATTTCTTCTGATAAAATTATACACGTGTGTTTTGTAAGTATTTAATTAGGTAAGATTTTTCTTTTTCGCACCTGCTACCATGTAAACTCATACGACCTGTTAAATGTTTAGGCTATCATCGACTGAACTGGCACCGTCATCAGACAAGCGCTGGCTTGTCTGATTTTGAGAGTGGGTGGGCACCCAACAACACTAAAATCAACAGCTGACAAAATGACAGATGTGATCCATAAGCTCCAACGGCAACTGAGACTGATGCAGAGTATAATTTGGACCTTGCCTTAACTGTCATGCACCTCGTAACTATAACTTCCTTTTATTTTCTCCTCACATTACATAAACAATGTTTCTGAAAAAAAGGCAATAATTGTTGTTTTTTTGAGTATACTTTTTTACGAGGGTGTTGCGTAAGGACGTTTAATCCTCAGACGGTATTTGTCATAATTCAACTATCCAATATCGATCTTATTAACTTTTATCATCGAATGTAATGGTGGTTATTAGTGGTTACTCATTAAGGCGGATGAACTCCATAGGAGTCAACGGTCTTCCATAGTTAGGGAATTACTGTTTAAGTGGGTAGCCGTGGAGATTTTCAATCTTCTCATAGTATTAATCATCATTCAACCGCCATCATATCTATTTAGTCAACGCTTATGCTTACGTGGTTGTTGGTCGTAATAAGCGCTGACCTATTCGTAAGAACATGTTATAAAAAAGAGGAAAAATACTAGATAATAAAAATAAAACAAAGAACATATAGTCGTATATGCGGAGAGTTCAATCTTAGTGTTTAGCGATGTGCATGCTATACTAAACCGTAGTGCGACAGACAAGGCTTTTAACTGCGATGCATCGTCGCAAGTAAAACTGCATCTTTAGCTGCTGATTGTTTTATAGTTTCGTAAAAAAGGGGAAAAACACGAAGGAGATGATAGCTCTATGACTTTACTTGCTGTCACGTGTCGAGCTCATTTTCTCACGGTGACGACGACGATTTAAGTCGCATCGCGATTGAATGTCCATTAAATGCCCAAATAATAATCATTCATAGTTGTATGTTCATTAAATGTCAAATAAAATCATGAAAAACGATTTTGTTATTTGATTCTTAAAAAACGAAAACCAAAAAATAAAATTGAACATTCATTTTAAATGATGGATCATTCAGAATGTCTAATAAAGCGTTTCTAATGATATTTTAAAATATTTTCTTCAACAAATGGAGCAGTTTTTCTGAATGCGTTTACAGTCAATCGAGTTGGCTACATATTTTTGAAAATAATATTTTTATTAGCAATCGTATAAAGCAACCAACACAATTAGCAAATTTGTTTTTCGTCTTATGCATTTATTCATTAGAAAGTTGTTTTAGTCCTTATTTGACGATGATGGATATTGCAATTAACCCATTAGTGGAAGAAATCGCTGAACTGGTAACTGAATACCTTCAGTGGCTCAATAGTCACACGAGGTCTAGCTGAATAGGAATTGTAGAAATTTTTGAAAAAAAACGTTTTAAATTTAATGGGGCGTTGTTGTCATGTGATCCGTTTCAAGAGGGGGGGTTCTTATTGATCCTTTTCGTTGGGGCTTACATATTCTTTGATTTTTGAATGGGGAAGGAGAAGAAAAAAAAGGAGGAGAAGAAGAAGAAAGAGAATAAGAAGAAGAAAAAGAAGAAGAAGAAGAAGAAAAAGAACAAGGGAAACAAGGAGAAGAAGAAGACGAAGAGGAAGAAGAGGAAGAAGAAGGAGAAGAAGAAGAAGAAGAAGAAGAAGAAGAAGAAGAAGAAGAAGTGGGAAAATAAGACGGAGAAGAAAAATAAAAATATATATATAAAAAAGAGATAATGATAATAATAATAATAATAATAATAATAATAATAATAATAATAATAAGAAGAAGAAGAAGAAGAAGAAGAAGAAAAAATTAATCAAAGATCTAGAAATACACGATATTGCATAAGCCAACTTCCAAGTTCATAAGCGGTCCCCAGCCGCATGTATTTCTGGGTCATGATAAAATTGAGCGTCTGGTATGGCCAAATGGTCACCCATCTGGTACTGAGCAGGCTAAACGTCGACTTACTTCGGTAACAAACGATAACCGGTGTGTCAAGGGATTATGCACAACATACGACGCCTGTCTAAAAAGTATACGACCTTTTTTACCGTGCGAAATATAGATGTTAGGGCGACGCCACTCTACACAGTGAAGGAAGACACCTTCATGCGCATGTGTGAATTTTGATCACCGTCTTCCTGCGCGTTAGTCGCTGTCTGTCGGTCGCTGAGTAAAGTGGTACACAACGTGTTCGTCGGATTAACGATTCTCTCAAGATGACTGAACGTGTTGAGCAAAGTTATTGCATCAAATGTTGTAGAAAGCTTGGTGATTCTTAAAGCAAAACAATTTGTAAGATCTGGCAGGTGTTTGGAGAAACTGCGATGGATGTAACACAAATTAAGAAGTAGTTCAACCTATTCAAAAATACCGGCACAACAGCGGAGAGTTACCAGCGGAGAGTTACCAGCGTCCTGGCAGGCCTCGAACTGATCGAAGTGCATCTGTTGTTAAGAGGGTGCGAAATTTTGTGATTGAAGATAACCGTTCAACGGTGTCGGAGATCGCCTAAGAAGTCGGAGTGAGTCACATTTCTGCACATGCAATATTTTGCGTGATGATTTAAACATTAACAGAATGGCTGCGAAATTTGTGCCAAAGTTGTTGTCGCAGTAACAAAAGGGCGTCTGTTTTCAATATAATATAATTTAATTTAATATAAAGTAATAGCATTGCGCATGACCTAAAGAAAAATATTACCGTAGACTTTTTATCATAATTGCGAGGTAAGTCTATTCTATTTGTATTTCTTGCTATTTCCTTTCTCGCTTCCGCTCACCATTTGAAATGATTTCGTGCTGGGGTTAGAAATAGACGCGTGTTTTACTCGCTATCTTTAGCGCGAGGGAGGTGAAATGCATCTTTATATCTATATATAAATATACAACTAAACACAAATTTGTATTTATTATAGTGGGTAGTATGAGTTTCATTTGGTTTCATTTGATTTGATTTGGTTTGTTGACTTTTATTTAACCCGTTCAATTATTTAACGTCTCAAAATAATACTTAATTATACTATTCATTTAAGGTGAACTGTTATTATAAACTTATAAATACGAACGTTTGTCGTATAAACCTTTCAAATTATACTAGTGCATGTATTTGAACTATTTTTTTAAACTCCATAGTTCGACTTATCAAACATAAGGCCACATCTAGATTATACAATTGATTATATTTAGTCATAATAAAGAGCGATGATACGGCGACACAGGTCTCTGTGAATAAGTTAGTTTACTCTTTATCTAGGAAATGAAATTACGTTTCCACTGTACATAAATCATCACTCTACTTTCAAAATAGAGATATGTATGTCAGCGCTAGTGCGAGGGAATAATGAATTTCAAGATGTGTTTAACGAAGAATGTCAGTAAAAAAATATAAAAGATGCGTTTGTAAATTTGTATACTACTACTACTACTACTACTACTACTACTACTACTAAAACAAATAATAATAATAACAATACTGATGATGATGTTTATGATGATGATGATGATTATGATGATGATGATGATGATGATGAGGATGATGATACTACTACTACTACTACTACTACTACTAATAATAATAATAATAATTTAAAGTCTCGATCGCATCAATTTAAGACTTCTTTTTCGTAGATATACAAATGTTATATTTATTGTGAATTTTAATTTTAATTAATTAGAAGCTTCTGAGATTTCAATTCGGGGGTCGGGAGATAATATTTTTGCTTTTTGTTTGAGTTGAAGTTAATTGAATTCCCCACCTCACCCCAAAAAGTAGCTAGTAACGTTAGAGAACAACATTTACCGTTATTTTTTCCGGAGCCGATAAACATTTAAAGTCTCGAGCGTATCAATTGAAGACGTCTTTTTGGTAAATATACAAATGTTATATTTATTGGGGATTTTAATGTTAACTAATAAAAAACTTCTGAGATTTCAATTCGGTGGTCGGGAGATAATGTGTATGCTTTTTGTTTCAGTTGCACGTAATTGAACCACCCCCTTAAAAAAGTAGCTAGCCACGTTAGAGAACAACATTTACCGTTATTTTTTAGCAGCCGATAAACATTTAAAGACTCGACCGTATCAATTGAAGACGTTTTTTTTTGTAAATATACAAATGATATATTTATTGTGAAGTTTAATATTAACTAATAAGAAACTTCTGAGATTTCGATTCGGGGGTCGAGAGATAATATTTTTGCTTTTTGTTTGAGTTGAACGTAATTGTACCCTCCGCCCCCAAAAGTAGCTAATCACGTTAAAGAACAACATTTTATTTTATTTTTAAATTTCGACCGAACGTTTGATAACTTTGCATCAATTTATTAGACAAACATAGGTGGGGAACCTATCATTTTTAAGAAAAATGTTATTTAAGAGTATCCTTGAAAACTTATATTATGTAATTAGGTAATATATATATATATATATATATATATATATATATATATATATATAATTATTATCTTTTTAATTTTTTATTTTTTTAATTGTTTTATTTATTTTTTATTCATTATAATTATTTTATTTTCGTAAATGTTCCTTCATGTATGTGTGATAGTGCACTCTGAACCTCATGAAAATGAGAGAAATACTATCCCTGTGACAAGATCACAGGTAAACTAAGCCTGGACCTCGTGTTGCCACAATCACCAAACCATGATAAATGTCTATAAATACAAATACACGCCGTGTGACTAAGAAGAAAAATCTGAGTGTCATGATGGGAAGGTGATCCCTCGATGGCGAACATGGGGGACCCGGTCCGCATCCTGGGAATGTTGGCTCCTTTAATTTCAGGAACAAGACCACGGACCAAAAACATGTAGGTAACCCATCAAATTCCAAATATGATAAGGACACTGACCAAACACAAGAAAGCAAGAATGAAAATAACAGACCAAAAGGTCATAGAAAAAATGGACCACAAAAGAGAAAAGACTGGTAATGGAATGCTACTACAAAAGCCGCTACCCCATAGAAAGAGGATATCGGAAACGAATGAAAGATCTATGGGACATTTCTACTTACTACCATACAACGGCACAAAGGATATCAGATCAAGCAAGACAGATACTCAAGAAAGGGTGGTTCTCGGAGATTGAATAAACGGAAATTAAACTAAAGATAAATAGCGTGACAGATCAAGACACACCGCTTAACGAAAACCCCCAAGATGGAGACGAGAAAACATCAACACAGAAACTGTAGAAGGCGAAGACGACGAAACTATAGAACTATCTGAGGAAGAAGCGAGAGAAGTGGAAAACATCAAACGATTAATGTCCAAGAACAAACCAAAACTTCCATCCCTAAGGAACGAAGACCGGAAGAAGTTAAAAGTTGAAACAGAGAAAGTAAACAGAGTACTCCCGTACATCCCAACATACACTATCAAAGATCAAAACAACTTGATATATGCGGGTGCAAAATCAATAAGTATAAAACTAAAAAGGGAAAAGAAGACTCACAATCAGAATGGACAGACACAATCTGGATGGGAGATAAGACTGGAAACCCATTAACTAAACTTCAAAAGGAAGCTAAAACCGAAAATAGCATGAGGGAGAACAGTAAACGATGGAAGAGCAGAAACCCGAATCGCAAGTAAAGACTAAATAAGTTACATGAATAACTAAAACAAAAGATAGCAGAAAAAGAAGGAAGATTGAGACGATACAGATACAATCTGAACAGTATAAAAAGAACAGGACCTTTGAAAACAATGAAAGCCAGTTTTACAAAAACGTAAACTGAGAAAGAACAACAACAGAACAACCGGACCCGACACAATGGAATACATGTGTACTAGTTCAACAAATTCACGACCCTACATAAAAGGCTAGTACAGAAACTGAGAGGATGTATCCAAAAAAACAGACGTACCAGAGTGGATGGCAAAAGGAAGGACAACTCTCATACAAAAAGACGCCAAGAAAAGAACGACGTCAAGAAATTACAGACTAATAACCTGTTTACCGGCAATGTGGAAAATCCTAACGGTACAACTGAGAGGCCAAATTTACCATTCCCTGAACAGTCATCGACTACTTCCCGAGGAACAGAAATGATGGCAGAAAGGATAAAAAAGGACTCATGATCATTTATACATAGATCAAAAGATCCTGAAAGAAGTTAAAAGCAAGAAAAGAACATATCTATGAGATGGATTGACTACAAGAAAGCGTACGACAGAATCCCCCAAGCATGGATAACTAAATGTTTAAAATTATAATAAATACCCGACAGGATTATTAATCTCATCAAGAAAGAATAGAAACATGGAGATTAGAACTGACAGCTGGAGGACAATACTTGACGGAGATAAAAATACAGAGAGGCATTTTCCAAGGAGATGCCCTATCATCACTACTGTTTATCATAGCCATGATGCCACTCAACTATATACTCAGGAAATGTGATGCCGGATACAAGTTGACAGGCAGAGAACAACCAAGTAAGCATCTCATGTACATGGACGACCTGAACCTATTTGCAAAAAGCAAAACGGATCTGGAAAAGCTGATAAATACGACCAGAATCTTCAGTCAGGACATTTAAATGGAATTCGGAACGGAAAAGTGTGCAATACTAAAGATTAAAAAGGGAAAGCTTGAGACGACTGAGGACATGCTACTACCCAACAAAGGGCCGATGAGGGCGCTAGGTGAACAAGACAGCTATAAATATTTGTGATTGTTTGAGGCAGACACAATCAAATCGACAAAAATGAATGTGAAGATTGGAAAAGAATACCTACGAAGAACAGGGAATCTCTTAGAAACAAAATTATATAGCAGAAACCTAATCAAAGGAATAAATAACTGGGCAGTATCACTAATAAAATATTCTGGATTATTCATAAGCTGGACTAAAGAAGAACTCAGGCACCTTGACAAGAGGACTAGAAAATTAATGACTATGCACAATGCACTACATCCAAAAGGCGATACAGACATACTCTACGTGAAGAGAAACAAAGGGGGAAGAGGACTGGTAAGTATAGAACATTGTGTGGACGACACAAAAGGGCTGGAGAAATACATACACCAGAACACAGCAAGGCTGATCACCGCAACAAGAGATACCGTCCCAACGAACAACGCAGGAAGCATCGAAACTGGGCACACACAGATGGGAAAAGAAAAATAGGAAGAAAAACAACTACATTGACGCTTCATAAGAGTCACAAGAGAAGAAACCAACGCAAATAGCTGGGCATGGCTAAGAAAAGGAAACTTGAACAGAGAAATGGAATTTTTACTGATGGCTGCACAGAACAATGCGATTAGGACAAACTACATTGAAGTTAAAATAGATAGACCCCAGGAAAACAATAAATGCAGACTGTGTGAACAAAGATACGAAACAATAAATCATATAATAAGTGAATGTAGCAAACTTGCCCAAAAAGAATACAAGAACAGACATGACTGTATTGGGAAAGTAATACACTGTGAACTGTGCAAACAATTGAATTTCGAATATGCAGACAAATGGTACAAACATAAACCAGAAACAGTACTGGAAAACGAAAAACACAAAATCTTCTACGATATTGATATACAAACAGCTAAACTCATACAAGCAAGGAGACCTGAGGTTATTATGATAGACAAAAAGAAAAATCTTGTAAGATCGTAGTATTTACCGTTACAGCAGACCACACAGTGACGATCAAAGACACGGAAAACGAAGTAAATACACATAACTAGCCAGAGAACTGAAAGGAATATGGATCATGAAGAAAGTTAACATAATATCAATAATCGTAGGAGCACTAGGAACAATCCAAAAAAAACTGGAGAAAAGACTGGGAGAAATTGGAATCAAAGGGACCATCAAAACCATACAACGGACGGCAATGATCAAAACAGCTGCAATCTTAAAGAAAATCCTCGAATACGGAAACCAACAAGCATAAGCTTCAAAGGCTAACCAGTCACAAGGAATTTACAACAGGGAGAAAACAAAACCACACGAAAAACACCACAACAAGAACCAAGGAACAGAAACTGCAAGAAATAGCACTTCATGATCCCCCCATAAATAACACCGGCCTCAGCTATCACTACACAAAAAAACAAAGAAAGAGAAAATACAAGAAACACTATAAGCTCCTGCCTCTCTACCCCTCCTATCTTTTTAAATTAAAAATAATTAAAAATATTTTTTTAAATAAAGAAAGAGAAAAAGAAAAAAATTAAGGAATTAAAAGGAAAAAAAAATTAAAACTTTAAAAATTAAAAAGAAGATATATATATATATTAAATTAATTAAAAAATATATTTTATTTTTTTATTTATTTATTTTGAAATGGTGCTGGCCTAGGCACCCACCAGACAAAATATTTGTAGAGGGTCGAGGACGATGAGAAGACCGAGGAAGGACAGCAAACACCAGACCTCCACTGGAAAAGTGCAGAGAATACTGGGACCTTGGGGAGACTTATTGCCACCAAAATCCCAGAGAAAACCAATTGTCCTTACTAGCGAGAAATTAATAGTAAGAGCCTGCTGCAGTACCGCATCGTTATTGAAGAGAGGTGAAGAATACTGGACATCTGGGGAGGCTTGTTGTCACTCAAACTCCAGGAAATATCACTAGTTGTTGTCGGTTAGCAATCACTGACGATGATCTGTGTGAAAACACTTAGTGTGTACAAATAATAATAATAATAATAATAATAATAATAATAATAATAATAATAATAATAATAATAATATAACGAAGGTGGTGTTTGGGTGGAAGAGTTTGAGTGATAGACTAAAAGCAGAAGTCAACGAAACCTCGGGACGTCCCGCCAAGGTGATCTTGCTCTCTTCTTGGCTTACAAACGGAGTAAGTGGAAGCGATGCCGCCTTTTCCCGACCCCCCGCGGGGGTTGGGGCGGTCATGTACAACGTAGCTTATTTCAACGAGGCAGGCGATTTATATGTTTATTTACTCCTCGCGGAGTTAGGCACAAGGCCAGTTTTATCTTACTCCCACAAGTAAGATGTGACCACAGCTTGGGTCGAGTAAGTGGGGTTAAAAGCCAGCGCTCGAGAGGTGAGCACTCTGGCCATTTAAAAATTGCCTGGGCAGCCCCGTCGGCATTCCCCGGTAGGGGCGCCTCAGACAGTAAGCAATAAACTTACTCCTCCCCAAAGAGGGGAGGCGAAGCCTGGGAGGGTGGACCTCCTAGAACTGTACAGGACAGGCGTGCAGTATCCATCGGAACAGATACTACACTTTGATCTTAGTCAAAAGGCCGAGGACCAGGCGATTTATATGTCTATTGTCGCTCTCTCTTCCTCCCACTCTCTATTCCTAACACGCATAAGAAATGGATTTGTTTTCTTTTTCTGTTTTAATTCTGCTAAAAAACAGCAAGTATTGACTTGTTTTTTCTCGGCGGACGAAGTCGTTGCCTAGCTCACGACAGTGATGATGATGTCGTCGGCGCAGAACGGTTACGGCGGTCGCAAGAAAATCAACACACGGACGGATTCACAGAGAAACGCGGATGTATAGCGGTTCATATACCTAACGGTAAGGCGTGATATAAGATTAACACAAAATACAAGAATAGAGAAATACATAACTCATTATATATGTTGGCTTAAAACCGCCGCTAAACCATCGACGATTTTAACAAAACAGAGAGCAGCAAAACGGGATACGAAATATTGAAACAAGAACAGATATCCTTCTATGCGCATTATTTATGTCAAAGCAATTACACATGAGAATACATGCACATGCCTACGAAAAGAACACCAGAAAAGAGAAACTTAATTGCTAGTAACAGTGTCATAAACAACGCGACCATAACAAACAGTATAAATTCAAGATAGGCAAAATACATCATTAGAACAATAAATGTATAATAGTGCCCCTTCACAGTGCATGCGAAGTCACAGGGTTGTTCTTAATGTAAGAAAATCCAGCTCCCCAAAAGAGTACTCTCGATTCAACCCAAAATTTTAATTGCCTCAATCAAGAAGTTCACTTTCACTGAGTACGGATATAACATATACTTGACGCACTTCGGCCTTAGGTCATACACCCTCCGTTAAAGTCAAAATTTCCTTTGATTTAAACTTAAACTGAAGCTCCATTATTGTAGAGCTTATTCTTAACACTCTAAGATATGGTCCATAAAAAATGCCTACCCTTGTCTACAAAATGCATCCCTATACCATCGGAGGACACTTACAGAAAAGCTTTTCGTGAGAAACATGATATGGAAAGCATACAACTACGATCGCGTCAACAGAGGGAGGAACCGAAAACTGAATCCAGATCAAGAACTCCCAGTCAACTCAACCGTAGCCGAGGACGTTTTACAATGAGATGCAGCTAAATACTATGGATTTAAATAGTTTAGAAACCCACAATTTTGAGGGAGACCTTGTACATCCAGCTAAAAACTGGAAATTCAAAAGGGATGCTAGTTATGAAACTCATGCTCTCAGGCGAATTAACAATTTTGCCAAAAGGTTGAACAATAATGATTATAACAATAATCTTGTAGTCACAGCCGATCAGACTGAAAACTTTTGCTCTATGTCATATGATCAATATAAAACGATCTTACTTAAAGATCTCCATAAAAATTATAAACTGACCCGGAGGGAATCTATCAATGACATAAATATATAGGCTAAATCCTTACTCTCTAAACTGAAGATAGATAAATACTCTGAAATAATTGCACTAGGCACCCCTAGTTTTACTTTAAAGGACCACAAACCTAATTTTAATGACAACCCCACAATTAGGATGGTTTGCCCTTCTAAATCAGATATAGGTTGAGTAAGTAAACATTCTTGATAGAATCATTCCGACCTTGAGAAATAAAATTAAATATCCCCTTTGGATTTCCTCGGGTGAAGTTACTACCTGGTTCAAGAACCTCAAGCATAAACATAGTCTGGTTTTCGACATAGACTCCTACTACCAATCATTCACACCGATTTTATTAAACAAGACACTTAGATTCGCGAAAAACAACTCAGACCTAACATGGACTAAAATAAATCAAATCCTCCTGGCCAGAAAATCTATTACACACTTCAGGGACAAATTCCCGAATAGAAGGACTCCTCCACCTATTTCAATATCCTGATGGGTTCAACAGAGTCAGTACATGTTACTGACCTAGTCGACCTCTTTTTGCTGAATGAAATCCACTTCATATTTCAGGATGATGTTGCGGTGGGAGGTGGACTATACAGGGATGATGCTCTACTAACTGTGAGATCTACTGACAGAGTGTATAATATGACTAAAAAAAGGTACGCGCCCTCTTTAGAAATAATGGTTTAAATATTACCTTAGACATAAACAAGAAAATGGGTAACTACCAAGATGTAATTCTGAACCTCAATAGAGAAACTTATGAACCATACCACAAGCCTAACAAAGTGCTGTACTATGTCCATAGAGAATCTAACCACTCAAAACCAATTATAAACTCTATAGTGCCGAATATTTCCAAAAGAATCTCTAACATCTCCTCTAGTGAACCCATCTTCGACTCAAACTCGGATTGTCACAATAAGGCCTTAAAGAATACAGGATATGAGAATATCAGATATTTAAATACCTCTCCAAGTCCTAGTGACTACCCACATACCTATGGTTTTGCTCCATCGAATAGTGGAGTTATTACCCATAACATGACTAGTAATAGAGAACGGAAGAGTAGCCCCTCTAATAAACGAAATCATATTAACCTACCTATATTTTATCCTAACTGCAATATAAGTGATGAAAGCCCTCATGCGCCCAACCTGGGTAGAAGAAATATAGTAAACTTTTCAAGAAGAGGACTATTAAAATTTCACACTCAACTCTTCCTAATTTTGAACAAACAATAAGAGGCTCCAACACGGCTAAAATAAAGGCGACCTTTACCCAAAACAGCTCAATTCAGCCTATCATATGCAACGGTAATGACATGGCTCTTGCAAACACGAAAGTGTAGTCTATAAATACACTGTAATACCCTACACCAACGAAAACACCAACACTTATCCTGGCTCTACAACAGTGGGCGAAAATACAATAGCTAACCACTCTATTTCACGATCACCTCGTTAATACTGCTAATGTTAACAAAATAAACATTATATCTCTACCTGGAGAGGACGTGTACATAGGCTTCACTGTGGGTAAAATTAAGATTAGAATTTCCAGACAGATCTATACTTTCAATAATAGCCACCTGGCTACGTACACTTCTCTAGCTACGCATATCATGTACCTAAAGGATATAAACATTAATTATAAACGCAAGTGGCATGTGATCAAGAAAAGTGAATCCTATAAACCGCTAGATAGGTACTGTTTATTATGTAACCTAGAAGCCCTTGTCATCATCAAATATAAAGGAGCTCTTCTAAATAAAAAAGATGAGGTGATATCGAGTTGACTACACAACACCTAGTACAAATACAGCAACTTTAAGCTTCCTTAAATTTCCACTCATATTCCCTTCTACATCCGCGCAACCCTGTCTACCTCTTCATACACTTAATTGAGAAATAGTCATAATCATAATATAGATGCCAAGGCATCCCAAGTCCAATGTCAGGCCACTGATAACCTCAAGCAATAATATCTTCTAATCAGCTAATAACTGACTACGTATAACTTGAGGTAAGAATTACCTGAAGATTCCTTAACCTTGTCCATCTCAAGTCACTCATAAATCCACATTACTAATACCGCCTCTCCCCCATTCATACCATCTTGCTAATTTGATCAATTTCCACTTTGGAGGATTCCATCTCCCTTAATACACACCCTCCAACGGCCTTAATCCTTATAGTTAATACATAGCTCCCTATACCCGAACCCCCTTCCCCATAAAGCCTGAATATGTGGCTCTCTAATGATATTCATATTGCGTTAATCCCAAAACCCCACCGTAACTCGGAAGAAGACGTCGGATATCTTTTCTCTACTTTCCCAAATGGTCTGATATGTTTAAGCATTAAAATAACTGTAAAATACCTATTGAAGTCCCTCATATGATGGAGAAAAAAGTAACATAGAATTAGAATACTCTTTTTCCTATCAATTAAAACCCACTAATTATAATCATTTTTATGATTATTTTTATGATTATTATTATTATTATTATTATTATTATTATTATTAATAATAATAATTCCAGCTAAAATAAGATATTGTCCTTGGCCATTAAGTAACTCCAAACTTCTCCTATCCTAGAGGGAACTAATTAAATGATATGCTACCACTACTTCGAGGGGTGGCGCTGAGACAATAGTTCGGTCCTTTCTCCTGTATATGTAGGATGTGTTCCTTTTGTTAAAGTCTATAAATAATGGAAAAATGGAAAACCGTATGCAAGGCTAAACCCATTCTAGTGATACGATGTATCCATCACTATCATTATTATAAGTATTATTATTATTTTTATTATTATTCATGTCATCATCACTATTATTATTATTATTATTATTATTATGATTATTATTATTATTATTATTATTATTATTATTATTATTATAAATATGGTTAGTATTGGTACGATTATGCTCTTCAGCTTTTCTACTCGAATTATTATTAATATGATTATCATGCTCATTACCATTGTTATTATTATTTACTCACTAGGAGTTATCACACTGGTCATCGTCAGTGATCGTCCACTGCCGACAACCTGTGGTATTCCCTGGAGTCTGAGTGACAACAAGTCTCCTCAGACTTCCAGTATGCTCCACCTCTTTTCGTTCATCACCGCTGATGACCTTGCGGTAATCGCAACATCCACCTACCAACGATTTCCCGCTGATAAGGGCCATTGGTCCCCTCTGGGGCCCGAGTGGCAACAAGCCTCCCCAAGGTCCCAGAGCTGTCCGCGCTCTTCCAGTGGAGGTCTGGTTTGCGCTTTCCCTTCTCGACCCTCTGTCCATAATTTTCGTGGCGTCAGCCTATGCTTGCGTCTCTCTCGTGCGGGTGTATTTTCTTTTATTATTATTATTATTATTATTATTATTATTATTATTATTATTATTATTATTATTATTATTACACTTCTTTGTTGTCAGGGTCATTACCTTCTTATTAAAATCGTGTATGACTTACACCAAACCCCTTCCCTCCATTATCATTAATAGAGAACAAAGGCGGTAATTACAACCACAAGTATGACCATTGCCTATTTATTTTATTTTTAAAGGTGTATAACTAGTTAGACTATAGTAAAGTAAATCTCCCTCTTTCTATAATATTGTCCTATCTGATCGTTCCAAAAAAGTAGTGCATAATAACCCTAAGTATGCCTTTTACCTATTGCCAATTTCTTAAAATAATTTACCAATACGCTAGGAATGTACGTCGATAAGGGTGTAAGTCTGTGAGTGTAAATCTATGTGTGTGTGTGTATGTGTCTGTGAATGTGTGTGTCTAACTGTAAGGAACTAATCTAGCCAAAATCAGTCTCCCTATCCAACTTCGAAACGAAGTACCTTGTTATACTCTAATCTTTAAATAAACACTTTCACAAATATGAGGCATCTTATCTGAATGCCATGAAGCTAGAGTTTCTCTTCCAATCCCCTTATTCAACACGTCTCTGTTCAGTCTGTCTACAGACTGGTTGGATTTAACTTAATGACTCCTACACCGTAAGATGTAATGTCCAACTGTCCATATTTAATTCCCACCCCTAACCAAGCCCTCCTAACTCAACCGTCGCAAACGTGAGGCACACGCCTTTTATCACTTAAGCAATCGCATTCTGTTGATTTCCATGAGAAACTCTAAGATGGAGGAATAACTACTTATGGCCATTAAGACTCTCCTAATTAAGTGGATAACATACATAAGGCATATGTAAAAGAATTATATGGTTGAAAGGATTTAAGCCTCAGTGGAATGACTACATCTTTTCCCAATGGAATCTAGGTTAAAAACAATATTTTTCATCTCCTCGAACCATATAGGATCTCCTCCGATTCATCCAGGAAATATCTTCTTCAAAAATTCTGTTTGCTTCGATGTTCTCCAAAATACGTAATTAACGGTCGGACTCTATTTACAATATTTCCTGAATTACTCCACCCTCCGACATCTAATGTCATTCAAGTTTGACTTGTTGGTTTGAAAGCTGAATTGGTATAGAAGCACAATAGGAAATAGATAATATGTATTTCCTGTAAAGCTGGTTTTCTCTTCCTTATGAACCAATGTAATTAATAAGACAGTTTTTCTCCTCTCTCATATCTCATATGTACTCATGCACTTATGTGTACAGTGCTGTTGGTATTGTCCCTACTAAACTCCTATTCTATTACATCCCCTATTTCCTGGTCACCCTTGACCCTTTTCCTATAATAATTTTTATAAGGTGTTTTTCTCCCCCCCAAAAAAATTATCTTTGTGCATACCTTCCCCTGTGCTCTTCCCCCTTCCCTCTTACCATACACATCTTCTTTCAGGATTTTTTAATAAAAACACCTTCATAAAAAGAGCCTTGATAATATTTAACCTTTGTGTTCTAAACTTATTTGTCTTTCTATTTATTTACATTTGTATGTTGTTTTTAATTCCTATTTTTATTTATTTTATTTTATTTAATAGCAATTATTTATTTTATATTTATCTTATATTTTTATTTTGTATTGTTAATTTTTATTATCATCTTCTTATTGTTATTTTTGTTTTGTTTTTTGTTTTTTTAAATTTTTATTCTATATTATTAGTTTACTATTTCATTGTTTATTTTTTATTAATTTATTATTTTTTAATATATTTGTATACATATTTTTTATATATTTCTTTATTTTTTTAATATTTTATTATCAATTTTTATTATTGTTATTTTTTAAATTTTATTTTACTTCATTATTTTTTGTTTTTATCTTTATATTTTATTTTTTCCTTTTTATATAAATTTTTTTATATTTTATATTTTATTTTTATTTTTATTTTTATTCTTAGTTTTAATTTTATATTTAAAATGTTTTATTATTATTATAATTATTATTATCATCATTTTATCTTCATATTTTTATCTATATTTGTAAGATATTCTTTTTTCTAATATTTATCTCTGTGGCTCTTTCTGTCAATAGATGTTCCTCTACGACGAGCTTATTATATTTACTTTGAACTTCTGTAAGACGTGGTGCTAAAGCGGTGATGAAGCGACGTGTTGGAGTAGCTTTGTTAATTTATAAAAAAAAATGAAATAAAGTATTTCCATTATGTTATGAAAACGACCGTACGCCATACTAGACTTGATGTTCTAATTCTTGGAACAATTGTAATATTCTAATTCATTGAATCCTTTTATATATATATATATATATATATATATATATATATATATATATATATATATATATATATATATATATATATATATATATATATGTGTGTGTGTGTGGGGGGGTGTTGTTTATGTGTGTGAATATTTTTCAATATTTATGAACAAATATTTAATAAGCTTATTTTCCCATCAGTGTAGGAAGTGATAATTACAGACGTTCAGAAAGTCAGCTTAGACTTCGCTAGCTCTCGCTCTATCCCTTCGGCCACCGGGAACTACTAACTTATCTTAAGAAACGAATATTAAATTATTTTACATACATACGCCAGCATTTAAAGCTTTCGCTCTCATCAGTGTAGGAAATGACAATCTTAGACCGTCGCAAGGTTCTAACCCCTGATACAGAATACACCTATACTCCACAAGCAAGCATTATAACTATACGCAATTTAAGTTCTATGTATGCGAAAGGAGGCACATACAGAAATATTGAGTAAATTATTCAACGAACGTTGTCGGAATAGCCCTTACACCAAGAAAATTGGCTGATGAAACTGCCGTAATGTACATGTATTAATAAAAACGTACTTCCCACCGACCCAAATAAAAAAGTTAAACTAATTATTTACTACAATAAAACTAAAACCACTAATCTAATCATTACAAATAATTCTTCACCCTCGATTAGAGTCTTGGATAGGACGCGCCTCGTATACGAGTTTAAATGCCCATTGGGAGACTGTGTCTCCGACAACCAAGGAAAACACGTATATATTGGCTCGACCACCACGACTCTGTCCAGGAGGTTGACCATTCATCTATCCGATAATAGTGCTATAGCTAGACACCTTACTAATGAACATTCCTGTCCCCGCTCGCAAATCCGAAAACTTCTCGTAGACAATACTAAAATCTTAGAACATAATACTAATACACAAAAACTCCACATACTAGAAGCTTTACTCATTAAAACAAAAAAAAACCTGCTATTAACAAGATTTTAACACTAGTACTAATATACTTAAATGCTTATAATCTTCTATTATATAAAGGGCAGTTGTCTGTATGTTTGTCTGTCTGTCTGTCTGTCTGTATGTCTGTCTGTCTGTCTGTCTGTCTGTCTGTCCAGCTACTCCTCAAAAACTACTCGGCAAACTGTCAAGAAGTTGACATCTTTAGGAATTATCAACATCTTCATCCTGCGGGGGTGCTTATACAATATAGGACCAGGAGGCTTCTGAAGTATATGGACCTGGGCGGGGGGTTCTTCTGCCGTATAGGCACCGGGGGGGGGGCGCTTCTACAGTATAGGACCCAAGGGCTTCTGCAGTATAGGAACCAGGGGTGCTTCTACAATATAAAATGCTTCTGCAGAATAGGGACCAGGGCTGCTTCTACAGTATAGGGACCAGGGGTGCGTCTACAGTATAGGACTCAGCACCGGGGATGATTCTACAATATAGGACCCGAATGCTTCTACAGAATAGGGACCATGGGTGCTTATGCAGTATAGGCACCGGGGGTGCTTCTACAGTATAGGATCCAGAGGCTTCTGCAGTACAGGGACGGGGGGATCTTCTGCAGTATAGCCACCGGTGCGCTTCTACAGTATAGGATCCAGCATCGGGGGTGTTTCTACAGTATAGGACCCAGCACCGGGGGGGGGGGGCTTCGTCAATTTAGGACCCAGAGGCTTTAGCGTTTTCCGGGAGAAAAGTGCTAAATGTCCTAGATAGAGCTACTGTATTGTTTCTCTTCGGACTATTGTGCAAATGAAAAGGAGGGGGAATCAGTAAGAGTGATTTTAGTAGTGCTCTTGAGGCCATCTTGATTTTCTAAATACTCGGCGTTGTCCAGGAGAAAAGTGCTCAATATCCTATTTTGCTTGCGGAGAGGAGGAGGGAGAGCCCCGGGCAACGCCGGGTACCCCTGCTAGTACCTAATAAATATAGTTTCATATTTAAATTTTCCCGCCATAATTAATTATAAATCTCACTCCAGGTCTTTACCTGTTTGTCATTATTCCACTGACGATGGACCCAGACGGGTCAGAAAGTACTCTGGACCAACATGTACATTACGGCAGTTTCATCAGCCAATTTTCTTCAGAGATTAAGATTTTAATCCGGAAAATTGAAGGGATCGATACTAAAATAGCCAGACAAAAATTGTCGGTTATTTTTAATAATATATATATATATATATATATATATATATATATATATATATATATAATATTAGAAAGCCATGACAATGCGAAATTCGATTGAAGACACTGTTTGATAGAAACTCACACGAGGCAACTCTGATAAAGCGACAATATTGAAAAATACTGTTATTATCAATTAAATATTTACCAACGTATTGTATCGAATCAAAAGTTGATACGTTTTCACTTTTTTTCTAGTTTGATATTTTGTTGTATCACCTCCTTCTCAGAAAAATCTACATTTAACTCGGAGAGTAGTTTTTCTCTATCAGCTGCTTCCGTACAATATTAGTTTCGATACAAAATGTTGGTAAATATTTAATTGATTATTACCGGATTCTTCAATATTATTGTTTTGTCTATCTTTATTTCGTATAAGTTTCTATCGAACAGTGTATCCTACTGAATTTTGCATTGTATTGTTCGTAAACATTAACTATTTACATATTACACACAATGCTTCAATCAAACTACAACAATATATATATATGTATATGTAGATATATTTATATATATATATATATATGTGTGTGTGTGTGTGTGTGTGTGTGTGTGTGTGTGTGTGCGTGTGTGTATATGTTGTTTTACTTCTGTCAAATTAACCCATGCCTTTCAGTAACTTAATTTATCTCCATGAATTAGAAAGCAAATATGAAAAAAAAGTAGACGGAAACGTGTTGCACCCTATGGAGTAATACCACTGTTAAGTTTATCATTTGTCGTTAATTCATAACTTTAGTAACTTACAATTCGGTTTCGCCAAGAAATATCCCGGTCGGTTACCTGAACACTTCCACGCGGATTAAAGCGCCTCAGATTAGAGAAAATAAACAAATTAGCCAACCGAAATGAGGTGGTAATGCCTGGAAAGATTGCCTCTTGTTACCTCCGCAGTTATTTTACATCCAGACACCTTCCATAATTGCGGGCTGTAATACCGATAAAATAAAAAATAAAAAATGGGTATAACAAAACAGTGAAAAGTTAATTTATTGTCTAACTTGCCGGAAAATTTAAATTCAGCTCGAAAATGTCATATTCGATCATGCCAGCACCCCGCACGGATTACAGAAACGTAGATGACAAGATAGAAACTGACAGGAATGGTGATTTCTTGTTACATTTGAACGTTGCTATAGATTCTAAGTATGACAGAAGCGCTTTTATTTATGTGTGTCCATGAGTTACGGTGGCGGTAGAAAACACATAAGAAAAAGAAGAAGAAAAAAACAGAAATAGGCCCGCGAATTTGGTGTAGCGAAACTGTTTAAATTAATTTATTGTCGAAAGAAAAGACAAAAGTCAATTTTGCCCGAAAATGTTCATCTTGAATCTGTCGGAACTGACTCGCTAATCACAACGCCTCAGTCGATAAGCAATAAAATCAGCCCTTTGGAAAGGAACTAAAGCCCGTATGAAAATGTCTCAAGGGGAAATTGCTTCAATTTTAAACGAATACATTAATAATTACAAAAAGCTACATGTAAGTTACGTGAACGCTAACTAATGTTTACGTCTGAACGTGGTATAGAATTTGAAAGAAAAAATAGAATGGAAGAAAACGTATCTCTGTGTCTAAATTAGCAGTTGCAATATTTTTCGTCACCATGACGACAGACAGAGAAATCATGCCAGTTTGTAGGAAGATTATAGAGCAGGCAAAAACTGATCGTGCTAAATACTTTCTGTTGATCTGCGAATTAAAATAAGCTTCTTACGAATCAAAATCGCTATGTTATGGTTGTAAGCCTGCATAAAACTGTAAAATATGACCGGTTGTTATTAAGCGAAATATATAAAATAGAATTACAAATAAGAATAGAAATAGGTGAAAGTTTGTAAGCGCTAAATTGAAACGACTCTGCATCAGCGATTGTGTAAAATAAGGCCGAATACTGGTGTTGTGTTCGAAAATTCAAATTCTGCTATTTCGCTAATCTCATAATCTGATATGACTTGAATCCTACGTTTCACCGTGATATTATGTAAGCCCAAGAAATCAATACTTGCAGAGGAAAAATAAAAGGTAAGTAAATAGCATTGTTACCCGACTAGGTTCTGGAATCATTTATTTTACATAAATCATATTATTCAAAACATGTGAACAGAAATTTACTTTAAATGAATGGAAAAATGAAGAATATAGATATCGTAAGCGTATGTAACGAACGAGTATCGTATGCACTTCAATGACAACTCTGTGTTCTTTGAATGCTATTAGTCTGATGGCTTATTGCGTTGATGTAAAATGTTAAAGAAAGTATTGAGAATAGACAATCAAAACGTCCTAAAGAATTATTTTAGTGAATGGAATCTCCGTATTTAGATCGGAAATATCAATATAACAATTGAAATAATAACGGTGTGAGAAAAATAGTTATCATATGAAGAAGACTATCCTGTGTAAGTGGGTGTCAGTGGTAGTAGAGCGAACCGTGAGAGTAATAATTACTCATAATTCTTATATAGTCATATAGGAATTATGAGTAATATAGTCATATAGGAATTATGAGTAATTATTACTCTCACGGTAAGCTCTACTACCACTGACACCCACTTAGTGTTAGAAGGTGTTGAGCTGGAACAAATGTATACATCATTAAATGTGAACAAAACGAACGTATATTTTCTAAAAGCACGCATCAATAATTTTGCTAAATGGCTGCCGAATTTGATTTGTATATGCAGTTTTTTTTGTTAGAAAGCGATAGTTCTCAATAAAACAGGAAGAACACTATTTTACTTCAATATGAAGAAAATATCAACTAGACTAAGGTGTAATTGTTAATTGAGAGGCGCAATCAACACCAGTAAAATCTTATCCATGTACTATCAGACGATAACTAAAATTCATACGAAATGTAATTGTTTTTCACAAATATCTTTCAATAATTTCGTGCCCAAATCCAATTATATTAATGATAAATTGTTACTTACATTATTCAAGTAAGAGTGATTGCAGGGGAGACAACTGATGTTTTAATTGTTTATAATATTTTTCTTCTCTCTTGATAAATCAGAGTTCGGACTAAATTGTTAATTCTATATTTGTTTTATTCGGACTGTTATACTCTCTGCCTGATAAGTCACACCATCTGTCGCCATTATTATTATATCATAAAACTTTACATTACTATGAAACAACGGTTTTTAAAATATTATTTTAAAACGCATCATAAGATAAAACTCCACATTTCACTGCATTTCAAGATAAAATAAATTAACATTTTCTGATCGTTTTTCTTTATTTGTCATTAGCTATAAAAGGTCCATTTTGTATAATTCTTTGTCTTTTACAGTGATACTTTAATGACTAAACTTCGTGGCGTCTGTATTTGATTCCATCAATAATATAAAAGCAAACAGCAGTGTCTTCACTCTGAGATTGTCACGTAGAATATAATGGATATGGAAAGCTACGCTCTTTTATATTTAGAGATCGGATTATTTAGACGCATGCAAAAGGCCATACGTCAACATTATTTAATGGATAACGAAATTAAAAAAAACAACGTTTGTGTATGAAAAACTAACATTGCACACGAATTCATAAGACATGTCCATACAATGCACGGGAAAAGGAAACAATAATATGCCTTGTGCTTTATTACACTTGTAACATATTTTCGGAAAGTCTAAGAAAATGGCGCCTCGGCACGAATATATTTAGCGATTGATATTTGAGTGTTACGGATCGTGTCGATTCCAACGATATTCATTAATTTAAATTTAGATTTAAATTCATTAAAGTGAAACAAATGTATAATATTTTTTCTGTTTTAATAATAGAGAAATAAATACGGATTAGTCGTATTGCCACTCAAATTCGAGAGGGAAAACGTAGACGGTTTCAGCTAGAACTCAATGTTGCCATACAGGAATATTATTAGCGACAGTTTACCATAGATGTGAACCGTCCTGAACATCTAATGAGACTTGTTGTCACTCACACATTAGAGAATACACCTTTTTGTTACTAGTGAGCGATCACTAATAATGAATTGTGTGAGAATTCTTAGTGAGTAAACAATAATAATAATAATAATAATAATAATAATAATAATAATAATAGCTCTGGGACCTTGGGAAGGCTTGTTGCCACCCGGGCCCCAGAGGGGACCAATGGCCCTTATCACTGTGAAATCGGTGGTAGGTGGCTGTTGCGATACTGCAAGGTTATCAGCAGTGATGAACGAAAAGAGGTGGAGCATACTGGAAGTCTGAGGAGACTTCTTGTCACTCAGACTCCAGGGAATACCACAGGTTGTTGGCAGTGGGCGATCACTGACGATGACCAGTTTGATAACTCCTAGTGAGCAAATAATAGTAATAATAATAATAATAATAATAATAATAATAATAA
This sequence comes from Sepiola atlantica, assembly GCA_963556195.1. Classification (NCBI taxonomy): domain Eukaryota; kingdom Metazoa; phylum Mollusca; class Cephalopoda; order Sepiida; family Sepiolidae; genus Sepiola; species Sepiola atlantica. Next base: position 95,103,348 of record OY744521.1, on the reverse strand, counting down.
TAATAATTTACATAAAATTAGCCAGAACATTCAAAGTCATATAGAACATGAATAAAATAACTATCATACCAATAATTGAATGATCACTAGGGGGAAAAACTGAGAAAAGATTCAAGTAAATTGGAATAAAATTGAAAATTGACACCGTACAACTAATAGCAATAATGCAAGCATCAGAAATATCAAAGGGAATTATTGAATGCGGAAACCAACCTACATAATCAACAAAGGCTTACCAGTCACAGATTATTGGAAAAAGGAAAAACATGCACTGGCATCAACATCGGCTTATACCACACAAAATGATCGTGAAAAGTCAAGGAGGATGGAAATGCAGATCACCAACGTGACCTACACTAAAAGGGTACGAACATATTAGAACCGGGTGGTGGGCATATTGTTACTATATTTCCAGAGAAGACCAAATTCGAGAGAAGTTTCTAGCGATAAATCAATGGTAAACGCTTAGGGAAATAACGCGAAATTATTTGCATAGCTTTTCGAACGAGATAGAGAGTGCTGGAAATCTAAGGAAACGTGTTGTCATTCGGACTGCAGTTATTGTCAGTGAGCAATCACGGATAATGATTTCTGTGAAAACTTCCAGTGAGAAAATAATTAATATCGACCAAAGAATATGGCATTCACAATCTTTATTCTTCTCGATAAATGGAAACCGTGGCAGAATATGGAATCGGCTAGACAAAGTCAAACGCCTACTGGTTTTAGTGCGTTCCTTTGCCCCTAATAGGAAAGCAGGTTGAGCCTGACCAATAGGACAAGACGACGGCTCATGGTTGTAGAAAAACTTTCACGATTCTACACTTCTATAGTCGCAATTATTATCCAGTCTCGATTTTATCGAAAGAGGGAGAAATTGTTGAAACCAGTGAAGAGGCACTTTTTTCATCTGATCACTTGAGTTGTTTAGTTAGGATCAAAGTGCACTATATATTCTGATACTACATTTCAGTTATTCTGCCCACAGACAATAAATGATCCTTTTAGACTGGGGCAATTTTCATTCTAGTTTCAATCAAAAGTGCTCCTATTTGCTAAGCGCTAAAATGTCAACATTAAAAACCGAGCCTGTGTCTAACACTGAGCTCATAAGGAAGCAAGTAAATAAGGATCGCCTTGTCTTTTTCGTTAAGTAATTAAAGCGTCTATTAACAATGAATTCTTTTCCATGGGTGTTTTATTTTGGTATAGAATGAGAACAGGTATTGATATAACATAACATTACTTATTAAACACAGCACGCGGAAAATACCCGTGCATTAACTGATTTTGATGTCCACGAATGGCCGCTTCTTGTTCGTGGCTTCACTGACAAAGAATTTGATCCGCTTTGACAGTGGAGAGCCACGCCTTCAGTTGTACGCCTTGTCATTTAGCCAAGTTGTTAAGGGATTCAGAGTTTTCAGACCGCACGCCAATACACTTGAGAAGCGCGTCGCTAACGAAGAAAACTCGCTCTTTTCTGAGGCATTTTTGTGATCGGGAAACAGTTTTTTCTTCAGTTAGAAAAAACATGTTTCCGACGTCATCGTAAAGAAACCCCGCTACGAAACGAACAGAGCCACCATTTTAACCCTTGTTATTGATAAAATATCAACCTAGGTGTAATACAACATTTAAAGTGCGTAACAATAGTGACGAAAATGTACACTTACTAGATTCAAAACGTATTAAATGCATCGCGTATAAGACAATTCTTTTCCAGAGAAAAAAGAACCCACGTTAATAATGGCTGGTGTATATAGGTGGGACTACTGTGTATGCGTCAGCAACTAATTGGTAAGTGACTTTAAAAAAATGACAAACTAAATGCAGACGGTAACGCGAATTTTTGACAGCTGTGAGAAAGTGTTGATGTTAGATTTTTCAAAAATAAAACAAATAAAGTGTATCGAGCGAAATAAGCAAAGTGCAACAAGCCATGTAAAAATAGGTAGACGTTATTTACATTCACATTGAATCTGCTTTGAACCATGATATGGTAGTCATCGTTACTATCTCCTCTTGTATGTTGTTACACGGAGTAGAAACACGTACAGGTAACGTTGTCTTCCGACTAGTGAGCCAAAAACGACGGTGGTACATCTTTTGCTGGTGCCCGCGGAGACGATGACTTGGTACTTGTTTTAAAACAATCCATAATAGGTAGATCATATTAACTGTTTATTATGGTGTACGTTAGAATCAAGTCTTTTCACCTCCACTGCTGTTTTGAAACTCGCTTTGTAGGTAAGCATTGAGAGTCCAGTCACCATTGTTGTTTCCAACCGTTGAACACACTCTACGTGTAAGATATGTTTTTTTGTAGATAAATATGTTTGGCTTGGATACCATACTAAAAATGTGCCTTACCAGATATATGTATAACAAGGTGTAAGATGGTATTACGTTAGTGTTTGAAGAGAAATTCTTTCTGAAGTTTAGACTGTCATTTTAACATCATTACGGTTACAAGAAATGTGCATACATCTTTATTCTTACAGGAGTGTCTCCAATATGTATGCTCTCTCCGTATCGAATGACTAATTAAGGCAGATTGTATTCAATAAAAAAAATACAAATAGAACTTGTCAACGATAGGTGTACATTAAGTAATGCTCTTTTAACATTTCAGTATTTCTTATCTATAAAATTATTACTGAAAGTGAATGGCTACATTAGGTGAATAAAAGATTTTAAAGCATCATAAAAAGCATTATACAAGATGGTCCATAAAACATTGTTGTCCCTACAAAAATTCAAGAACAGTAGAGAAACAAGTAATACAGCAATATAAATCACGTGTCTGAGATTCAGTTTATTTAAGATACGAACAGCGAAACAAAATAAAATCATTAGAGAAATAGAAGTGTACGTAATATGATAATATAGAGATCATGTAATGAATTCAGTTTATTCACTCTCATTGACATCGAGAAGGTCTATATGAACAATATTATTCCATGACACACAATTATGCGGCGCCATTACCTGTTTGATGTTCTAAGAACTCTGCTTTTGAACTGAGCTTTAGTTATTAAAGAAAAGTTATGTTGGTGTTTTATATTATTTACGTTTTAAGACTGTTTTTCTAATTGTGATTATTTTATTTTTTTACTATTGGCCAAATGACTAAGAGTGTTACTGAGCAGATATTCTGAGAGATGCTACCGAGAAGTAATGAGTTCAATTCAAATCAAACTGATAAAATATATTTGTTGTCTTTGTTTTTTGGTGAGTATCGATAAGTATTTGAGATGGGTGTCTTCTAATTATTGCCCTTATGCTGAGACTAGGTCAATACCGATACCCTTTCCAATTTTGCTTCGTATGTATTTGCATCATTCAAGTTGATTTTCCCCGTATTTAATTTTCATCAGTCCGTGTACACAATATATAAATAAGCAACGTTCATCCAGATGAATGAAGCCGGAAGAGACATTGGTTGAAACGTAAAATAATGAATTAATTCGTTGATACACATAGTCAAAATACAAACAATCCAAATGATTATAGTAGATGTATAAACCGCTTTAACTAGGGATCGCAATAGTCTGGCAGAAGCTATTAATTAACGTGTTCCGTTCGAAAGATACTTACTGACTTTAATAAAAAGCTTCCGAAAATAACGGTAGAGTATAATTATAATTACTGAAACAATGTAAAAATTACGAACAAGATGAGAACAATGGGGAGAAGCATGTAAGTAAAGTGAAGTGAAGTAGGGTGGAGTAGTTGAGGGCGACCCAAAGGCTCTTTTTTAATTGACTATTACACCAAAATCTAGGGGTAGCCGCCACACCTTTCCAAGAATTATTCAACTTACCCTTTATAATGCTGATTGTTTAGCAATCGGAAAACACGTACCATTTTTCAAGTTATTGGTATTACTCGATCGAGGATTTTACCCCGGTATTCGCGGCCATTAACAAATACATTAACTACAAATAGTGTTATTCTCTACACTTATTTTATCCGTTGGTCAATATTCCAAACTCAAACTGGCATCTAACACTTTTAAAAATGTGCAAACGAAGACATTGAAATGCCATTATAATTAAGGTCAGCAAATCAATTAGTTCAGTCGCGCAAGTTTTCTAAGCAACATTATGTGTTAGTTTAATTATCAAGGCTTTGATTGCGATGATTGAGTTAGAACTTCGGTATTACTTCTTGATTTTATTATTTTTTTAGATATTTAAATATGTGTTTAAGGTTGACACTTTTATGTTTGTTCGAGATTTTAGAGAAAGTGTATTCTTTTAATTTAAGCTGCCATTCAAATGAGACAGAATTCCTTTAAGAGGATAATATTTTGGTTGTGTTTTATCTCCACTCAAAAGAAAATATTACCCGTTGGATATTTTCCACATAACTATTTTGGACAAAGTTTATCTTTTATGTTTTAGTTTGAAGGTGTGGTGAATAACAACATAGCTGTCTCTTGATTATCCGAGAAAATGGCAAATGTGTACAAAGTCCAGCGCCATTGTGATAAATAAAGGTTATCTCCAAAATTATTGAAGATAAATCTATTTTTCGCATTTATTTCAAATTGTTTTAAATTGTGAAACAATTTTCATTGTCTATCTTCTTTCTCTCTAACTCTTCACCTCTCTCTCTCTCTTTATATGGATATATACAGGGTGGGCAAAAATAAGGGTCCTATTTTTAAAAATTCATAACTTTTTTATTTATTGATTTAAAAAAAAAATTTTTTTAGAATAAGTAAAGGACCCCTTCCGAAGCAAGCATGAGCCGTATTAGCCCAAATGAACGTACCCTCATTTAGAAAACATTATTTTTGCTTAAAAAACTCAAAACAGTGTAAAAAACAATACTTTAGTTTTTGTAAGTTTTAAGAAGTGTTTTTCGGCTAAAATTTGTTTTGTTTATTTCAAAAAATCTCGGAAAGGTCAGTCTACACACACATAAAGTTTGGTGAGTTTAACTTTTATTTTGTGGAAGTTATTCAAATTCAAGTTATTCAAATTTAAAGATAGGACCCTTATTTTGGCCCACCCTGTATATATATATATATATATATACAGGGTGTTTCAAAAGCTTTGGGAACATAACGATTTTTAATAACTCAAAAACTATTAGGAGTTTAAAAATGAAATTGGTACCGTTGGAAAGGTTAAAGTTTCAAGTTTTGTGGGAATCTTCAAAGTTGCTCAATATGAGCACCATTCGTCACACGGCAGACATCTAGTCGATAGTCCATTTCCTGCCAAACGCGTTCCAGCATCTTGACGTCAATGGTTCCCACAACTGCCGTTACTCGAGCCTTTAGTTCGTCAATATCTCTTGGAAGGGGCGGCACATAGACTTGTTGCTTGACAAAGCCCCAAAGGAAAAAGTCACACGGGGTAAGATCTGGAGACCTAGGAGGCCAGGGCATGAGAACGTCATTACCTCGCTCAGATCTCCCAATCCATCTACCAGGCAGCCTTGTGTTAAGAAACTGCCTTACTCTAAGACTCCAGTGTGGTGGTGCACCATCTTGTTGAAAAATGAAGTCATCAGATTCTGCTTGTTCCAACTGAGCCATTAACCAGTCTTCCAGCATGTTGAGATAGGATTCACCAGTGATAGTTGCCTCTTCAAAGAAGAACGGTCCATAGACACCTTTCTTGGAAATTGCACAAAACACGTTCACTTTTGGTGAATCTCGCTCGTGCTCAAGAAGTTCATGAGGATTCTCAGTACCCCATATGCGAGTGTTATGCTTGTTAACTTTGCCATTCAGATGAAAGGTCGCCTCATCGCTAAAAACAAGTCGGTCATCAAAGCCGTTATCTTCCAACTTCTCTTGCATTGCAATGCAAAAGTCACGGCGAAGTGGCTTATCAGTGTCCTTCAACTTTTGGACCAACTTGAGCTTGTAAGGTACCATTTGCAGTCGTTTCCTTAAGACACGCCAGACAGTTGCTGGAGCAAGCTGAAGTTCCCTGCTGGCTCTTCTCACTGATTTACGGGGGCTCCGCTGAAAGGCTGTCCGAACTTGCTCAACTGCATCTTCTGAAGTTGAAGGGCGACCTGTTCGCTTACTTGGGCACAAACACCCATCTTTCACAAATTTAGCATGCCATCTGACAATGGATTTCCTTTCAGGGGCTTCTTTTTTAAATTTCCTGCGAAATGCACGCTGAACACATGTTCACGATTCAGTCTTTGCAAATTGGAGGACGTAAAATGCCTTGTCTTGTTTAGAGAACGCCATTACTGCACCTGGAAAGATAACACGAAAATCATTAGTATGACCAAAAACTTGATTAAGCAAGCTTTAAAATGGCACCAGTTTCATTTTTCTACCTGGAATAGTTCATGAGATATACGCATTTGTAATGTTCCCAAGACTTTTGAAACACCCTGTATATATACATATATATATATATATATATATATATATATATATATATATATATATATATATATATATGTATAAATACGTATATCTGTCATGTTCGTTTCTGTGGCTTTACAAACACGTCTTAAATATTTAAAGAAATGAAAATTAGAAATTAGATAATAATAATAATAATAATAATAATAATAATAATAATAATAATAATAATAATAATAATAATAATAATAATAATAATAATAATAAATTATATAATAAAAATGAATGCACGTGTGTGGAGTGGCACTAGCTTCGTTCGGTATCACACAAAATGGGCGTAAAGACTAAGGATAGTGAGCATAACCCAACCTTCCACTGGACGGGTTCAGATAATACTGACATATTGGGAAGCTCATTGTTACTCAAATTTCAGAGAAAACCAACAGTCATTGTTAGCGAAATAGGAATGGTAAATGGCTATTGTGATAATGCAATGTTATTTGCAATTTTTATCTACAGAACAGGCGAGTGCTGAAACTCTGGGGAGACTTGTTGTATTAAACATTACAGGGAACACGACAATATTGCCAGTGAGAAATTATGTAATGATGACTCATGTGAAAACTTATCGTAAGTTAGAGACACTTTCCCGGGAGCCTCTATTTCTACTACTTTGCAATGATACCATCAACAACATACCCAGGGAGTGAATGTCGAATATATATTTACAGACCAAGTAAAAAATAAACCACCTCATGTATATGAATGATCGTATACTGTTTACAAAATCAAGCTACAAACAGTAATAAGCACAACGAAAATAATTAGCTTTCAGGATTAGTTCTTACAAAATCAGACCTAAAAATTCTATACCATTGTTTTTTTTACGGAAACCGCTCCAGACAAGGCATGAAGCCATCTGATGTAAAAAGCTAAAAAAACTACCCCAAGGTAAGAAATAGCCAACGATAAGTGTTACCTATTACAACAGCTATTCTTCCCCCTTTTGTCAGAAACAGCGCTCATGGAATGTGAAGACTAAAGAACAACATAATCAAATCAAGAGTTACAGGGCTGATAAAAATATACCAAAATTAAACTTTCTACTCTCCGAAAATCATGCTGGTGATACCAGATCAGGCTGCCCTGTGGCTCCCTGAGACGAAATTAACCTACATTGACGTTTTTTTTTTGTTTTGTTTTTGTTTGTAAAACTTAATTATGTTCTACAAAACCAAAAACAAAAACAACAGCCCCTCTCCCTTTCTCCCTCCCCTTTTTTATTTTTATTTTTGCCTACCCTACTCCCGGTCCTGGATATGACCTTAAACTACATCCGATGATGAGATCCGGCTTACGGACTTTGGGGAATGTGGAGCCTCCTCTTAATTACCATTGCTCCCAGGTCCACCCTGACCCGGAGTGGTAGTACCTGTTAGGGTCCCAACTATGGGTTAAATAGAAACAGATATTAAAAGGGGAAAGAAACAAAAAAGAGAAGAAAACAAGACCAGATTCGGCATTAAATAACCCAAAAAGGGTTGATATGCCGTAAAACAAAACTACCAAACTACCAAACTACCGAAAATCATGGTTTTTTCTCTGTCGGTTTGAAGTATGGTCTTGCGCAGTCTACCTTCCCAGGACTTACCTTCTCACTATTTGAGAAGAGGTAAGTTTATTGCTAATGGTCTGTTGCACATCTACCGTGGAATGGCGACGAGACTGCTAAGGCATTTTTTTGTTCGGACAGAGTGTTCATCCTCTAGGGCGCTCGCTCTTTTAAATTCTACTTTCCTTACCTAGTGTCTAATATTCACGCCGTGGGAGGGGGAGATAAACAAAAAAACATTTAACCGGAAAACAGTAATAGAATTCGGAATAAAAAGATACGCACTACTTTATATACAGAAGGAGATTATCGGAATAGCGGAAGGTATGACACTGCACTACAATTATTAGTCGGTGTCACACAAAATGGCCGTGAAAACTTAAGGAGGAAGTAAATACGTAGGGTGGAAGGCACCATCCAGACTAAGAATGCTGGAATCATGAGGAGGCTTACTACCACTCAAATTCAAGAAGAAACCAACCTCCGTTATCAGCGAGAAATAAATAATAAACGGATGTTGCGAGAACGCTAACATATTTTCGAAAGAAGCGGGCAGTACTATCAATGTGGAGACTAGTCACTCAGACTCCAAGGTACACCAAGTGTTCAAGTATGAAGCGTGGATGAAAAATAGAGAAAGTTTTATTTGTGGTTATGTGTTTGCAAATTAATTTATTAATTAACCAATTTAAAACGCAATTCGCAACGAAGTTTTATTTATTTGCCATTTATATCCATTTTAATCAATTGTGTTACTGTATTAGCAGGGTACTAATGACTATCAAGAAATAAAAGGTCTAAAATTAAGGGTCTTTTGGAAGAGAGTGAAATTCAGGTAATCCTGCTTAACTGTTGCCTAATGAGTATAAATCAACGTTAATGTAAATGAGAAATATTAGCAAAAATATGAAACTGGAGGAAACATTTTCGATAGGGTGGGAGGATTTTATTATTGTAAAAGAACTTCATAGTATACGTAGTTAAAACAACATTAATTGTTTTATACTATTAAAATAGGTTCTAACGCTATTGATAATGTCTACCAATTCATATTTTTAATTATCGTTTATGTTTAAATTCAGGTTTAGAAACATAGCGTAAATCATAAATCAATGACGTAACGCCAAACTATAATTCTTTAATTACAGTGTTGTTTTAAGCTCTATTTATACAAAACTCTAAATAGGTGAGTTCCTAGAACCTCAGATTAAATATTTCGATGTTTGGGTTATCTATTTCCGGTCAGGTCACCCCTTTTATTTGTTGGAAATTTATAATGATATATTAATGCAATATTCTCCATTTCTAAAATTAGTTCAAATGTCTGAATTTTCCAAATGAGACAATTTCTGCTACGCATTTATTATGTTTCAAAAATTGAGACGGACGGACGTTACGACGGACAAACTTTCTACAAATAATAAACTTTTAACATGAGGTTTTATATGAAAAAGAAATTCAAAATTTGTGATGTTTTATGATTTGACGCCTAATACT
>OY744521.1:94953890-95088890 GCA_963556195.1 Sepiola atlantica | reverse complement strand
TTTTGTTGCGGTAGTTTTTTCATTTAGAATTTTGTTGTTATGTTTTTTTATTATTTTTTCTAAATTTTCACCACAGCTATAGCTTAATTTGAGGGTGTTTTTATTAAAGATTTTGTGCAGTATATTGTTGGGAGGGAAGTGTAGATTGATTAAGTCTAAGAATCTTTTACCGAGTTTGGTTTTAACCATGTTGTTATATGGGGGTGTGAACCAGATAATTTTTCTACCCCTATTTTTGCGTCTGTTGTTGGGAGGTGTAGGTTTGGTGAATTTAATTTGGGTGTTTTTATATCCACTTTGCTTTAACGCTTTATTGTAAAAGTCCTTGTGTTTGTTAAAAATTTCTTCATTAGAGGAGTTATCACTAATTCTTTTTTCGATTGATCTGGGGATGTGTTTAATAATGGTTTTTGGGTGGTTAGAGAGTGGGTGGACATAGATCGGGTTGGCATTGTCTTTAGTATACGGTTCATAAGTTTCTTTATCTAAGTTGAATGTTACGTCTAGAAAATTAACTATTTTAATGTTAGATGTTATTTCTACTTTGAGATCTAATCTTTTCATTTCTCTAAGGATAATTTTTTTTACTCTTTCACATTTTTGTCCATTTGAGTTCTTTACTATTAGTAATCCGTCATCCCTATATAGGCCTATATCTTCAATGCTAATGTTTTTTGTGAGATTATATAGTATGTAAAGACCAACTAGATCAGTGCCTTCTGCTGAGTCCAGGGAACCCATAGAAACATCAAAAGATCCAAATTGATTACTTTTAGTCCATTGTTCATGTTTACAGATTAGTACTGTATTTCTGCATTTTCTAATTATATTGATTTCATCCACAGAAATATCAGATAGAAGTGTGGCAAAATCGATAACGTTTTCAAAAAGTTCTTTAGAAATAGTTTATAGTAACTGTTGATCGATAACATCGACATGCCAGTGTCGCAGATTTTGTACATGTCTGTGTAAATAAAATTATCATATATATATATATATATATATACATACATGTTATATTATGAGGGTCCCTGTATTCTGAAAACGTGTAAAGTTAGCTAGTATAGATGATAACTGGTTGAAAGAAATAGGAGTGCAAAAGAAATAAGTGCAAAATAGGTGCATATGTAATTTGGGACAAACAGAAATGTTCCCACGGTGATTCATTCTGAGAATCATAACACACTGGATGTGAGCTAGCCGAGATAAAACACTCGGATCAAAAAGGTTAGACAAAAAGCGATATTGAGTTCTGTTATGACATTGGTTGAAGGGTCAAAGGGCTTTAACGTCACAGATTCCTGGTGTGAAATTAGCTTTCTAGACGGTTCACCATGGAGGCGCGAGATGGATACACGTCGATTAAGGAGCCTGCAATGTGTAGAGTCCGGGTGACATCGCCAGAGTTGGGCTAAGACGCAGTGCAAGATCCCAACGGCGGGACAAGAATATAGCCGATTGCCTCCGTCACATTCCACAAACAATATGAAAGTAAAAGCGACTGTGAATGAAGGAACCGACTAGTGGAAATCTCACCGATTGAAGTGTGTAATAAAAGGAAAGAATCTCTCTCAAAAGTCTTGCCTTCAAGCGTTTTTGTCTCCCGGTCATGAGAACAGAATTTGCCCACTAGATAGGTACACTACTACGATCACGAGCCAGCAACGGAGATGAGTGTGCAAGCAAACCTACGACCAACAGTGAGGCAGATTTGAAACATGTTTAGGATATTACAAGTTTAAAGCCAGTTTAAAGGCTTAAGAACAATTGTTAAAATGTTAATTATTCTGCATGTAAATGAACGCTAAATCTTCTGAGAGGCCCGGCCGTCTATTTTTGGTGGTGCTTCGAGAAACGCTGACCACGAGCCTTCGCCATTACGAGTTATAAACATATATAGAATAAGAGTTGTAAAGAACGTTTAAAATATGATATAGCAAAACATAAGTTATAATGTCACACACACACACACACAAACACACACATATATATATATATATATATATATATAAAGAGGTGTACTAAAAGCGAACTTTTAGGAGAGGTAAAACCTATTGTGAAGAGTATACAGCTCAATATCCAGGATAGAGCAGGTAGATTCCTTTCTAATTCCTTTCCATTCTTCTTTATATTTATATATATATATATATATATATATATATATATATATATATGTGTGTGTGTGTGTGTGTGTATATATATATATATATATATATATATATATATATATATATATATAATGGTGAGAGTCACGCTTTAAGTATATGCAAAGTTAGCTCGTATCGTCGGGGTGATGTAAGGTAAACCTACTGAACTGGTGTGGTACTAAAATAAATGTAAACATTTTTTGTTTTATTTATTTTTTGAGATACATTTTCCTAAAACGTATTAAAACTGAAATAACCATGTTTATTCAACTATATTTTATTCCTGATAAGAATTATTTTAACCACGGGGGTTAATGTATTTCATTTTTAATAACAAATAATGATATACAGGGTGATTCATAAGTAACTTAGCTATTTATTTTGTAAATTCTAAAGTAAAAAATACGGTAATACAAAACAAAAAGTTTATTCAATAAATTCATTTATGGGAGTTTAAAATTACAGCAAATTTTCAACATTTCCACCTTCGTTCTGCATGCATAGCTTCATACTTATTTGCAAGGAATTTACGACCCTTTGTAGCATATTTGATTGATTATGGTGTTATGCGAAGGAGGCTTTCTGTTCACATCACGTTTCCATTGCCTTTCAACAAGTGTAGGAGATTTATAAAATTTGGCCATATGAATAACAATAGAAAATCGCTCTTCAATTGTAAATGACATTTTAAATAGCTAAGTGAAGTGACTTATTAGAATTGATAGGTTATATATCATATGTATACACACACACACACACACACACATATATATATATATATATATATATATATATATATATATATATATATATATATATATACATATATATATATATATATATATATACATATATATACATACACTAATGTATTATATTTAAGAGCGTTTCCACCCAATTTCAAGTTTGGTTTTATTTGTTTACAAAAGAATAAAGTGTGTAATATAGAGGAAATAATTTTGCTGAATCTTATTAGTATTGACTAAGTTTCTTATCAGTAATTAAAATTGTACGTCTAAAATATAGTTATATTTACATACAAGAGAAGTTGGGGGTTTTCTGGACATATATCTCCTCATGTAATTTGCCAAGATTGCACGGTCTCTGATCTGAGGCACAGGTTCTAATACTGTACACATCTCATTATTCTATTTTTAGTATGTTTGCTCATATCTAGCGCCGCAAACCAAGTCATCGCTACTTTATTAATATTTCATTCGCTAACAAGAGCGCCCCCAAAAGGCAACTTAATGCATAACATTCTGTATACTGTTATATATAAATTAATATATATATATATATATAATTTGTCGCTCCTTGAAAAAGTAGAGCACTGTAATTGGTAGTATTAACACAGCATGACGTCACTGGCTTATAATGCATCATTCCTTCTCTTAATAGAAGTAGAATGCCTCGACGTCAAGCCGCCGTTAAAGTGTTACAATTATCATCGCTTATTCGCTGTTTACAATTGGTCTAGCGGTTAGCGACGTCGGATTGGAGTTGAAAAATATGTGTAGTCCGGGGTATCGAATCGGTAGAGAATAGTCATATCTCTATGCTGATGAGCACCGATTGAAAAATGACGAAACGTATACGTACATAGATAATAAACAATAACAAATATTTTTTTTTTAATTATTTAGTCTGGATTATTTAACATTTGTGCTTCCGCATTTTCTAAGGAAAGGGGGCGTGGCTTTGTAACATTCGTAAAATTCAGTAATTTACCGAGCAGACGAATTTTTGTTCATCCCTATGAAGAAAGAAAAAAAAAGCAATTTACAAAAAGAAAGCAATTGGATTCGGCATTAAATAACTCTAAATGTTATTGTCAGCGTTATTGTCGTGCTAACTAACTCTGTGTGTGTGTGGGGGGGGGACAAGGACAATTATTATATAGATTGATCGGCCTTAGCTCCTATCAGAACATAGTACATCAATCATTTTTAACATGCTTAAAACCATACTCCCTTCTATAAATATATTCAATCTATATGTTTATAACGATACATTGTACAATGCACATGTCTCGTTTATAAACATATATGAATATATGTACATTGTACATATATTCACATTGATTTTATACACACACACATATATATATATATATATATATATATATATATATATATATATATATACTAGACGAATGTCTGATTATTAATTCTACGAACAGAACAGTTTTGCACACTTTTGTTTACCTTTTCGAAGATAAAAATTAAGATGTAATGATACTAAACCTTACGTTTAAAATATTTATTTTACTTTATATAAAAATCTATTATATGATTTTTATTCGGGAAAAAGTCTCAGATTTAAGGTGTAAGCTTAAAGGGTTAAAAAACGTTTTTAAATTCGATGAAACTCTCATCATTAGTGGCTAATGTCTATGGATAAAATGCTGTGTAAACATGATGTATTTAAATTGTTCAATTAGGTGTACCCTATATAATTCGAACCCTAATATCATTTAAATAAACAACAGATACGGAAATCTTAAGAAGTGTTATGAATTGATGTTTTATACTTATTTCTTATCGAATTTCACATAAATTAAAGGTATTTTAATCTCTACAAAAAGCGTCCAATTTCTCCGACTCTTTTTCATAAACCTGACTAAAAGAAAACCAAATATAGTCCATATTTTGATAACTTACGTTTAGCAGGTTTGTTTCAAAATTCATTATGATCGGTTAATTAGTTTAGTAGTTTACTATGTACGTATAAGTATATAAACATCTGACCTTACACCCCCCCCACACACATATATATATATATATATATATATATATATATATATATTAGTATTTCATGTATGCACATACAATTTTATAAGGAGATATAATTGTTTATGTATCAATTTTCAGTATTTACTTCAACAGTGCTCGATACGTAAGTAGAGCTAGGTAGTAAGCTATGAAAATATATGTATGGCAATAAAGCTACACAGACGCTCCCGCGTTTCATTCCCGGGGGGATCTTCAGGCTAAAATGTATAGAGTTATTTTTGCCGGGTGTTTTTATATACACGGCTTGCTAGTTAACCGATCAGATTCTTTGTTGTTCTCTCAGCCAATCGTTGGGCTTCACGTGAACGAAGGCTTTGTTTTTCTTGTTTTTTTATTTATTTTTTTATTATTTTTTTATTTTATTATTTATAAGGTAAATTTATTTCTGTGTAAGCAGCTGTATTCTATTTCACTTCTACAATTTAATAGATTTCGGGGATCTTTAAAATTAAGGATTTCCAATTTTTCATTCAGGCATAATCTACACGGGTCGTCTAAATTTCTACATGTACTGGCCTGTCGTAATATTTTCCATTCAATTATTGGTGAGTGTCCATTTTCTTTGAGCTCCCAATAGTGGTTTGCTAATGCTGTTTTACTTCGACGTCCTCTGTTTTTAAATATGCTTTTGAGGTCATAGTATCTAGTCTTAAAATCTAAAGATGTCATACCCACGTAGTATTTCTTGTTATTTGGTCTTTCCTTGGCAAATATTGTTGCTTGATATACAATACTTTTGGTTAGGCATTTATTTTGTAATGGACAAAGTTTACGATTTATGCAGTTACATCTTTTCTCTTCATCGCTAACTTTTCGTTTCTTTTGGGGTGGTTATTATTAGTGGTTTGTTTATTTCTATTAGTGTTGTTTATTTTTTTGTTCTTAGTAGTGTTATTTTGTTATATTTTCCACTTTTTTATGTAATTTTTTCTTTTTTCCTCACTGTAGTTATCTTTAATATTTTTTTATTGTGTGCCTTAATTATCATTTCTAGGTTTTCACATCAGCTGTAGGATAGTTTTAGGTTATTTTTATTGAATATTTTATGTAGGGGATTAGTTACGGGGAAGTGTTTTTCAATCAGATTTAGGAATTTTTTTCCCAGTTTAATTTTTAGCATCTGGTTATAAGGTGGGGTATAGTAGATTATATTTCTTTTTCTTTTGTCCTGTTATTTATATTTAATTTCTGTATCATGGTAACCACTATTTTTTAGAGCTGTATTGTAAATGTTGATTGATTTTTTAAAAACGCTTTCGTTGCTAGAATTGTTGATAAGTCTACGTTCGATCGAATTCGGGATATGTTTTATAATTGATGGGGGGGGGGGGTGATTAGATTTTGGGTGTATGTATATTTCGTTGCCGTTTTCTTTTAGGTAGGGTTCGTAAGTATTTTTTATTTAAGTTTAACGTGACGTCTAGAAACTTCGTTGTTTTTATGGTAGCCAATACTTCTACTTTTAGGCCTAGTTTTTTCATTTCCATATGTATAACTTTCTTGAAGTGTTCTCCCTTGACTTTGTTGGAATCTTTTATTATCGCTAATCCATCATCTCTATAAAGGCCGATATTTGTATTATCAAATATATTTGTGAGTGTATATAAAATGAATAACCTCACAAGATCTGATGCCTCCGCAGAGTCAAGGGCGCCCACGGCCAAATCAAAGGAGTTTTTCATATTCGTTTTAATCCGTTTGTCCTCGTTATTGATTAAAACTGATCTCCTACATTTTTTAATGATGTTAATTTCATCCTTTGATATATCGGTATACATCTCGACATGTTGAAGAGTTCTTCAGATATGGATGGGTATAAGTCTACTATGCCGAATTGTAAGAAGGTACATTTGTTCTTATTTTCAATACTGTTAAACCAAGCGATTGCGTCGGCAGTATTCACCCATTGCTTTAATTCTAGGTCTTTTCTTATTTGTTTGTTAATTCTAGATAGGATTGTTTTACTTATTTTTCCTATTTCTAGTTTGGTCGGATTAATTAAGCGAGTGCTGGGGTTATTGTTAAAGTTACTTTTGTGGTCTTTAAACAAGATATAGGCTTCCTTAGGTTTTAACTTACTTACTTTGTCGCTAATTTTTAGTTTATTGCTGATTTGCTTACTTTCAGTATTTATTAGATCTATGTAGTTATGTTCGCTTGTATTTAGTTTTTTGTAGTTTTCTGTAATGTTTTCTGTTAGTAGTTTGTTATACTCTTGTTTATCTATTTTGTAAAAATTCCTAGTTTTGTCCACTTTTACGAAGATTTTGTTAGAGTTGTTTATGTTTTTAACGATGGTGTGTAATTGTTTTTTGAAATTATTCTGTTGTTTGTGAAATTCTAAGTGTTTTATTACATTTAAGAGGTGATTTTCAAAGCTAGTCATTAGATCTATTGGTTTAGCGTTTTAGGCTTCTCTTTCTTTGTCCTTCCCCTCATTGTCATATTCACAGCATATTTCAACTCACTTACTCATTATATTCATACATCCCTGACATAGCCAGTTTGTCAATACTCCTACCTTCCAAAAATGGCACACCTAACCACAACAAAATCTCCTCTCTCCCCTTCACCCATCTCACCCTTTCCACTACTTCTTTCATACTCTCACCCCCGCCCACTTTCAAATTATCTCATTTCTTCAAATCTTTTTCTAAAACTATGACACTTCCGACACACCAAAGCAACAGATTTTCATCCTCCAATCCTCTTTGCCCAGCCCCTCAAAATCCATGCCACACGAAAAAAACCTCAGCACCCCTCCCCTCTCTTCCATCCTAAGACAAATTGATTAACACTCCCACCCTCCACTTTTTACACTCACAGCCATCCAGCTTCATTTCACTCCCTCCAGTGCTGTCAGCAGCCACGGCTACTACTTTTTCGCATCGACCCATCATGTCTATCCAATATTTCGATGTACTTGCATGACATTTTTCTTAAAATTATCATCCCGAGGAAGTCTTATTAATAAAGACAAAACGTTCATGAATATATAAAAAAAAATATCTCTTGGTTTTTCCTTTTTCATTTCCCATTACGTCGGATTACTCTCATCTTTCCTTTCTCATGTATATATCAATATATATATATATATATATATATATATATATATATATATATATATATAATTACCTACACGGAATATCATTTAATGCATACACTATTTGACTGAACAATTTAAATATTGAGCTGCCAGTTATGTTTCAATATTGTTTCGTTTAAACTCCAACTTGACTGATTAGACGTCTCAAATTTCGCATACAATTTGGTATAAAATTTCTCCTTTTAATCCTCATTCAGTGTCATGTCGATTTTTTAAAATGCACTGCCACTGTGCTTCTTATATTTCTTGAATGCTATTTGAATGGTTGTGCTAATATTTGAAAGAATAATTTATTTTATTTTTGTAATCATGTAATCCAAAGTCGTCAAATACGTTGCTAAGTATTAAGTTCGGCATTTTGAAAGAAAAAAAGCATATGTTTCAAAGATGATGATTATTGATATCGAATAGCATGAGTGTCGCGTTCAGACTGCCTTCGCATAGATTTCATTACAGAGAAGCCTAATTCCGAAACTACCTAGAAAACAGATGTTTTTCAAAAATCATTGCAATACTTCAAGTTGAACGTGTTAAAATGAATATCGGCGCAGTGGCGTGTTACAGCTCAACCATTTCTAAAGTTCCACTTTTAATGAGATTTCTCGACTTTCACATGGTCCTTCTGGTGAGTATTCTCTTATCAATTTTGATATAAAGAAAGCTTCGAGTATGAGTGGTGCGAGATTCAAGACCGAGGCTAGATCTCTTCAAAATTCACTTGCAGATATTTTACTCAAATTCAGAGGATTATAATGGAAAAATATTTTGTGAGAAAGACAAACCATAAAACAATATTTTGATTCAAGCAGATAAAAATAGGGACACGTGGTTCTTTTTTAAAGCCCATAAGAGCAACTTCATAACTGACCACAATGGATCCTTTACTAGAACCTTTATATATAGATCCAGACAAACAACCCTTTAACGTCTATGTAATGAGACTCTTTATAGTGTAAATGTATTTGCTAAATAATTTCTGTTCTGATTTTGTGTTTCACGTTTCCTTTCGTTAATCACGGGCGAACACAAACTTGTACGTATATACGTTTGTCTCTTGATTATACTTTCCTGTTGTCAATAACTTTTAGGCTTTGGTGGAGAATATTCATTTCAGCATTAGCAGGCTTTCTAGGTTGGGTTTTCGTTTACCAAATATATTTACAGTAATGTGAGTTGAATCATATTACAGTTATATTCAATGAATTATATTGGAAACGTGCCAGAAAAATCTCTTCAATTTTGAACTACAAAAATTACTAATACTTATATTGTTTATCTTGATGGTGCTTTTCGCGGCAAAAATATGGATCTCCGTATTTTATTCATGTTTTTCATAGCCCTTTAGGTGTCTTGTTCACGAAATCTTCAATACTTTCCCGTCATCTTTTCCATTCTTTCTTTTTTACAGATTCGAACAGTAAATCCTTCACTTGCGCAGTGCATGGTCTTTAGTTCAATGTCTCTTTGATACAATTGACTCAGTTAATGAAGGAGCTAGTGTGTTGACCTTTATATGAGTTGCTAACATGTAAAATATCTATTCTTAGTTATAAAAATTCAATTGGTTAATTTTAAATTTTGAACAATCTGTTAACAATACATTTTTAAATCGAGGAAAATATTCTTTTTTAAATCTAATTTAATCAATTCAAATTTTATTTGAAATTCAGGTCAGAATAACGGAACAAAAATAAAGAGAACACATTAGTTGCAAAATGTAATGCTTGGTACTTGGTGTACACTTCTCTTGATTTTAGTAAAAGAACTAATATTTCAGATGCTATTAGCTGATGTCTCTATACCTGAGAAATAACCACTATGCGTGTTAATCAGTATGTTATCATATATTGATCCGTGTGGTCATGCATTGCTAGCTCTGTTCTCCCTATTATTATCACTTACATACGAAATAGGTCACGTGAAGTTACCAACAATCCACAAATGGATGCTGTGCTTACCAAGTTCTAACTTGACCACCCTCAGTCTCTATCATTTCACTTATAGAGTAAAACCTTCATTATATTTTTACGCAGCAGACTTTCAAACTAGAAACTTATAGGCATGTGTGAGTAACCAACAGAAGTTTGAATTACTTCTCCTGAAACAAGTAAGTAGCTGTTTAGAGTGGCCAATAATTCTATTTATATTAAGTTAGTTATGTGTATATGTGTATACATTTTATGTATATGATTCACTCCTAAACAGATTAACTTATGATTCTAAATTTGAGAACACATCTACTATGGGTAACGGTGAATAATGCAGTCTAATTTAATTTAATTTAATCTATTTTCATGCAAAATGAGAGCAAATATTAATTCAGCTACCTCCGGACTTTGTGAAATTGTAACAATACGTATGAGCCGTCAATTAGTGAACATTCGCCAAATTTTAGTTTATTTGGAGTATTTTACATGGTAAAAGGACGCATTATAAGAATAGATCATCCCATTAAAAAATTCAGATATATAAGATTTGCATTAAATGTTAGCCATATTCATTAGACACGAATTAAGGAATGCCCCCTGAATTTGTATTTCTTCTTAAGTTCATTTAAGCTTACGCCATATATTCAAGAATGTTGGTAACTGCAAAATCCTGTAATGGATTTTGATCAAAATTGGAATAAATATTCTAGACACAAGGTTGAGTATCATTATATGTTGATTTCAATCTGCGTACCTCGAGATAAAAGTGGTGTAAAATTGTTCTGCTCGATCAATTCATTTTATCCGTTATGGGACGCGAATTCTTCAAATACTTTCAAAGGAGTGAGATTATATTTCTTAACTTTCAAGTTGATTTTATTAATGTAAAAGTTCATTATCCATTTAATTAATAAACATATGCGTTCAACATTTGAGATTAGGGTAAGTTAATTCCATAAATATGAAATAAGTCTGTGTTTAAAAGTTGTGTATTGATATGTGAAGTATTCCCACAAAAAATAGATTTCTAATTTGTACCATTTTTTAAGAAATTAATTTTAACTGTAATTTAATGAGAAAAAAATGATAATTGTGTTGTTAGTATCTGCAGCATTAGGGTATTTATGATAAATATGTTAATGCAATATAAAGGTTGTTCTTCAATTGATGCATCTGTTTTCAAAAGCCCATCATTTATGTTTCTAACAATAATTACATTACATCATGTGTATTTTTAAAAATAATTACATTAAAGCGAAGTCTATATGTAACAAAATGTAAGCGACATAAGAAAATTAGTATTATTCGGATTATTTTAACTTCTGTTCTCAGCCGATATAACCTCCGACATTTTTCAGGTGCATCTGGTTGAATTCTCGAATTTGTCTGTAAATCCCGGGAATCTGTATAGAATTTCGAATGGAACTTTTTTATTTAATCCACAAGAATGACTTGCTTTCGTTGACAAGTTAGAAATCGTAAGTAATTCGTAATTGTATTTTTATAACTGCCCATCATGACGATTTAACCTTTATCACCAGAAGAATGTTACTTAGAATTGATTATAACTTTTCTGTTGAGACACTGTTCTATGGGAATCATAGGCAAATTCTGAAACGTGGGAAAATGACAATCGTATTTTAATTAGCGCCAATATTTCATGGTATTTTCGAAGCACATATAAAATACTGTTAGTGTCCCTGCGCAGGCAGTTTATAAGCAATTGTGTAGCAATAGTCTTCCAAGGGTTGCGCAATCAGACCACACCTCGCCTAAACCGATATTGCTTGAGTCTAGTGACAAAAAGAAGAAGCTGGACGATTAGAAATTATACTTGGGTCAGCAGAGTAAGACTGGTATTCTTTCAAAGTGTTCCTTCTCCTAGACTAGTTGCACAACGAATACTTAAAAGTCTGATTTACCCATCTATTAAATGCATAGCATGAGTAATAATATATGGATTCATATATTTCTCAAGGTATTAGTATCGTGATGCTAACCCCATGCCAGGAGACACTACTTATACCTAGCACACCGACGTCATATTACGTCAATACCAGTAGTAATAATACTAATAAGAACGTAGTAACGACACATAAAATTAACAGAGTCGAATAGTCTATTATAAACAAAAAGTAATATAAACACAGGCAATTATGCAATTGAGTCCATAGGTGAAGATGGAGAAGAAATGAGAGAAAAGGGGGGGGGGAAGAGAAAGGGGGGAGTGAAACATAACGAATAGAATGAAAGTAATAATTATAATGAATATGCTCTGTTTTGAGCAAGAGAGAACAAGAAATGTGTAGTGTAAGACATACATATATGTCTAGTTTATGTCACCTATGTCAGATAAAGGAAGAAAGAAATTGACTCGTAAAAATATTTTGAAAACAATAACCTGAGATGGTTAATGCATAATTGTTGGTCGCCTTGAAGTCTGTACCACGCGAATAATAAAAGTATATTTTGTCTGAAGCAGAAAAAAAGTAGGTCATGGGTGCTTTCTGGAATAACACACAACTACCAAGATATGAGAAAAACGGTTTATAATTTCTCTAAAGCAAAATTTAGATAAGTTGCGTAAATCGTAGTATTACACGCACCAGCCATTTGTTTTTTTAAAATATATTGCATATCTTTATATCAGGACTATCAGAAAGACTGCCCCGAAAACTTAAATTTGCATTAAAACCTATAAATTGTATGGTTTCAATCTTTTATAAAATTAAAGAAAAATAAATAATTTAAGTCGAAAAACACCTTTCTCTCTCTCTTCCTCTTTCTCTCTCTCTCTCTCTCTCTCTCTCTCTCTCTCTCTCTCTCTCTCTATATATATATATATATATATATATATATATATATATATATATATATATATATATGTAGAAGGATGAAAAGGAATTAGAAAAGCAAAAGTCAAATCGTATTTCTATTCAGTTGCTCAGAGCAAGGTATATTCCGATAAAAGGCAAAATTTAGATAAGTTGCGTAAATCGTAGTATTACACGCACCGGCCATTTGTTTTTTTTAATATATTGCATATCTTTACATCAGGACTATCAGAAAGACTGCCCCGAAAACTAAAATTTACATTAAAACCTATAAATTGTATGGTTTCAATCTTTTATAAAATTAAAGTAAAATAAATAATTTAAGTCGAAAAACACCTTTCTCTCTCTCTTCCTCTTTCTCTCCCTCTACGTTTAATTTATCCTCAGCTCACTCACCTCATAGACTGTCACATTTCCGACCCTCTTTCTTGATCGTGCGGACCAGCAGGCCTCACATCTCGACTTGTTCTTGACCTCACTACCCGATGCTTGTATGGCGAATGCATATAGCCCGCTCAAATACTCTGATCACGTAGTAGTAATGATACTTACTATCTTAAAAGCTCGTCCAAAAGCTGAAGAGTCGTTGCTCAAAATGAGGAGAAACTATAGGAAGACTGATTTAAAATCCCTCAGTGATTACATAAGCGACGCAACATGGGGTGAAACCTTCTCTCTTTGCTGATCAATGTGCAAATGAGTTTACCGAATGGGTCAAAGCAGGCATTGATTCTTATGACCCTTACGCGATAATTTTTCAGCAAACCCAACTCTCCTCAATAGTTCACCTTAGAACGTGCACCTGCTATTGCTGAGAGGCAGAAGGCATTTAAAAATATGGTAGTCCTTAGTCAACTACGAATAGACATAATTTCATAGAGGCAAGAAATGATTGCAAGATAGTGATAGATGAAGCAAAGAGAAGGTATAAAGAGATAACCAAAAAACGCATTCAGTCACAGAAACTAGTTACTCGTGATTTCTGGAAAATCTACAATAGTGTTATGAACAAGTGACAATCAACGATTCCCTCGATATAAAATTACAACGATGCTGTTTGCACGGCAACTGATAAGGTTGAACTACTGGCCTAGCGTTTCGCCTAAAACTCCACTTCGGACTCAGAAAACCAGTCCCTCCCTAAATTCCCATTGCGGACTGAAGCTACACTTGAGAACTTGGTCATCACCCTATCCCAGCTCAAATTGATCATATAAAAACTTGACCCATACAAAGCCTGTAAGCCTTATCTTATACCTGTAATAGTAATAAAGAAATGCTCTGCTGAGCTGGCCCTACCCTCTCCAAACTATACAATAAAGGCCTTGCTGAATCTTGTTTTCCTGATAGTTTGAAATTTGCTTCTGTTTTACCAGTATTCAAGAATTGTGTGAATCATTAATCAATCTAGCTATTGTCCGGCACTTAGTTAATGCTAAACTTCTTTCTGATCATTAATACGGATTTAGACAATCACAATCTACCGCAGATATCCTAACCGTCGTCGCTGAACACATATATAATACACTGGACAAGGCAGGTGAAACTAGGGCGGTAGCGCTTGATTTATCCAAGGCCTTTTACAAGGTCTGGCATGAAAGGCTTATCCGAAAACTGCACTCGTATGGTATTAGTGGAAAAATATTAAATATAATAAAAGGTATCCTAACCAAAAGAAAGATCCAGGTTGTTATCGATTGCCGTTAATCTAAGCAACATGACATAAACGCTAGTGTACCGCAAGGATCCATCTTTGGACCTCTACTGTTCTCTGATTTTCTAAAATAACCTCCCTGATGTTATTGAGACTGAGATGGGAATATTTGTTGACGACACCACGCTCTACTCTCGTCATGTGGAAAAAACCGACGCGCACATATCTGAGGCAATGACTGGCTCATTAGAAAATGACCTCCAGTCTGTAGTGGATTAGAGTAAAAAATGGATGGTAACTTTTAATGCCGCAAAGACAAAGCTACTTTCCTTCAATAACTACAAGAAACCTCTCCACCCACCGATTGCCATGGAAAATCACACCCTACCTGAGTGTTCATCATTCAAACTCTGCGGCCTAACTTTCACAGATAATATGAATTGGAACAAATAGATTGAAGACATTGCCAAGTCTGCTGCAAAGAAGGTGGTCTCCCTCTACACTGTTAGTAAACTTCTCACACCTGATATTATCCTATATCTCTACAAAGCCACCATCCGCCCATGCATGAAGTATTGTTGTCACATCTGGGCTGGTGTATCATCAACTACTCTCTCGCTCTTAGACAAGGTCCCATAAAAAATCGCCAACTTAATAGGTCCATCACTATCCACCTAGCCCCAGCCCCTGTCCCATCGCCGCAATGTTGCTTCCTTGTGCCTGTTTTACAAGTACTTAAATGGAGTGTTCTTTGATGAAGTAAACCAACACGATAATCTGCTAAATCCCATCCATTCACTGTGAAAGTCCCCAGATGCCGAATAACTTTTTACTCCAAAAGCTTATTTCTTTGTGCAGTTGGACTATTGAACTCCATCCCTGCTCCCTGTTTTCCTGACAGTACTGGTATGTAAAAATGTAAAACCAATGTAAACAGACCTTTCGCGTCACAGGTCTCACATCTACAGTGGCTGTCTGCCTTGCTTGGGGTAAACTATGTTATATATATATATATATATATATATATATATATATATATATATATATATATATATATGTTTTTGTTTATTATCTATCAGCGTATACGTTTCAACCTATTTAATCGCGGCTCGTCAGCAAAGAGATATTACTTGTCACTACTGATCGCGTGATTCGAAATCCCGACATATAGAACCATACGGCCACCGCTGGATAGCTAAATAAACAGTGATAATTTAAACACTTATTTCGGCGACTTGACGTCATAAGAGCGTTTTACTTAATGAAAGAAACAATACATGTATAGCTAGCGACGTAATGCTGTGTTTATACTACACTTACACTGCCCATCTAGAAGGTGTTCTAGGAGATACAAATAATTTTGTTTTTGTTTATCATAATATATATATATATATATATATATATATGATATATATATATATATATATACATTTATATATATATATATATTATATACATATGTATATATATATATTTATATATGTATGTGTATTTAAATATATATATATATATTTAAATATATATATATATATTCATGTGTATATATATATATATATTTAAATATATATATATTTAAATATCTATTTTATGTATATATATATTTATATATATATATTTAAATATATATTTATATATATATATATATATATATATATATATATATATATATATATATATATATATATATATATATATATGTAGGATAATATATAAACCAAAAGTAAAACTTTTAGTAGATGGAACCTATTACCACCCGGACAAACCACATATCTTTTTTACGGAACTTCTCTTTCACTGCATTTTTTAAATAATATTTTTCCTATATTTTTCAAATCTTTGAACTTTGGCTTTCTCGAAAGCCAACTTATCTATCTGTATTTCTCCAATGTATGATAAGATCTCGACCTTTGAAAAGCCATGGCTTAAGGAAAGAATAATAAAGACTAGTGTATTACAGAATACACCTTGCATTGAACAATTGAAATTTGAAATAAATTTTGGCAATCGTCGCATATTTATCACTCTTTTTTCTTCTATCTCTCTCTCGCTCTCTCTCTCTCTCTCTCTCTCTATATATATATATATATATATATATATATATATATATATATATATATGTATATATATATATATATATATATATATATATATATATATATATATATATATATATATATAGGGTTTTAAAGATAGACTTGATATCTTTTCATATTCTTCCGTTTTTTTTGTCTTAACAGAAAAAGTGAGCAGACCTCTCACTTACGTGTGTAAGATTATATATATATATATATGAACCCATGTCCCATGTCGCCGTTATAGACAAAGCCCCAACTCTGTCCCCCTCCCCCTCCAATGTATTTTCAATTTTCAATCTCCCGTTAAAGTGAAGTTAACATTTTATGCCATTTGAATTCCTTTCGCCGGCCCGATGAGTTGGTCGCTATTAGCACCAATGAAACAAAACTTGTTTTGTCGCAACTAATGGAATAAAATAAAAAAAAATATATATATATATATATATATATATATATATAACTATTGATGGGCATATACACTAAAATATTATTACACTAAGATGTGATATATTAGACAAAAAATAATGATTTAATGGTATTTGCATATCATAGATACTACCAATATAAACGTATAGATTCAACCTGTTTAGGGTATAAAAATAAACCTCGAAATGTTTGTGTAGTTTTGTATGAAAATAAAAGATTTGCTGATATAAATTTACATATAATATTTAATAATTCAGTAATTATCCAACCACTACCCAATAAACTGAAAATAGTAACATATAATTTGAAGCAAAGCATGCACACTTTGGTTTTTAATTCCAAAGACACTGTAGAGCATGTAAATATAAATCATTATGATAGAATAGATATACCAGAATGTAAATGTTAATCCTCCCCTGTATGTTATAGTAGCATAAGGCATACAATTACCGGTAATGTAGCGATAGTTGAACATTTTGAATTAAGAAAACCTTTTAGTAAATGCTAAAATTATAGAGAACCTAAATGTTTTAATCATACGACATTTTTTAAGGAAATTAGTAAAGAATGGCTTATAGCAAAAAGCATAAATCATGACCTTCTACATTTGATGCGTGGATAAATTATGTACGTAGATTCGTAAAAAAACCGTTGAACGTTTAAACCCATTTAAACACTCTGAAAACGAATCCACCTCTTTAGAAATCCAAAAATAAGTATATACCTTTAAATGATTCAAATAGGTGTGTAATAGTTTCTATTGATAATGCATCAAATAATATAGCTTGTATCTGTATACAGAGCGCTCATCGTTAGAAGTGGGAATAATAGGTGTGGTTCCATATACTTATACATTAAGTAATAGTTAAATCAATAGTATTATTCTAAACAACACTTTTATTTGTAATAAATAAGGATTCAAATTAATGGAAAAGTCCCAAAATCTTCCATGTATGTATTGGATACGTAAACTGCAGAAAGAACCAGTTGGCACCCGTTGTACTGTTGCCTCTACGATGTGAATCAGAAAACCCTAATAGAAAGCTATATCTAAGGTCTTAAATTAATTATCAATCAAATAAAGTATTTCCATTAAAAATCATATAGTAATATAAACCTATTTTGGGTGGTAAATAATTCAGATCTAGAAAAAACGTGTTGATCGTATAACATTTCGTATAAAGGCTGAATCTCTCTACACATCTGATTTTAGTACTTTATATACAAGAAAACACATAAAGAACTTATTAATAAATTAGATAATACTATAGAATTAGGTTTAGCAGGAGGAAAATGTAAATACATACACTTTTCAGCATTTAAAGCTATTTGGCGAAAAACTACAAATGTAAACACTAGTATTTCCAAAATTGGTCTGGCAATGCTTTAAGTCACCTTATTAAAGAGAGTTACTTTCAAATAGGAAATACAGTACTAATCCAAATGCGTACTGATCCTGCACCATTTTGAGCTAATCTTTATCTGCAAAAACTTAAATATATATGTATATATGTTATCATTAATACAAATGATATATCTACAGCTTATAGTTATCATGGTCGCAAAAGATTTATTGACGACCTTGCATGCATTAATGATAACGACGAGTTTGCAAATATAAAACATTTTGATATATCCTAAGAAGTTAAAATTAAACTGTTAACACACGAGAACACAATATATATTTCTTTATTTGGATTTAAAAAAATTGAAGATAAAATATGTATCTATAAAATGTTTGATTAAATAAATTGTTTCTCTTTTCATATCGTCCGTATGCCGCATAAATATAGTACCTGTCCTGTGTATATTTTTTACGGGAGCATTATATCCGCATTTCTGAGAATTGATTGTGATACCTTAAATTAAAAGATGTCATACCCCTGATATGTTTGCCTTAATAAGAAGAATACTTTAAAAAAATGGAGATGAAAATAAAATATTTTGACAATTAAATAAGCAATTTACTCGTCTTTAAGACATATTAAATAAATCAAAATAGATTGAAAGAGCAAATCCGAAACTATCTAAGAAATTAATTAAATAATGTATAAACACACATATATATATATATATATATATATATATATATATATATATATATATATATAGCATATATAACATATGGTATACATATTTTTAAATGAAACTGAATATAAATAATAATATAAATACATAAAACTAAAAATAACTAAAAAAAGTAGTGTAATGGATTATCTCAAACACTATTAAATATAGCAATTTTTAGAAGAAAAAAAACCCGGATACATTTTCTTAGACATAGGCGAACAACACATGTAAGGATTACACGTGTAATAACAAAATTGGTTAGCAAAACATTAATCTGGAACAAAACTTTAATCTAATATATAGAACGTTTTTGTTCTTGTTTCTTAAAGGAAGTAAGGTCTGAACAAATTTACGGGAAAGCAATGAGATACAATACTGTTTTTTTTTTAATTCCTGAAACAGCCTTCATGGTTAACAACTGAGGATCCCTTAAATACTCTTATGACCAGCGTAACTTCTTGGAAGTAAACTAACATTGTGACTGTAAATTGACGAAAGACTTGGGACTAAAAGTTTTTTTTTCATATAATCTTAATAGTTGAGAAACTTTCACGAATATATATATATATATATATATATATATATATATATATGCAAATATTAATTATTAAAAATAATAATAATAAGCAATTAGAATGCCATACAATGCATTTTAGTTGTATTAACTTTTTTTTCAATTTAATCTTCGAAGATATACTTCCTCATCAAAAATAACTGAATTTCAAATAAAGATATATAAAACTACCTTTCTTTTTTTTCCTTTTAGTCCTCATCTGTTTTTTTTTTGGGGTCTCATCAGTTCGATGTTAATGAACGAATGAGAGTCCTTTTAGAGGGGACGGCACATGGCGGTGTAATTTGTAATAATAGGGTGTTGTCCTTGGTTAGAAAGTATTGTTTATATGGAAATATTAATTATTAAAAATAATAATAAGCAATTAGAACGCCATACAATGCATTTTAGTTTAATTAACTTTTTTCAATTTAATTTTCGAAGATATACTTCCTCATCAGAATTACTGAATTACAAATAAAGATATATAAAAATACCTTTCTTTTTTTTCCTTTTAGTCCTCATCTTGTTTTTTTGGTGTTATCAGTTCGATGTTAATGAAAGAATGAGAGTCTTTTTTTTGGGGGGGGGGCGGCACATGGCGGTGCAATTTGTAATAATAGGGTGTTGTCCTTTGTTAGAAAGGATTGTTTATATGGAAATATAAATTATTAAAAATAATAATAAGCAATTAGAACGCCATAAATATTTCGCTTGTAGCTTTATTTAGACTAATTCTCTTCATACCAGATCAGCAGTGATTAAGATGAAAAGACCAGTACGTTAGCAGATATACAATGTATGCGATACGGTTACTACTTTACCGGACTCATATTAAAGGGATCTGACAGCTTTTAATTTTTCACTCCAATATTAATGGTGTTTCCTTCCCAAATTGACTTGAGGTGTATACTAGTAAGCCGTACTCCTAGGTGTTGTTCTATATATATATGCTTTTTTGCATAATAGAAAAAGGGGAATTTTATCATGCTAGGTTTCTCTTATTGCTCGATCGATTGAATCTGAATGGTCAGTTAGGCACGGGTGCAAAGTCAGGATTAATAAGTCAATGTTCCTGTCAATGTATATATATATAACAACACAACTCATACCATGTATGTTTATACACGGATACATTAATTTTAAGTTAATTAATGACAGAAATAACGAAAATAGTCGAATAACAAAATCAGAAGCAATCTGACCATTGGAATGCAAGTCCGTTCAAATAATACACAACCTACTGTACTCTTTATAGATTGGAAATCACTAGTCATTTCATTGTTATCACTGTTGATCTGGTCTAAAAGGTTTTCGCCTACATTAAATTAAAACCGAAACATGTATGAAAATATGAAGTCAAACTGTTTGCTTAAATAAAAAAGTTATATAAAAACCTCATCTTACATTTTATTAATACTAATACATAATCAGAGTAAGTGTTATGAGATAAACTCTCAAGAACCAAAACTAATAGTATTAGTATATATATATATATATATATATATATATATATATATATATATATTGATTATGAAAATATATGTATTAGCATATACTAAAAGTACCTTTTAATTAGTATTCTCTTCAAAAAAGATTCAGGTCGATATAAAAAGACCGGTTCATTTTATATTCTAATAACCATAGTTTTATTTCCGATTTTAACTTTTTCAGATTTTAAAACAAACATTTCATCTTTGCAATATGCATATTTCCAACTCGTTTTTTCTGGAAGTGAGCCAACCAACATAATTATATCGATATCAGCTCTGCTTCACCTCAAGATCATCCGAAAAATCCACAACGAAGAAAAGCTTTCAAAAAACTACATTCTTAGCCAAAACAAACAAAAAAAACAGAAAAAACTTAACATGAAGAAGAAAATTCCTTAAGACGCCATTTATTTTTGAGGGGTTTAGTGTAGTGTAGGTTTTTTCTAGACTTTTAAATTTTAAAACTTTTGTTTGTGCTTTTCTGATTATATTGAGATGTAGCAAAACTGATACTGATATAATAATGTTAGTTGGAATACCTCCATAGAAACGAGTCTTAAATATAGATCTCAAAGGACTGTTAGGTTTTTCTTTTATTTAAACATATAATAATAGAAACTAAAACCCATAACTATTGCGATATAAAATTAACTTATCTTATATATATATATATATATATATATATATATATATATATATGCAAAGTTTTGAATACGTTCGTCGAACACTCTCGACTAGTCTCCTATCTGTACCCGCTTCTAGGTACATATAGATTTTAATTTTCTTTTAACTACATGACAGTTTCCGTTTGCCGAGTAGATATGGCGACTCTTTGCAGATTCTATGCTGACTTTGTGAACCGGGTTAGCGCCTCCCGACCATCTGAAATCGTTACTTACCTTCACTGGATGAGAGCAACAAGCTTGAAACGCTGGCGTCTGTAGGTATTAATACTTTAATCCTTATTATATATATATACATATATATATATATATATATATATATATATATATATATATATATATATATATATATATATATATATATATATAGTCCAAAACAATTTTTCCAATATATCAATTCCGATCTTCTTTGATGTGCTTTACTAATTATCAAATTTGATAATTTTTGCATCATTTCGGTCACAGCATCTGCCTAGTGTTGAGACAGGATTGTCCGAATCATGACTCTTCGAGATTTACGCTACGCAATTTGAAATTCAATAAAATTCTGTGGCAAATAATAATCAACTCTTCAAATATAAGAACGCTAGTAAGCATCAGCCAATGAAAATGATCTATGAAAAATTTTCCCACTTTGTATTGAAAATGTTAGTAAGCTTTTCTTTGTGATCGGATATATTTACATAGCTCTTATGAGTTTCTACTATTTTTCTATTTTCAAAAATCTGCACACAAAAACTAAACATTGTTTCGTAATATAGATATCAATATGTGTGCATTTGTGAAGCTCAAAACTAATTTAAATAAGTTATTATCATGTTTTATATGATTTATTTCATTTATTCATATTCGTTTTATTCATTATTTTGTCTACTTTTTCATGGCGTCATTGCGCTTGCTTGTGGGTGGGTGCGTGTTTGTAGGAAACGCCGGTTTAAAGTGCATTAACGTGCATATTAATTATATACACATTAAGTATTACAGCTAGCCGGATATTGGTATTCCTACGTGTATGTATGTTGTGTCAAACCTTACGCGGTAATTTGGGTCAGGGTGTCAAGCCGATTTATTTTCAAATTCGAATTCGAAAACGTTTTTAAATATCATGTTAAATTAAACGGATAGAATATCCTAGGCGATTTTAATCATCTTACACTTCTCAGAGTTGTTATGGAAGCAAGCATGACTTACCACGTATGCTTTACATTTTAAACAGAATCATTTCGTTGACAGTCTGGAGAGGTCTCTTAAAATACACAAGTCACCAAGAGTTTGAAGCTCTTTTCGTAAAAAGATTGAACGGTATTCGTATTTTGGGCAAGAATTTTACTGCTGAATAAATACATTTACAAAATATTTTTTAATTTATAGACAATATTTTGTGCACACAGTTTTGAATTTATTACTATTCGTAGTAGTATTATTCAAAAAGTTATTAATATATTAATATTAAATGGTAATAACTAAGGAAATATAAGGAATACATTATATTGAGTGTTCCGAAAATCAATTAATATTATACTATTTAAAAAAATTAATTTCTAAACAAAATGCATAGACAGAAATGTTTGATCAAAAAAAGTTGCATTCCTCTTTTTGTAATACGTTTTTTTAAGACAGCGGAACAATGTTGTAAATAGAAAGAGTTGTACATCCGAAAAAAAATGAAAATATACATTAAAATATGAGATTTTTATATTTTTGTATTTATTAAAAACGTAAAAGAAACTAAGCAGTTCTAAAAATATTAGAAATATTCCTTTCAAGTTTTATCATACAGTTTTGCACTTAAAGTGACATCCCGAAACAAATTGAGAAAATACCTTTTTCATGCAGCGCTGATAAAGAGCCCGTTCCTTTTTATGGAGTTGAAACTGGAGCAATTACCTTTTTAAAATGAAAAGCCTGAACGGATAGAACTGCATTCTTGGACGTGTAAGCGGAAACCTACATGTCGTAAATTGCTCTACATACTAAGCTGCCACTTACAGTGGATGAACTTATATGGTACTCAAATCGAACTATTCATTTGTTTACATGTGTACTATACTAATAATCGAAAGTGCTCAATTCTTTTTTACGGAAGTGTATTACTTTTACCCTAAGTGGAAACCATAATTTTCTTTACCAGCTTCGATGGCATAAATAGTTGATGTATGTCTATATTAAAACATGTACATTGAGATAGATAAAGAGAGCGTATATGCTGAACATTTCTGCTACGTCATGCTATTCCAAAAATGTGTTGACAATCTCAGTAATGTGATTCTTTATACTTTAATATACACGTTTATCAACTCGTCTCCTTTTCTGTTAAGCCCTGTTGATTAAGAAAATCAGTCTTATCAAGCAAGTGTCATGTGAAAAATTAATAATCCCTTCTCTTTTCATGCTATATATTTATAAACAGTCGATATCACTCTGAGTAAAAAAGAATACCAGGAACTACACTATAATACAACTATGAGCACACTATTAAAACCACTGTGATTGATTATTCGGACTACTGATCGCACATTAAGTGTTATTTTCACAAACCTTCGGCCGATGTAACCTCTGACCTTCTTCAGGTGCATTTTGTCGAACTCGGGAATTTATGTATTGAACTCAAAACTTACTACAGTATTTCGAACGGAAACATTTATTTAATAATTCGTAATTATAGTGGTTGTATCGCCCTTATTGAGTATTGACGCTTTAACCTTTGAAAAAATGTCACTTAGAAATGATTAACTAGCACTTTAATCTTTTTGCGCCACGAGTATTTGCGGAGAGTTT
Organism: Sepiola atlantica; assembly: GCA_963556195.1. Classification (NCBI taxonomy): domain Eukaryota; kingdom Metazoa; phylum Mollusca; class Cephalopoda; order Sepiida; family Sepiolidae; genus Sepiola; species Sepiola atlantica. Next base: position 95,064,348 of record OY744521.1, on the reverse strand, counting down.
TGCAGATGTATATGCTTTATCAAGCAGATTACTTACAGTTACCTGACAAATCCGTGGATTATATACTTGTAATCCAGCAAGTAATCTAATTGAAGAGGATATTTTCTGTTCTCTGTAGCTCCATATTCATTGACGAGACGTTGCTAGTATTTGTATACCAACGCGTAATTTTCATGGAAGATAATCGAGTGAGCTCAAACTATCACAACTAAAAAGAACTTTCCTTTCTCCTTCATAATTATAAAATGAGGCGGAGTTTCCATGAACATAATTTATTTCCAGAGGATTCCCATGTGTGTAACACATTACCAGAAGATGGTTATCTTGCAGACTTAATCATAGCCGTCTTCAAATAAAGTATTACAAATTATAATAAACCGTCCTCATAAGTAATGACATTTTGTTCATTTAATTTATCATGTTCAATCCCCTCATAATATTTATCATCATTACACGTGCAATCCAACTATCTCATTAACCCTTGTTCTATAGTGATTTTGTTTTTGAGTAGTGTGGATTTATTAGTAATATATATACATGTATATATATATATATATATATATATATATATATATATATACTAGAAAATATATCGGCCCTCTGGTCGCATATTTTTGCTAGACTCGAAAGATGATATAATGCTAAACGAACATTTTCTACACTTACTCGGAAAGAAGGAGTCAATTACTTCAAGTACCTATTCTGACCTTTGAATTATTCCCATTATTATATATAGATATTATATGAATTTTGGGTGTCGTTGCCAAATGTGTAGCCCCTATGTTTAAAATCGGTTTGACTTCTGTTTAGAATTCCTCATTTATTTCTGTGTTTTTAATCATTTTATCTTTATAAGTTTACAATACAATACATATGCATTCCGCAGAAATAACCACCCCGGAGTTTTATATAAATATCTAGCATTTCCACAAATAATTTCAAACGGGATAATAGTTCTTGTATCGTTATTACCTTTTCTAAATCTCCAACTAATATCGTTCGAATTGATTTAGTGGGTGATCCATCACATTTCTCTTATGAGAAACGAAATGTGTATTGTATCATGACGAACGACCCCCGCCCACAATAAGGGTTAATACCTGTGAGCATGATATTATGACAAGAGATAGTACGCTACCCCGCCCCCGAAACACAGAAGATTATCATGGAAGCATGATATAATGAGGAACGAACATATACTATACTGACTCTGAATAAATAGTTGCAATACTTGAGAGGGTCGTCCCTATAAATGGAGAAGGTATTGCCTGTGGTTATGCTATCATTGAAATATAACAGATATCACACTACTCTCCCATTACAAACGTAGTCCCTAGGAAGATGGTCTCATGACGCCAGGACATGTATTACATTACCGCTTTCCCAAAAAGAAGATGTTTTACCTGAGAATATTACCACCTCCCTTAAAAAGGAGGAGGTAATTCCTGTGAGGAAAGTCTTATACCAACAGAATCGATACTACACTATCTATCCCCATTAAAAGATAATACAATAATAGATTGCATCTTTTTTATCTATTAAAAAATGCCTAGCAATAAAAAAAAAATTACTTTTCTGGTTACTGCTTAGATCTAATTGTTTAGCTGTTCCCAATATATGTTCTTAGCAACCTCGGACGTTTTACTATCGACGAAAATATTGCGTATATATAAGAAATATGACAATTCAACATTAAAACTATATATTACACAATATTTTTTTATTAGAATATGTGTATATAATAAATATGGAAATTAGGAAGACTTGAATGTGTTGAGGGTATTTGCATTTTCTTATATCGGATATTCCAAAAAGGTTATGTTTTATTGCATAATTAAATAAGCACAGCCTGTTTTAATGTTAATATTGACAGGATAAATGGAAAACTCTTTCGTATATATTAATTTCTTTATTTTAGATATATATTTGTGGGCTCTGTATGGAGGAGAGAACTCCAAAAAAGTGCCCGTTTATTCTATTAGAGCGTAATATATATTCATGAAACTTTACAGAAGTTTTAATTTCATGGTTACAATGGTTCCGCGGACAACTGGAGCCTGGTGAAAAATACTTTGGTTGAAATCTGAGTCATCACTTTTACAGCCATATTCCTGCTTTACCAAATCAGATTTCCTGTCTTTCGGTTGTTCGTATAAAAATTATGTATTTTTAATATGTTTTTGCTAAACACATGCACATGTATGACACGTGTATAAAAAATTGACAAATAAGTGTAAAAATTACAAATAAGTAGAAATATGGTTATTAAAAGTGATTTTAAAAACTTATCAAATAATTAAAAATATTACAAATTCGGTGATTCCGTTGTTATTTTATTTTCGTGTTTATTTCTGTTACGTTATAGTTGTTTTGCTTTCATATAATTGTTTGAAGATCGAAAGCACTCGAGGTGTGATATACAACAAACCTAGATTTATAATACCGCATCTACCTCCGACATTCGGGGTTTCGCCTGCAGAGTCGAGAAAATCATTAAAAACTAAGAAAATAAACTCCGTTCACCATTTTGCAATTCTATTTATTGCTTGATTAATGCGGAGAGATTGAAACTTAGTTTTACCTCTCCAGCATTCCCCACCTATATTTTGTTTGTCAATAACATGCATATATGTATACACGGATGTTATGTGTGTGTTATCGGTGTGGTTAGATGTGTATTCACGGACGGTTTAGTATATAGGTTGCCTAGTTAGACAAACTAATACATAAGTCCTATTGATGTTGTCTAAAGAGTAACACTCATTATTTCTGTTTGACTGAAAACCTGGCAACTGTACCTACACTTACCTTTTATGACCTTTAAATTCTTCCCATTATTATGTATAGATGTGACATGCATTTTTGGATGTCGGTTCCAAATTTGTAGCGTCTATGTTTTAAATCGCTCTGCCTTATGTTTAGAATTCCTCATTGATTTATGTTTTAATTATTATATCTGTTAACAATACAATACATATGCATTGCGCGGAAAAAGCACCCCGGCGTTTTATATAAATATCTAGCATTTCCACAAACAATTTAAAACGGGGTAATAGTTCTTATATCGTTATTACCTTTTCTAAATCTCCGACAAATACCACTTGAATTGCTTTAGGGTGTGACTCATCACATTCAACTAATGGGAAACGAAACTCTGTTTTCCGTTTAAAATATTTTGTATATAAAGTTTGTCGCGTGAAGTCTATAATGTTTATGCTGGACCTGTACAAAAGTAACTTTGCTTTCTTTTTTGTATTTATTAAAAAGACAACCCCGAAGACTAATATAACTTTATCTTAATGGTAAACACGTTACACAACTGCCAAATTACTTTGTTGCAGTCTTCGCGACTGCTGTCGAACATTTATTGTTCATCATACTTTCGCTTACAGATTTAAAGTAGTTTCGACTCACAACGGAGCAAAGGAGTATTCGCTCTCAACTCAAAAAAGTTGGTACGATCTCGGAGGTGTGTTTTCGATCCTCTCAATCTCGAGGATGACCTACTAACTGCTTGCTCCTAGTTTTAACTGACTGCGATTAGGTGCATGGGACACAGTGTCATACTCTTGCATCTGGATCCAGCTGTATCGATTGCTGCCCTAAGAGATATGAGAGCTTAAAGATTACGTCGATATACACGATCGTTTCTTTGTCGCTGCAACAAAGATTTGCTGTTACATTTCGACAAAAAAATGCTATTGTAATATACTCGAGACCACCTCTACGCTGTTGGTGCCCCCTTAATTGTTGCTTTAAATTAGAATTTATTTATATCTGATGATTTGATGCTTTTTAGAAAAAGTCAACTGACGCGTTATATTCACTATACATTTCGGGATTAAAAATTATATAGACCGTTCAACCACCTCGTCTTCGTCAACACTAAGCTTCTCGACACCTTCTTCCGCCATTGATTACCTGTGCATGTGGTATTATACATGAATGTAATAGCTCAATACCTTCTATCTATATCCTGTCAATTCTCTTCGAGATAACCAGATAACCGGCTTTATAACCAATTTAGAGTCGACCACTATCATTTCCCCACATAAATGTTTTACCAAAATCGATAAGACTGATGACTACTCCAAAGTATACTGAGTCAGTCATTACATTAGAAGTAATGAAAATCCGAGAAAGGAAAATACTAACAAAACTACCGCTGGTCTCTTTCATCACAACAAATTCGCCCATGGGCGTCTTTTGTCTACCCGCTATAGCGTTTGTTTAAATAATAGACTGAGTTGCCCTAGTGTCTCGTAGAGTTTTAACGGCAGACACAAAATAATCAGATACACGCATTCCGTAGTCTATGATATTGTTATCTCTTTTGAGATACATTCTTGAAAGTTAATATAGAATGTATTTTTTGTCTTGGCGGTCTTTTTCGCCTAACAATTTGACACGATGTGTACAGCCTTGCTGCAATAGGGAAACGTCGGGTGTCTTTACCTGTCTGCCTGCGATTAATTAGGAACGGGGAATTGCAACTATAGAGATTCAAATGTCTTGAACTTGAAACTGTATCTGGCCTTGTCGACAAACCTGGTCTCGGGTTCGTAACAGCGTTAGTCATCATTGTATGGTTGGCGCAGCTTCCAGTCACGAAGTGGTTGATGCCTCATGGTTCTTAAGTTTCGATCAGAAATCTTTCCCGTGAAAAGTCGTTCAACCTACCTGGTTTTGCCTAGCTTGTGTGGTAACACATATTTTTCACCATTCATAGGCATGCCGTACACGGAGCATTTTCTTTGCATCAAGAGCAAACGTAAGTTCGTAACTCTTACACTTGTGTTATTTGCCTGTTATAATCCGGCTTTAAACCCTTAGCTGAACTCCATTATTCTAAGTATAACTTATTTTGTTCGGAAAACATTTACATATGGCTGTGTTACTTCTTTTTTATACGACCTGAACATTTGAATGTGTGTCTTCTAAAACGAGATCATAACTGCGTCTGCACATTATAACCAGAAAGATCTGATAGCGGGATGGCCGTATATTGGGTTTTCCTGTTCACCTGATATGTAATAACATTGTCCAGGCATGTTCGCGTTACTGTAAATTAATGAGATTAATTTCTCAAAATGTTTAAAATAATTTTCGACATCTAACCCAGAAAATTGACGGACGAATCGGACCTGTTATATACACCCTCTTACCGATGGGTATATAAACCATTATACACTCCTCTCTTCGTTGTTCCCGATCATCACTAGATAAAACATTCAGACACTGATGTTAGTTCATTTAAAAATAGTAACAGCCACATCAAATATCAAAACAACAGTTCACTCGCATACGCGTGAGAAGGAGAGACAACCAGATAGATAGAATATTAGATCACGTCTCTCGTTACACCTAACTACATTGTGTATGATCGACCCCACTCTGGCTGGGGCTCCTCGGGGAACATCTGTTATCTTATGTTTTTAGCAACAGAAAATGCGCAGAAAACGACCGTAGGTCACGTGGTTTCATAAACTTCTGCTTCCATATTACGTTTGAATTTTAAGGTGTCACTAAAACCTTTCTATCAAAACTTGGCCTTTGCTTTCTAATACTGCTTAGCAAGATCAAACTCACTGATATTATCCTGGAACGCCCACCTTTTATTCAATTCTCATATCTGAATCTTCTGTTCAATTGTTATTCTTTCTAATTCCGGAGGGATTCTTACGCTCGCTACTTGGCTACAAGCTCGAGCTTGGTCTGGCAGTGTCCTGGCGAATCTTCTGCTTATCATGTAAAATGACTCAATTTGAATATAGTTTATCAAAAAAAAATGGTCCGATATGATTCTAATTAAGTGTAGTTGCTTTATTACTTGCTTGACTTCTAGCTATTGCCTTTTGTCTTATTTCGAGTAGTTTCTCTCTTGGACTTAATTAAATCTCTGCAAGTGAGTGAACTAAGTAATAGAATCTATGCTTATTGCTAATCTAACGCTCTACTACTCCTCTAAACAGCTTATTAAGAAATACATTTCTAGACATGAGGCTGCACAGTTTATGAGTTACAAATACGTTACTGTAGAGAAATAAATAAAAAGGCAAAATATAGGATCTTTCTCTCAAATTTGTTTATGTGTAACAAAGAACAGACAAGTAGCAAAGTAAAGAATAATAGCAAACATAAAGAATTATATACAATATTTTGTCAGAGTGAGAATACGTATTTAAATATACAAAAACAAACGAGAAGAAAATATAGTATAGGAAAATTAGTATAACAATTATAAGAAGTAAACATTTAACACAAATGGAATCAGAGGAAAATGAATGGCAGTATTTATTTGTTTGACAAAATATTAACGTGAGGTGTGATGTAATTATTTCCCCAACTAGAACTGTTCGTGTATGTTTTGAGACTTGAATATCATTGATATCTATTTCTCAAAGAGCCGGAGTATTCATTAGAGTTCAAAATATAGAAATATTTTATAGTTCAATTTCTTGAAATGATTTCGGAATATTGTGTGTCAGGGGTTCTAAGCTTGTAGATATATCCAGCTTCGCAACGTTATAAAAAGGGTATACTTTAAACTTCATCCCGTAGTTAGTCTAGGTTACGAAAGATATTCATATCCAAACGAATGTGTAAATATATGAATATTACCTACGAATTGTAAATGGTTACAAAGTAAACAACAACAAAATGAAACAAATGTGAATAAGGAATCATATATATTGTAAGTGTTTGAATTTAATATCCCAATAGTTGTTTTAATGATCAAACCCGAAAAAGTACTTACTCAGGTGTAATATAAATAAACTAAAAGATCTTAAATATTACGATTCTGACTGTTCGGTTTTAAACTATCGGTACCATTACACAGAGTAATTTCTTTTTAATATGTTATGGTTAGGGTTAAGGTAAAGGTCTATACTTTAAATGTTATCGTTATCGGGGTAAGTATTTTCGAACATTCCGTAGCAAAATAAAATATATTCATGCAAATAACATACTGGAAGGAAAACGAAAAAAGGTTGGCCCAAATAAAGTATCGATATGACAGAATTGCTATTTGAGTCTGACATTGAGAATCCGACCAGAAAGCTTTATATGTTATACATATATAAAAATAAATGAATAAATAAATATAGATATATACAAATATATTTATATATTAATATATCTCTCCTTCTCTCTCTCTCTCTCTCTCTCTCTCTCTCTCTCTCTATATATATATATATATATATATATATATATATATGTGTGTGTGTGTGTGTGTGTGTGTGTGTGTGGTGTCTGTGTGTGTGCTGTCTGTCTGTGTCTCTGAACAAAAAGTTATCGTTGATACAGGTCCGATCGAAAACAAATTATTTCCGTTTCAATAAGTTTGGTTTTCTCTCTAACTTTCAAACATGTTTTTCTGTATTTGTGTCGAATGTATGCAATATCTGTCCTATATTCTTTCTCAGTCTCGCGCTTACGGCTAATCATGTTGCGATTGTCGGATTTAGTTACGATATTTTTGCGATTTGTTGTTGCTGTTTTACAGATATATATATTATTTTGGCAATATTTATTTCTATTATTTATTTATATATTTGGATGGGTAGCTTATCCAAACCCAAGAGAACACGAATAAATTATGTATATCCACATGAGAAAAAGAATGACAAAACTCGACTATAGCTAAAGTACTTGATTCTCTGTGTTTGTGAAAATAAAAATAAAAATATACGTCAATTATATGACACACTCAACCCGTAAATAAACGACACCACGTCGTTGGTCAAGGGTTTTTAGCACATTAAAAACAGACTTTGTGTCTAACTTTCTCTTCTTATGAAGGAAAATAGAATATTAGTCAAAGGGAAAATGGATACTTGTAGATACGTGTTAGCTTAAATATGCTGTTTTACGGAATAAATATTATGCAATCATTCAACGCCGAAAGACTTTCATAAAAAACTACATGTTTCAAGTTCGTAAAATTTTTAAATTATTATAGACTGATTTGTTTTGCGAACATTATGTTTTAAGTAAATAAAAAGTCTGCAACTAAGGAATGATACTGTACTTCCTAAATAAACTAAATTGTAGACTCACTATAGGATGTAGTTTAAAGTCATATCCAAAACCTAATTAAGGTAGAAAGTCTATGTGGGCGATCAGTTTCATTAGCTATGTAACTGAATAAAATAGTTTTGATTTAAATGAAAAGTTAAAACAAAGGAACGAAAGATAGGATACAAAAGGGATGTCAGGTAAACATTGGATCCAGTTTAATAGTTTTATAGTTTCATATATATATATATATATATATATATATATATATTTACATTTATATATTACTATTTTATGTATCCACATGAGATTTTATGATGAGATATTATTTTTTTATGTATCAATATTCAGTATTTTCTTCAACAGTGCTCGATACGTAAGTAGAGCTAAATAGTAAGCTATGAAAATATATTTATGGCAACTAAGCTACACATAGGCTCTTGCGTTTCATCCCGGGCGGGGATTTTCAGGCTAAAGTGCATGGAGTTATTTCTGCCGAGATTTTTATATACACGACTAGCTAGTTAACCAATCAGATTCGATGCAGGTTGCGTTGTGTCTTTCTACTCTTCGCCGTGTCGAATATTTTTCTTCCTTGTCTCTTTCTTACCCGCCGCCGTGTTGATTTTTCGTTTGGTTGCAAAGACCTGGGTTCGTTGTTGTTGTTTCTATAATTTATTTATGTCGTTATAGAAAGAATAATTTAGACATGCAACGGAGATTCGGAATGGAGATCTATTTTAAACAAATACGTAAAACACTTCGTAATTAGTATAGATTTCTCTCGGTATCCGATGATGTTAACAAATACTAAAACAACCTAAGTTATCCCACTTTTGTAGTGAGTGAGATAAAATACGGGGCAGATAGACGACTACTGTACTAGCCGCCAAGCTTTGATTCTCAACTTGAAACAGTTAGAATGTGTAGCCACACTAAAGAGTCGTTATAATCAAAACAGTTGCCTGTAACTGATATATATATATATATATATATATATATATATATATATATATATATATATATGTATATATATATGTATATATATATGTATATATATATATATATGTATATATATATATGTATATATATATATATGTATATATATATATATATATATATATGTATATATATATATATATATATATATATATATATATATATATATATATATATATATATATATATATATAAGTTAGTAAAGAGTTGCCTTGTAATAGAACCCGACTGTGAGCGAGTTGAAGGAGACATAAATAATTCTGTCATAAATAAAATTAATAGTTTAAACATACTGCGGGGTTTCTGTTTTTCTCCGACAACACATGATACAAGAACAAGCTGTCAATTTAAAAATTAGTTGGTTCTATTATTACTTTGTATTAACAAGGAGAAGTCTTTATAAATTCCAGGTGAAAAAGCCCGTATTTCTTCAGAGTCCAGCTTCGAGTATTTTCAAACACTCAGCGTTAAGCGTAAACCACAAGACGATCGATCACGAGAACGAGGATATGCAACAGATATTGGAAATGTATAACTAATATATATATATATATATATATATATATATATATATATATATATATATATATGTGTGTGTGTGTATATTAAAATTGAGTCTACTAATATTTAAAAATGTTATTGATATATTTCTTATTAGAGATTTAGATGATTAAATGCGATGATTAAATGCGATGCTTAATTGGTTCCCCGATTTATAAAATCAAGGGACCTATGTTTTGAGGCATTTCTGTCCGTCCGTCCGGATTCGTCAAAAGCCCCCAAAATTGCAAAAAATTACCCTTTTCTCCCATAACGTTTGATCCATCAATTCAATTTTTTCTAACTTGGCAAAATGTCGAGGCAATTGTTCTGAATATAATTTGAGCATCCTTGACCTCAGAAAAATTCTGATTCGCGCCCCCAGGGGGTCAAAGCGGCGTCAAAAATGCCCCAAATTGCCCAAATTTATTGCATTTTACACTCGCCACATCGAGTCACATACAGAGGGGGACCACGCATGCGCGGGTTGTTGTTACATATTTTGGCTGCTTTCTTCATCCTTGTCAGGCTATTTTTGTTTCTACTGATGAGAAATATGTTTGCAAGGCCTTCACATTATAGCTATCATTGTAGATAGTTTACTTAGTGTAAGGTGTGTGTGTGTCTTCCATCTCTATGTGTGTATATATATACAGTTATATATATTAATGTTTATATGTATATTCATATGTGTGTGTGTAAAGTTATTTGTCTGAAGACTTGAACAAAAACTCGAATAGGTCTTGTATTTTTTTAGATTTTTACTTGCCCAGAGAAAAATATAGTCAAAAAGCAACACTTGTGCAATCGAATCACATACACTGTGCGATTTCGCGTTGGTACCGACGGAATGGCGAAAATCCAATAAACACTCTTTGTTTTCAGACTAGCGACCCATTTCGATTAGCAAATACAATTGAATGTCTTTTCACGAGAGCAACTTCCAATCGAAACTGAGAGACGCCAAGATATCAACTGCGCTCGTGGGCTTACGCATTTGCTTGCGTGAACCTGTATGTGCATAATAGCCTTTCCGGGTTTTCCTTTTCGATCAAGGAATTGTAGCGATTATTCTACATTGATAAGTGGCCCTATTCATACAGGCATCAATATATATATATATATATATATATATATATATATATATATATGTGTGTGTGTGTGTGTGTGTGTGTGTGTGTGTTACTACATGCCAATGTATTCTCCTGTTGTTTGGTATTACTATAAGGAATTAATAACAAAAACAAATATATTACAATTAACAAACTGAACTTGTTTTGTTCATTAACTCCGCCCGGTGTTGTGGGTATTATTTAAGAAATATAGTTAATATATTGTTAAATATATATACATATATACTTTTTTTTCAAGGGGTAGAGAAATATACTATATAGTTAACAATTTATTTACATAATTGCCGTGAAGACGAATAGAGCGATAGGCCAAGCGCAACTTCCAGAAGAACCATGCTAATTACGCGTCACACCGGGGACCATCGTGAATTGACTTGGCTTTACGGCTGTTTCCTTAGAACAACTATTTGTGGAACACCTTTGAGCCTGCTCTCGGCTTGCCAAACAAGCTGGCAATCTTATGAAACTTCCTGATATTTGCATATTGCTTATAAAAAAACACATTTGTATTATTAAGTATTATTTATTATTTATTGAATAAATATTTTGCCTTAAACTAATATTTTTAGAAATATAATTGAATTTTATTTTAAGTAAAATAACATTTATTTTAATATTCCTTAAAATTTGTTCATAAGATGTCAAAAATATCGGATAATAAACAAAACAGAGAGTTACACTTATCTCTAATATATATATATATATATATATATATATATATATATATATATATATATATATATATATATACGATTTCCACTTCTTTACAGAAGAAGGAAATCCAAAAAAGAGTTTAATCCCTGGTTGTGATAACGAGTATCGCTTAGCATTCACGACTTATTTTTACAAGTCTTGCTGAAGATATGACACGCGAGGTCGGTGTTTTCCGTTTGTATGTAGCTATATTAAACTTCGGTTTGCCATTTGTTTATTAGGCTCCTACCATGGGATCTCACATGACTCAATTGACCAGCACTAGACATAGAGACTCTGGTACATAAACTACACACATGGTAAGTTTGAAATGTGGCTGGGAAGTTTAGCTCTAATTGCTTCCGCAAATTACTTTTAAAGAGTGAGTACTCTATACGCTTTGCCTCAAATCTGCCACAGATCGATTCCTACAGAAAGATCTTTTCCAAGTTCTACACGTTCATATCAAGGGATTCTAGGTTGTTTTTACTACATCTTTTAAACGTAACTTAGGTTTGTGTTGCGAACGTTTTCCATGCAGCAGTCCCCTATATAACAGTATCTTTGGGAGTCTGCAATCTCTCATCCTAACTAAATTCCCTGCCCAGCGCATCTTACTACGTATACACCTCACTTCTATGCTCAGCACTCCAGCTTGCTTTAGAACATTGGTGTCTAATGTATATGATTGCCACTTAATAATAAGGATCTTCCTGAGATCCGTTTGGTTGACTCTCTCCAGAACATTGATGTGTCTGCAATTCGTTGGCCACGTCTCCGAAGAGTACAGGAGAACAGACAAGACGCATGACTCGTACACACAACGTTGTATTTTAGTGGTAATAGCTCTGTTTGACCACATGCGCCTTTCAATCCTACCAACAGTTTTACTAGCATGTTCAATTCTTAGAAGTATTTCAGACTTCAGGGATCTATCTTATGGGAGAGTGCTACCAAGATATACACATAATTCGACTGTGCTTTATCTAGTGCATTTGACGTCGTTGTCGGGTTCTATATATTGGAGGCATGGAGGAGTCGTAAGATACACCTTAGTTGTGTATATTTAATAAACACAACGGTTAGTAGTTACACTTATCTCTAATTAATATATACATATATATGTATATAGATATGTATATATATGTATATATATATATATGTATACATTTATATATACATATATATATATACATATATATATATATATATATACATATATATATATATATGTATACATATATATATATACATATATATATATATATACATATATATTTGCATATATATATATACATATATATATATTTGTATATAAATCAGAACAACATCGGTATCATCGTTTTCAAATCCCTAAAAAGATGACCTAGAGTTGATCTTTTATGCTGGACTCCTTTCATCATCTATTTAGTTTTAATTTTACCAGGGAGCCAAATATAAACAAACGCTGAAGATAGTCCGATATAAGAGACTATCTATAGGTCCCCTTTGATTGAATTTGAAACTTACAGTTCCGATGTTGTTTTGATTTTATACACATACATAAATATTACGTTTTTTTTAAAAAGTGTTAGTTATAATTAAACACTCTGCTGTGGTTCTGTTCCCACTAACTTATATATATATATATATATATATATATATATATATATATATATATATATATATATATATATATATATATATATATATATATATAAATAAATATATATATATATATACGTGTGTGTGTATACATATTCATAGATATATATGCATATATTTATGTATATATATATATATATATATATATATATATATATATATATATATATATATATATATATATATATATATTTAAAGAATTGTGGTTACCGACGCTAGTAAACAAACTTTTTCAATAATTATTTATTATCTTATCATTTTAACATTTTAAGTTTTTTAAATATAAGTTCATAACGCGTTTCGAGCATTTATCGTTTATCCATTATGCTCTCTTCAGATGTAAATTCCATTTGATAAAAGGGTTTCATTTGAGAAAACGTTTCATTTTTCTTTCATTTAAAAGTGTCTGTTCCATTTGACAGAAAAAATGCTTGTTCCGTTTGACAGAAAAAAATGTTATCTTGTTGAGATAAAAAATATATTCAGTTTGGCCAGTGTTTGGTCATTTAAGTACATTTGTGTATTAGGTTTTATTGCTTTAATTGTTGTCGGTCGAATCTGTATGGTATGTGTGTGTGTGGTCATACCCGGTCATTCATGACGGTGTCCCTGCTGGGTTCACACATGAATGTGGATGTGTGGGTGGTTAGGGGTGAGGGTGTTTGCTTGGGTTTGGAGAGAGAGAGATGAGTAGAAAAGAGGATGGGTGAGTAGATAGATAGTTAGGGGGGGGGAGAAAAAGTAAGAGAGGGGGAAGGAAGATTGAGGGTCGATAGAAATATAAATAGAATTATATATATATATATATATATATATATATATATATAGATAGATAGATAGATAGATATATAGATAGATAGATAGATAGATAGATAGATAGATAGATAGATACACTCATTCATATTATGTTCTGCATTTGTGTATGAATACATTCACATCGGGTATGTATTCGTTCCATGTGTTAGGGTGTGCAAATGCACACGTGTCCGAGTGCAGATGGGTTCCTGTTTATACATGTGTTCGTACTCGTTTTTATATGTCTGTGGTGTGATTTGTCTCATGATTTATTTAATGGTGGGTTGAATTTGGATATGAAGATTTTTTCTTGTGTTAGGGGGTATGAATAGTCCTGAGTTTGGAAAATGGGCATTATCTGGAATTTTCCACTGCTGCATGAGTGTACATGTTTGGAGACAGGCACTTTTCTATTTTCTTGAATTTTAATATTGCTCTTATTGAGGGCCACTCTATTATTGAATGTTTTGTGGCACCTATATAGTATTTTTTAGATGTTATGCATTCAACTACATATATGACATTTTTAGAGGTGCAGTTAAGATCCTTCTTTATTTTGAAGGTGTGTGTTGGATTTTTGAATGTGTATGTGTTACCCTCTATTATTATGTCGCAAACTCCACATCTTTCTTTGTTGCATTTTGTCACACCTTGTGATACGTGTTGGTTGAATTTTGATGAGGTTAGAATTTGTTTGAGGTTTTTCGGTTGGCGTTTGCTTGGTTATCTTCATTGTTTTAAGTATGTTGCTTAGTTTGCTATTTTGATTGAGTAAGGTTAGGTTTCTTGTTATCTCTGTGAATAATTCTGGGTTGTTTTTGTTATGTGTAGATACGTATGCTAATATGTGTTCTTTGTTCCGTTTTTGGGGAATTCGTAGTTGTTCTAATGGTATTTGTTCTGCTAATTCTATACCTTTGTGTATTATTTGTGCGGGGTATCCTCTTTTTGCTAATGTCTTACGTAGTTCCTCCAGTCGGACAATCCGGAGGTCTTTGTCACTGACTATAGTGCATATTCTGCGTGCTAGAGAATAGGGTATATATTTTAGGCAGCTTTTGGGGTGATGGCTTTTTAAGTGGAGGTATTGTTGGGTGTCCGTAGGTTTGTTGTAGATGTCTGTGATAATATGATTGTTCTTAATTTTAAAAAGTATATCTAGGAAGGGTAGCTCTGTGTGATTGTGTTCTAGTGTGAATTTGATTTTGGGGTGTATATTTTGTAGGTGTTGTGTAATTCGTTGATGTCTCCCCATGTGGGATCCAAAAGAATGAAACAGTCATCCAGATATCTTTTCCAAGATTTTATAAAAATATATATGCAAATATATGCATTTTATATATATATATATATGCAAATATATGTATATATGTATATACATGTATATATATATATATATATATATATATATATATATATATATATGTATATATATGTATCTATATAATATATATATATATATGTATATACATAATATATATATACATGTGTGTATATATAATATATATGTATATATATATATACATATATATGTATGTATATATAATATATGTATATGCATATATATATATATATATATATATATATATATATATATATATATTTCTAATAGAGATTTGGTATATGTCCGTCTGAAGCTGAATCTCTCCAATTACATCTATTAAAATGGAGAATTGAATCTTCTATTCATCTGAAACCGAAACCATTCTATGAATATATCTTAATTCATTGAGTTTACCATACCATTTAAGAATAATGTATTTGTTTTAATACTTAATTCAAAGGGCCGGATGGGGTAGTACATTTTCGTTTGTCATGATATCATCATCCCATACATTGTTTCTCTCGTAATTTTGGAGATAGTGCAGTATCTGTTATGATGTCATGAAATCATTTTCCCAGGCATTACGTCCTACTTTTCTTGTGGTATGCAGTATCTACTCTGTTGGCATCAAACCAGCATCCTAGGCATAACCTCCTTCTTTGCTGGGGTAGTGCAGTGTATGTCATGTGCTCATTAGACTCTCCTATTATAACTTATCTCCGACTCTGAGAGGTAGTTAAGTATATGTTCGTACATAATAATAAGATCCTCCAAGGGATTACCTTCTCCTTGTTTTATGGGAAACGTGTAGTGTAGTGTCTTTGTTGTTGTAATGTTCTCCTTTTTTAGATTAGATAGTTAAGTATATGCTCTCTTGTCATAAGCTTATTAATTCTTCTTTTGCTGGGGTAGTGTAATATATATTCTATTGTTATGTGGTCATCATCCTAAATATTGCCTTTTCCTATCTTAGTGTATAGTGTAGTATATGTAGTGTTCTCATGATACTAACTCACCCCCAGTTATTATTACCATAATTTTTAAATACCGCTTTTTAAGTGCTATGTTCATTAAAATAGATATATCCGTGCTGTCACTGCGGCATTTTTTAAAGTCTCTTATTTAATTTACATGACAAGATAATTGATGAATTATTAAACCTTTCACTCTAACCATTTTCGTTTGAAAGCCTCGTTTTAAACACATATTGGATCTGAAAAATACGCCTTGTTTTTGATGATGAACGTATTTTCATATACATCAACCGTAAAAAATCCTGAGTATGAAAATGCAAACGCAGCTTTTTTTACGAGCCGCAGATCTGGTGATAAACAAGTAAATAGATAAGAGTAAAACCATTTTTTGCAATATAATTTTCAATATAGATAAGTTAGAGTCTATTCAGGAAATTTATGGTTTTGCTAATTTTCTCCCGATACTGTGTTTCCTGCTGGGAAAGAGAAACGCTGTCCATATATAAATTATTAAGTCTTTTTGTTTACGAACTTCTACTACGATTTTGAAGTTAGACAGCTATAAGTATATACATTCTGAAACTACGTTACCCAAAATATTTCGATAAGTATATTTTATTTTGATTGAAGAGAGAACTATATCTCTGTACTCACCCTTGATATATATATATTTATATATATATATATATATATATATATATATATATATATATATATATATATATATATATATATATATATATATAAGAAAATACGGCATTTTACATAATTTGATTTGATTTAGAACTTGAAAATTATATAAATTAAAATATAAGAATAGAAATATTAATAAATGGGTCAGAGCTTGCTTCAGAATTGAGCAGTGATTCTTTTTGATTTCTAGAGAAAGGCAGCACGTGTTTAGACGGGGATTAAAAACGTATCTCAATCCATGCTGAGCACATTCTTACGCGGCATAATCACGTTGAAACACCGGTTCACGTTAGATCACCGACGTTAAGAACATGGAGTCTAGTTAGTATCAGATATGTGGCCATTTGGGAATAGTAAGTGTTGTATGTAGGACATCGTCATTTCTCTGCAATAACTGCAAACACTTCCCTTAGCCGGATGTATATGCGACTAAGGAACGCTTATTAATTTGATACTTCCATAAACCTTCTTTCTTCGGAGGAACCCAATTAAAGCCAACCAGGGTGAATGCCGTTCCACGTAATGGGAGGGATACATTCTTGGGAATCAACCCTAAATGTAGATGTTATGAAATTAAAATATGATAAATAAATAGGATAATATGGTGTGATGGCTGGGTACAAAATTACATTAGGGTCCTTATTCATCTCAGACACCGACGGGTCCTCCTGGTCATAATTATATAACCTATTTTCCACCTCGTCCAAACGGTCATCTGCCATCAATTTCCTTATAATAAACTACTCTTTCTTCTTCACGTTTCCTTTCGTCTTTTTATTCTTTTGCTTTTTCTGTATATATCAAATTTCCTCATTCATTTCTACTGCTATAATCGATGTGAAAACATTTTCTCTTGGGTTTTAGAATTTTATCGTCATCCGCATGTCATCCGCATGTCATACTGTCAGATATTTTTACCCCATTTTTCTTTATATATATATATATATATATATAAACCATATTTATTTATTTGGTATAGATTTTTATAACTACAGATATTGTATGTAAATTAGATTAATACCAAATTAATATAAATATCTATTTATTATTGAGCACTATTATACAAACAGAATAAGAATTCATTAGATTAACCTATATGGGCCAAACATTACTGCAATTATATATACGTACACATAGTAGGGCATATATACTTATGGCAAATAAGCTACACGTAAACGTTTATGTTTCAGTCCAGCGTAAAATATTCAGACAAACAAGCTGCATGGCTTCCTTCGGGAATGAAACTTTCACCTTTTATTTTTGCTTCATTACCAATAGAATATTTCCATATTACAACTAAGCTAAACTTTCAGATTGAAGTTTTTAAAAGTAAATTATATATATATATATATATATATATATATATATATATATATATATATATATATATGAAAACAATTATTTGATAGTATAGGTTCATGTACATGAAATAGTAATCATATGAATATATATATATATACATATATATATATATATATATATATATATATATATATATATATATATACATATAAATATATATTTATGTATATGAATTCTGTTTATTAACTAAATAACAACTACTAATTAAACTGTTGAATTCTAACCTATTGCAACTATAATTACATGGCAATTACACCTTGAATATTAAATATGTTAATATAATAATTTACTGGAGCAAAACATATGACAGTGTTCTGGGACCTTACGAAATATTTAGGGATTAAGACGCTAGTATATATTTGAGAAACTGTACCGAGAGAATTGGTGCTATTTTTCACACGAGTTATAAAAATCGTGTTCGAGGAGAACACATCGTTTAGATTTTCAGCTAGGTAAAACCGCGTTCATCTGAAACCTGCAGGGGTGACCATGAGTAGGGGGCAAATGTGTCAGCTCGAAGGTTATTAGTGAAATCAGTAACCGATTCTGGTCAAGAGGAGATTTAAACCGCTCGTAAACAAGACAGAATGATTGAGACGACATGGCTGGCTTCGAGGGATGGGCCAAAGTAGCTAGCACCAAGTTAGATTACGTGCTGACCAATAAGGTTTCGTCCGGGTTATGCAAAGTTATCTTATCCGAGAATATAGAGATTTGCCCAGAGCTAATTTAACATGTTTTGTTTAGTTTTTTATATTTTTACTTTTTAGTTTACAGAACAGAAATCGTCTAGTGAATTGCGGGTCGCAAGTCAAATAGAAGTTACCATAAAGTCGACGAGCAAGACGCAAAGACAATATCCCTTCTTCTAACGAATGACTTGAGTTACTGTATGTTTCAATTTGAAGAAGAATACATATTATTGTTAACTATTTCGGCTTAAAATTGACAGCCGTGTTGACCTAAAGTAAATTCCTGAGTTTGATGAGACTGGAGCAATCGTTTACTGCATTGAGAATGTGGAGTAAGTGTGTGACTTATCTGGTGTGAAGCGGCTTGAAAATATCATTCCACGTCGGCTAACTAGGGGAGCATTCGCAGTTTACCAGCAACTAACTCAAGAAGAAAAATTCGATGCAACACGAATTAAGGGGGCTCTATTCACTGCCTTTGCCGATGACAGATTTACAGCGTATGAAAAGTTTGAGACACGTGTATTGCGTCCAAATTAGACTGTAGACATATATTTGACAGATCTGCGGAAACTGTCAGTGCTATTTGGAGGAATACCAGATAATGTCCTGGTGTGTGTGTTTATACGTGGGCTTTCCAACCCTGAGAAAAGGCTGTTGCGGTCCTCCTCTAGGGTGGACGATATGACCTTAGAACAGCTGTTGGCTCGGGCTCAAGCATTGATGAAAGGCAATGCTGAAGTGGGGGCAGTTCTGTCTGCGACAGAGCCTACCCGAATCACTCAAGAACCTGTGAGCATGAGGCGATCTGATTATACATATTACAAATGCTACGGCCCTAATCATTTTGCGAGAGACTGCATGCAAAGAATGCAACAAGACTGGTCATCTTGTAAGAGATTGTACGGGAAACGAAGTTGGAGACAAGACATCAGCATCAGTCCATTTTCCAATCAGAATGTGAACTCGGCCCTACCTGTCATTACCATCTATGTTGATGATGCACCAGGCTTGGCTGTCCTCGACACTGGATGTTCACGTTCTATCTTGAGTGCAAAGCTATGTCGTTCTTGGTGAAAGTAAAATATGTTGGTAACTACATTTACCGGCGCTACGCAGGCCTGCTGCGGAAATGACACTATTATGATTCATACAGATACTGGTAACGTTGTCACAATCAACGTGCTGATTATGCAAGGTAAACTTCTTGATTTTGATATGTTACTTGGCATTGACGCGATTTAGGCACTCACGCAATTAAAAAGTGTGGAGTTTGGGGTTATGCACCAGAGAAACTGGAAACTCAGATTTCTGAATATCCAATGTCTAATGAATTAAGGGAAGATTAATAATGCGAGTTGCAGACCTAGATAAACAACGGTAGGTTTTTGTCATATAATCAGGAGGAGTTTGGTCGACCCAATGGAACAATTGTGGGTGAAATATCCACAAGGACGTTATTTTCTTGCACAGTTAGTTAACACTTTGTTACATTAAAAAAAGTAGTCGCAGTTTTCTTTACTACAAATTATAATTCAAAACCCCAAAAGCAAACAAGAATTGATTGTAATTCAATTTCCAACCGAATTGTGTGCAACCCACTTTCTCTTTGCCTTTCTCTCTCCTATCCAAATCGCTTCTCCTTCTTACCCGCTCTCCTCTTCATTTATATCACCTGAAATCTACATATGCAAATCATAGACCACCATAAACAACTGCACCCGTTAAGAGAAACCGTTTTTTTTATCTGCATACACGACATGTGATGCACCTCATTCTTTTTACTGATGGTGAGTGTTCCTCTTTATTGTTGCAATTATCAAGAGCGGGGTCTTTTTTTAATTACATAAACTGTTTGTTTAGTTGTACCTTTTTATTTTGTATTTCTTCATGTACCTGTCTAGCCTCCGTTAGGAAGCCGACCGCGCAACCTCGGATCGTGTTTCCTGATTAGACAAAACACAGCGTTGCAGGCGATACTGTTCGGCCGACCAGGACCTTTCAGTGATTCTTCCAAAACGTGAATTTAATAAGTTTGGTATTAATTTAGACGCCGAAAATGTTCAGAGGCGCCACATCAAACTAGGATGTGAGAGAAGTATATAAGTCTGAATACGACAGTTTCTGGTTGCTTACGGGAACAACCACGTTAGGAATATATATATGTATATATATATATATATATATATATATATATATATATATATATATATATATATATATGTATATATATATATTATAAAGATAATTAATAGTAGATCATATCGTTATAGGGAGATGCTAAATATATGAGGTAGAGCATTATCATATGACATATGGAAATGATGAATAAAGTCCTGTTAAATCCCTTGCAAGTGTATTATGATCATCAGGTGTTAAAACAAGGAATACAATACACCTACCTTTAATGCATAGATTTTCAACGAATTACTCCGATTCTCATAAAGTAAAAAACAATAAATTGCTAATTTATGAAAAAATCAATTTGAAAATTGGCAATAAGCAATTGTAACATATATGTAAAAGTATTTTATATTTATTTAATATTTATATTCTTATATTTAATATATCTACTGAATCAATATCACCATATTTTGCTTGCACACTAAGAACGCTTGACTCGTGGCATGATGATTTTGCATATATATTAACTTTTTACAGACTTCTGTTTTCGAATCATTATTGGATTATATTTGTATCGATCTCCTTCCACCACGGAATATCATATTCAGAGGAGATGTTTTAAACAACGCATTGATACAATGACTATCATCTTATTATTGGAGATTTCTTTGGACTAGTTTTGCTTTAAACATATCTTATAATTCATTTTGCGAATTTTTAAATAAATACTTTCTAATAATTAGAAATTTATTGACTTTTTTTTTCTTTTTGACGATAAGAGTCATTCTTCAAAATCCATGGATTAAAAGTCATTTCATTATATATTTTGTTTAAACACCCTATGATCATAATAAATTTGTAAAATATGGAATGTTACTGTTTTCATAATTGCAATATTTACTAATATATATATATATATATATATATATATATATATATATATATATATATATATATATATATGATTGGTTTTTGCAAACTTACATGCACAAAATCTGCGACACTTGCATGTCGATGTTATCAATCTACAGCAGATAAAAGCTGAGATCCCATCAGGCAGAATTTAGATTTGATCTTTCCCTCAGATCGTATTTGCGAATATATATATATATATATATATATATATATATATATATATATATATATATATATATATATATATATATATATATATATGTATATATATATATATATATGTATATATATATATATATATATATATATATATATATATATATATATATATGTATATATATATATATATATATATATATATATATATATATATACTCAATGTTCGCTATGGAGAACGAACGATTTGCGTCGAAGCAATCTCTTTGCGATTAATTCAATCTCTCTTACAAAGTTATTGACGTCAGAATTTATCTAATAGAGGAACACGTCGTGATTTTTTTCGGTATTTAGCCTAGAAGTGTCAATCTCTATAGGGACCATTTTCATGGGAGTGTAATTGTTAAAATCTCTGGTGTGATTTTATAGAAGAAATAGTATTTGATATAGGCAAAATATCGAAAGCTTTATATGAGATTGAGTCGACGTAAAGTACTTGTCCTCCTGAACGAACCATTTTTAAATAAAAAAAGTGTTGCCAATATTTACTGGGGTGCTCTCTTCTAGCGATTAGCAGTAACATGATATTACTAAACCAATTAAACAATATTTGTTACTGAAATCGGATTTCAGCCAATTAAAATTCCAATAAAATACACCTACGTGGAAGTCAAACTGGTTATATACACTAAGACTTAACAGACAGTCAAGTCGTGACCTTCGTTTAGAAGTCGTGTTTGCTCGAAAATTACACTTTGCGACAAGCGAGAAATGCTGAAAAGTCAGGCTGTCCATAACGACTGATATATTTTTCAAAACATTTAGACACATACACAATTGAATTTGAAAAAAGAAAAATGTGTAACACAAGTTATACAAAAATTAAACGTTTTTAATATACTAATTTAAAAACATAATAACAAACAACAACCGAAAAACAAGAATTCGTTCAAAGAGAGTACTTAAGTTGTCCGTTGTTCTGTGTTAAAGTAAATGAACATCAGCTTCCGTCATCGATTTTAAAAACTAAATATTACTTTTATTGTTTATTTATTGTTTACAAATTAAAATACCATCGATTTAAGCACTTATAGTAGACAGCCTGCCTAACATCTGTATTACTAATCACCGAGATTCTTTCAAGAAACTGAGTACTAATATGAAGGACCATGTGAAGGTTTTCAACATTATTAAGATAAAATGTTGTTATGGAACAAACTTGATTCGAACTTGGCACATGCAAGTTGTCAGCATGTTACATTAATCACTAAACCATCGTCAACTCCCATAAATTATTAACATCATTTCAATATAGAATAACTTCATATGATATTAAAACATCTAAGTATTAATATCATACTAAGTATTAATATCATTCCTTGTGGAAATGTCACGGTGCTTTCTACATTAATCTGTATAATTAAATTTTTATAATAATATTCTGTAAGTAATAAATGTGTCTCAGTGTCAATATGTATAAGAAAAATTATTATTTATTCTCCCGTAAAAATAATTGTCACTGTCAGCTTCATATTATTTAAAGAAATAAAACGAATATGTATCTTCTTAATTTATTTAAAATTATAGCAATAAATTTTATTATTTATTGCTCTGTCTTTTTACCGTAAAAATAATTATCAATTTAATATTTCTCAAATAAATAAAACTAATATTACTTTTTGAAATTATTATTTGTTGTTTTGGATTGCAGTTATTGAGAGAACGACATCATTTAATGCTTAAAACATTCATCTTAAAATGGTTAAAGTCGCAATTGTTTACATTAGCGACATCAGATTAGTAATCCAATGAATCTAGTTGCTGAACGATGATGAAGCACATATGAATCTGAAGTACATTAGCTTATTATTAAGGGAGGGAATAACAATGAGTCTGATTGGTTAGCTAGCTAAATACCAATTAACACGGATGTTTCCTGACAGAGATGAAACATGGAAGCTTCTGTTTAGCTTAAATGGTATAAATATATTGTCATAACTTAATATCGATATATATATATATATATATATATATATATATATATATATATATATATATATAATATTAAATTAGCAATATCTATAGACGCTAGCGTTCCAAGCTCATTGCTCTCATCAGTGCAGGAAAGTAACAATTTCAGACGGTCGGGAGGCGCGAAAACGGTTCACAGTCAGCCTCGAATCTGCAAGCAGTCAGCATATCCACTCGGACAACGGAATCTGTCATGGAAATTAAGATCTATATGTACCTAGAAGTGGGCACATAGGGCACAGATAGAAGATTAGTCGAGAGCGTTCTTATGTTATATTTCTCTTTAGTTTTCAGTCGCTCATACTCACGTATTAAATAGCATTTTCTTTAATCTACTAACGTTGAAATATCATGTACATGTCTAAACGCGCGGATTTAATAAACGCATCTGATATGAGATGCGTCCAAGCATCATTGTACGTTTAAAAGGTCAGTTATAATTATAAAATAGCACATTAAAGTCGTCCACGTATCTAAAAAAGATGCCCTGCCAATCGATTTGTCAGTCTGTCATACTTAAATATGCATTACTATTTGTGTCGACTTGTCAAGGATAATTTTAAAATAACATGCGTAATGCGTTAACGTATTTCTTTCTATTTGTCAGTTGGCCATGCATAAGTAAGCTAGCGCATTTTCAACACTAAACGCGCAAAATGAATTGACACATCCATTAAATATATATTCTTTATTTATGCAGTCAGAAAATTATTATCTAATAAGCCACACACTTTTTAGAGATTTTCAAATTCTATAATTTTTCATTCAAATAACTTATCATGCCGAGTACTTCCAATAAATGCCATAAATCTCAAGAATTCTGTCAAAACTAAAAATCGCCTTTATCGATATTACGTCCCGAAACGACATCATAAACAAGAGCGGTTTACTTAAACAGAATCGTACGTTTACACTAAGGTACAGGACATACGCGCACACGTCCACTCAACTTATTCGTATCGATTTTCTGTTATTGTTTTTAATGTTTCAACTTAATATTGCCTCACCAGCATGCAGCTCCCCAAAAAAGGTAATCAACCTAGCACACCTGGATAGTCAGTTCCACGGTGTTATTTCCTATTTCAATTCTTGGAACAAGTTTAAGCTGCTGTCCGAAAATACAAAACAAAAGTAAAAAGAGTTTGAAATTTTGTCGAACGTACATACATTTTTTATATTTTAGTCATCCGTAGGCAGTTTAATAATTCATGGATTCTGGCAAAAACGAAAGAAACTGCCATCTTTCAGTTTGATTAAACTTGCATTACGAAAGCTTAGAGATGCGAATGGTGAATAGCTTAAAGCAAACATAGGAATTTATCGGAGAGTACTTTATTTATTTTAAAACAAAATGCTGTATAAGACGTTTTTGTTAAATAAACATATTTGTTCGTAAACCTGAAACTCATATATAAAATAACTATATATAATAACTATTTAATGTATATGCACATATAGTATTATAAAGTAATATTCTATATTATATATATATATATATATATATATATATGTTTTCAGTATTAGCATCAATAGTGCTCAATATGTGGGTAACGCTTAGTAGTACAATGCCAATATGTTTATGGCCAGTAATCTGCACAGAAACGTTCATGTGTCATTATATCAAAAAGTCATAAAGCAAATTGCAATTAGGCTTCACATTTCCTCACATGATTAAAACATGAACGGTTCAGTGTAGCTTATTGGACATACATATATTGTCATACTATATATATATATATATATATATAATGAAAATTCCGCTAAATGACCAAGCTTTTATTCATATTTAAGACCCCCTCCTCCACAAAAAACCGTCGGTCCCTTTTGACGTACCGTTTCGCTCACATATGAACAACCAATGTATATGTCAATTTAGGATTTTTCATTTGGAAAACTATTAAAAAATGAATACAAGCTTGGTCACTGCAATTTAGCGTTATATTCTGTATACGCACTGCTTTTAAATGATAACAATCATCGAGCTTTTACTTTGAATAGTTTTACGATAACAAGAATATTAAAATAGCATTTATTTTTACGCAATTATATATATATATATATATATATATATATATATATATATATATATATATATATATATATATATATATATACACACAATAAGCTTTCAAAAGATTTTGTGAAAATCTACCCCATTGAAAACCGTCCGACTGCTGATCACAAATTACTGATGATCTGATCGGGTGTTTATATGTAGCGTGATAACAACCGCCACATCTAGCCACATTAACGAGTCGTGTTTTTATCATTATTATTATTATTAGTAGTAGTAGTAGTAGTAGTAGTAGTAGTAGTAGTAGTATTACTGCATATGGATAGTCAAAAAATATTGTTTACCGTTTACGAAGTATTTTACTTAATTTCGTATTCTCGACAAAACCTACTACTTAGCTAAGTTACTGAATTAGTTGATCGAACACCAAATTACTGCCTATCTTTTAAAAACAGCTAAACGATAGAGAGAAAACCTGATGTCATTGTAGCCGTAATATATATATATATATATATATATAAATACAAAAATCTTTCAACGAAAACAATTTTTTTCCACTTTTGAAGGTTAAAAAAACTTCCGAGACTATATATATATATATATATATATATATATATATAAACAATTAACAAACACATTGCAACTGTCAGCATTTATAAT
This sequence comes from Sepiola atlantica, assembly GCA_963556195.1. NCBI lineage: Eukaryota > Metazoa > Mollusca > Cephalopoda > Sepiida > Sepiolidae > Sepiola > Sepiola atlantica. The sequence goes on along the minus strand of OY744521.1, from coordinate 95,037,580 downwards.
TTATTTCGACTCCACGTACCCTCAGAATGCTAGCGGGACAGTTAATTAATATATATATATATATATATATATATATATATATATATATATATATATATATATATATAGTTAGTTAGTTAGTTAGTTAGAAAGTAAGGGAGGGAGAGAGATTTATTTTAATCAAATCCTACGTTTTCCTTTTTTAACCCTTTTTTATTTATCTTCTTTCCTTTTTTTTTCCTTTTCAGTTTATTTTTATTTTAATTTTATTTGACTCTTATAAAATGTTTACGATCTAATCTGATATTACAAACTTCACAACATTATGCGTATGTTTGTTGAATCTGTTGCTTAACAAATATTCTTTTTCATGAAATAAATGGAAACATATATTCTCAACTGAACTTACATATATAAGTGCTCTGTTGATGTAGGCTGTATATATATATATATATATACATATATATATATATATATATATATATATATATATATATATATATTACATATATATATATATATACATATATATATATATATATGTTTTATTAATTTCTGATGCTTTATGACAATATGTTTTTACTCGCTTTCTGATGAGTTTTACTCATAGGTTACCTAGGATATATAACTCTGTATTTAGACTGTCTAAGTTTTAGTAATTATTTTTTTAAATTAATAAAGGCATTTTTATTGGTATCTAACCATTGTGGTACTTTTTAAACAGCTAGTAATTTACAACTTAAACATGAGCGTTGTAAAGATTTAAATGTTTCATGCAAAGGTTATAACGTGCTAAGTACATGAAACATTCAAAATCGCATTCGCAGTCAACATCGCAATATTCAATACGTACATTAAAAAGTCGTAAATTACAAGCCTTTAAAAAAACTCAATAGTTAAAACATAGATGTAAACACGCAATGACTGATGCCTGAGGATTATTTTATGAAAATAATCGCAAAAAATGAAATTAAAATGCAAAAAAAACCCACGGAACTAAAATACACCAATTTGACCGGAATACTAAATGGATTATTCAGAAAATGTAAAACAAAAATTATCATCAAGAATAAAAACAGACCGTGTTATTTAAGAGAGAACAATTTTCAAAATTTAGAGACAAACGTTCTACTCCTTTTTATTGTTTCTTTTGCGAGGTATTGCACCTTTTTCAGTTGCATCCCCTAAATGGCAACATTTACAAATGAACAAATATAGTTGCCTATATATCACCCTATTTCTTAGAAGGCATATTTCATAATTCGTAATGATAAATTTAATAGTTTAGTTTTTTTTTCTAACACTTACATCTAATTGACGCTTACGCGCACACATGTTCTTTTTAACATGGATTACTTAATATAACTAAACATTTCATGTAACGCAATCTTTTTCTCTATTAATTATTTCTGCATTAAACAGTTTTTTATAGATGTAAAGGCATCTGCAAGTCCGGGTAAGCACCCTCACCCTGAGTGTCAAGTTTACAAACAAACATTCGGACATTGTTGCTTAGTATAGATATTCCGAAATTTATACTGAAATTTTCTTAAGAGACCATCTTTCACATAGAACTAATCATAACAACTCCATACATAGATAGATGTGCGTGTTTTAATTATGTTTTTATTTTATTTTCAACCACAACTATTCTCATCATAATGACTACTTACTTGCGTCGGTTATGGTAAATCAAATACAAAATATTATCATAGCAAGGCTCACGTATAAGGGTACACCTCAATTATAAAGCCTGCAAACTGTATATCTAACATTACATTAACAGAAACTTTAGTAGAAATATCGGCCAGTATTTTTCGGAAAAGTCTTATATATTTCTTTCATTATTCTGTCAAAGATGTCTTTATTGAGAAGACGAATTTTTCATGTATGTTCGGGTTTCAGAGAATATATTTTGATTGAATTTGTTCTCTTACAAACATACATCAGTAAGGATGTCGATTTTTAAAGAGAACATATCCAGACAAAGTATCTCCCTCAACAGACAAAACCATTCGTCTTTCCTATGAAGATATTTAATCAACGAGTTCTCCATGGTCTGCTGATCTAAGATGTCTAACTCCATTGTTCATTTTTCTGTAGTAAACAACGCTCAAATGCACTATTGACTCTATAAAAATATATAGTTATTGGCAGATATATATATATATATATATATATATATATATATATATATATGTATATGAATATATATAGGTATGTATATGTATATATATATATATATATATATATATATGTACATATATATATGTATATGCATATGTATAGGTATGTATATGTATACATATACATATATATATTTATATAGATATATATATATAGGTGTGTATATGTATATATATATATATGTATATATATATATGTATGTGTATGTATGTATATATGTGTATATATATATGTATATATATACAAATGTATGTGTATGTATGTATATGTGTAAATATATATATATATATATGTAAATATATATATATATATGTATATATATATATAATTTTTTCCATGAGCCAATTTTCTTTTATAAAACATCCTATCTGTGGAACAAGAAGTCTCGAGTTTGCTTTCCAGCCAACTACAGTATGGCCATCTTCAATATGGACATTGCCAGCGAGAAAGTAATGATAAGCAGCTGTTGTGATAATGCAACACCAGTTGTAATGATTATCAAAAAAAGTGAAAGGAAACCGAAATTTGGGCAGACTTGTTGTCACTTAGTCTCCAGGGAACAACACCGGTTCTTATCAAAGAGCAATCAGTGACGATAACTTGTGTGAGCACCACTAGTGAGTTAATAATACTAATAATAATAATTATAATAATAACAACAACAAGAATAATAATAATAATAATAATAATAATAATAATAATAATAATAATAATAATAATAATAATAATAATAATAATAATAATAATAGAGGGGATCAATATATCAATGCACTTAGTAATTTTGGATTTGATGATAATAATAATGATGATGATATTATCATATTTGTTCTTTTTACGAAAGTAGGTGACATATTTTAAGTGGAATAGAAATAATGAAGCTTATCTAATCTAGAATTTAAAGATTATAAAACTTAAATAAATTTGGTAAACATAGATGAATAAAGTAATCATTTGTGTCGAGTAACGAACTTTTAAATAAAAAATAAAAATTCTATAAATACAACCAGCTTATCAGAAAACATCGGAGTTTGTCTTTTTGATTTCGACAAGCAAGTATGATGCGTCTTTGCTTGCACCCAGAGGGTAACTCGTTACGAAATCCATTGAATATAGATAGGTGTGTGTATGATTATGAAAGTTACGAGCATAAATCCTTCTGTTTCGAGTTTTTCTTTGTAGTCAAACCTAGTGGATGGAATCATGGACCAAATTCTTAAGACAATCCATCGCTCAGTGTATACCAAGTAAGTTGACATGTTAACTTTAGGGGACGTACAATCTCGAATGTTACTCGTTAAACCATAAGCAACAATAATAAGTCGTGTTACATTGGGTGTAATGTCTACCATACTACTCAAAGATCTAAAATTGTGGACGCAAAAACAATGTTATGGCCACGTTGCGTTAGAAAGTGTTACTAGCTCATTCGATTGGGAAAACAAGAAACAAATCAAAAGGTACAAATGACTGCGGTAGATTTCAGAGTTGTCATGTAAGAGTGATTGTTTTTTTAGAAATAGGAAGCGCACACTAAGCCCAAGAGTGTACGAATAAGTTATTGTTGTGCGCAAGACAAATTTCAGCAAGTAATATAAATCAATGGATAGTTATATCCTCTACCGCGTCATAACAACATATGATAGTGTTATGTAAGTTTTAAAAGATTCTTGGTCTTCCTTAAAGTAAGGCTTAAAATTTACACTATCGGAGTAAGCTATGCTCTAGGGAATATTATATGCTACAAAAAATTGTCGTGTCCAATCCTTAAATTTATGCAATTTCAAACAAAAAGTGAGAAAACACTTACATGGAATTTGTTCTCAAACCATACCGTTTACATGACAGAAGCATATATCCATATAAATCAAGAAATAAAATAACTTATAATTCATTTGTTTTAAATATTTCAATATAGCAATGGATGAATTATTAATTTAAAGTATGAAATATTATGTAATGTATAGCTTTAGATAAAAAATATATACATATGTATACATATATATATATATATATATATATCATGTGTGTGTGGGTGTGTGTGTAAATATATATATATATATATATGTATATATATATATATATATAGGTAGGTATGTGTGCTTGTGTGTGTGTGTGTGTCTGTGTATATGTGTACAAGTTCTAAGCTAAGTAATATTTATATTTACTTTGTGTTATTCAGGTGTAAACACTTTGGAGTGCGTATACCATTTATGTTATTATTAATACGGAAGAGGGATACTTCTGTATCCTGATGTGAAATGGAGTTGTTTCTACAGATAGCCAATATATATCATTTTTATTTCAGCTTGCATTTCATTTTAATAAGTTGAATATGTTTTAGGGGCTGGAATGAGAACACAGACACACATTTTAGGTAAAACTAATATATTGTAGAAAAGTATATACAACACAGGAACCAGAGAAGTAGTGCATCAGTACTGACTGTCAATCTAGACTAGAGTGGATTTCAACAGTGTTTAATTGTTTCAAACTGCAGGACCGAATACTTCAGTTTTACAGATAAAAGGAAACCGAAATGTCCCAGTTCCTGCCGGACCGATTGTCGAGAATTCGTTCTCGACTGGTATTACCCCTATCCCGGCGTCCTCAATCAACCGAAGTTGATGATAGACTTATCGGGCTGGGGTTGAATCAACAGTATTAAATTGCCTCCAATCGCAGCAATATGTGACACAAGGTCGGAAGGGCGGGAAGGAATCAAGCCAGCGCCTCTAACGAAGGAGCACTCTGGACTAGCAAAAATAGTCTAAGTAACTCCGTCGACATCACACAGTCAGAGCGCCTTAGGCAGTAAGCAATACACCTCTTTTTTCCTGAAAGGGGAAAGGCAAGGCTTGGTAGAGTGCACCTCCTAAGACAACCGACGACAGTATACCTTATCCCGACAGTTCGAAAATCCACCGAAATGGCCCAGTTCCTGTCGGACTGATTGTAGAGAACGAATTCTCGACTTGTATAACCCTACCACATCTCGAAGTCATCAATCAACCGAAGTTAATGAGAAACTGAACGGGGTGGGGTTGAATGAACGGTATTAAATTCCCTTCCACCGCAGGAATATGTGACAGAACGTCGGTAAGTTGAGGAAGTCAAGACAGCGCCCCTAGAAAAGAAGCACTGTGGCCTAGCAAAATTAGCATTGACCACCCTATTGGCATTCAACGGTCAGGGCGCTCAAAACGAGAAGCAATACACTTACTCATCCGATAAGAAGGGAGGCAATGCCTGAGAGGGTGCACCTCCTAGGAAAACCCGGAGCAGTACACCTCAGCCGGGCAGATAAAATGGCACTGAAATAGCTCAGTTCCTGCCTTACTGATTGTCGAGAACGGATCCTTGACTGGTATAACCCCATCCCGACGTCCTCAATTAACCCATGTTAATAAGAGACCGATTTCGCTGGGGTTGTGCGCGACGGTATTACATTCCTTTCCATCGCAGAAATATGTGACACAAGGTCGGGAAGATAGGGAGATGAAGGAACCGCCTTTAAAGCATGAGCACTGAAGCCTAGCAGAAATAGCCTGGGCAACCCCGTCAGCATTCTCTGGTCAGAGCGCCTCAGGCAGCAAGCAATAAACTTACTGCTCCTAAAGGAGGTGAGGCAAGACCTGTGAGTATGAATCTCCTAGGAAAACCAAGGTAAGTATATCTCAGCCCGGCAGATAAAAGGCCACAACAATGGCTCAGTTTCTGCCGGGCTGATTGTCGAGAACGGATCCTCGATTGGTATAACCCCAGCCCGACGTCCTTAATCAACCCATATCTATGAGAGGCTTATGCGACTGGGAGTGCGAGACGGTATTTAATTACCTCCTACCGCAGAAAGATGTGACACAAGGTCGGGAAGGTGGGGAGAATCAAGCCAGCGCACCTAAAAAAGGAGCACTCTGGCCTAGCAAATATAGTCTGGGAAACCCCTTCACCATCTCCGGTCAGAGTGCCTCAGGACGCAAGCAATAAACTTGGTCCTCCTCAAAGAGGGGAGGCAATGCATGGGAGGGTGCCCCTCAATAAATCGAAGTTAATGAGAGACTGATCGGGCTGGGATTGTGCGCTACGGTATTACATTCCCTTCCATCGCAGGAATATGTGAAAAAAGGTCAGGAAGGTGGGGGAAGAATCAAGCCAGCGCCCCTAAAAAATGCGCACTCTAGCCTAGCAAAAATAGTCTGGAAAATCCCGTTGGCATTCCACGGTCAGGGCGCTTCAGACAACAAGCAATAAACTTATTCCACTCCAAAGAGGGGAGGCAAGGCCTGAGAGAGTGCACCTATTAGGAAAACCCAGGAAAATATACTTCAGCCTGACAGATAAAAGGCCACCCCAATGGCCCAGTTCCAGCCTGACTAAATTATCGAGAACGGATCCTCGACTGGTATAACCCCATCCCGACGTCCTCAATCAACCGAAGTTAATGAGAGACTGGTCGGGCTGAGGTGTGCGCGACGATATTTAATTCCCCATCACTGCAGCAATATGTGACACAATGTAAGGAAGGTGGAGAAGAGGCAAGCCAGCGCCCCTAAAGAAGGTGCAATCTGTGCTAGACAAAAATAGCCTGGGAAACCCCGTCAGCATTCCCCCGTCAAGGCGCCTCAGGAAGCAAGCAATAAACTTACACCTCTCCAAATAGGGAAGGCAAGGTCTGGGGAGAGTGCACCTCCTAGGCAACCCCAGGACAGTATAGTCCAGCCCGGCAGATAAAAGGCCACCGAGATCGCACAGTTCCTTCCGGACTGATTGTCAAGAACGGATTCTCGACTGGTATAACCCCATCCCGACGTCCTCAATCAACCGAAGGTAATGAGAGACTGATCAGGCTGGGATTGTGAGCGACGGTATTTAATTCCTTCCTACTGCAGGAATATGTGACATAAGGTCGGGAATGTGGGGAGATCAAGCCAGCGCCTTTAAAGAAAGAGCATTCTGGCCTATCAAAAATAGCCTGGGCAACTCCGTCGGCATTCCCCGGTCAGGGCGCCTCAGGCAGCAAGCAATAAACCCCATCCCGACGTCCTCAATGAACTGAAGTTAATGAGAGACTTATAAGGCCGGGGTTGTTCACGACAAGTTACAAGCGTAAGCTTCCACTATTTATTGAGAATGTACGAGTTTAAATTTTCGTCATAGGTACGGCTCTCTTACCCCCCTTTTCAAGCCTGACCTCTTAAGGAGTCTAGTATTGTTTCCTTTTTTGGATTGATGCTATTGTCGGTGTCGAAAGTGTAGTTTTTGGTAGCCATAACCTCCTTCTGGGTAGTGCTGTCAGTTTCTTCGGATAGTCGTCTACTAATTGTGTATATGTCTCTCTGATGGTCTCTATTAAATTTATATTTTATATCCTACAGCTTTTTAATTCTACATGTCTGACGTTTAATCACATGTTTAAATTTGATAAAATATCGCCTTTTCTTCGACATTCAACTTCAAGACAAGTCATCCTATCTTTTATAGTGTTTAGTTCTTCAGAGAACACTTTCTTCGTGCCTTGCGTTTCTTTATATGATTTAATGTCTGTCATCGCTGGCAATGTTTTTATAGTCCATTTCATACGATGTATGGTTCAAAAGAAATCCTTTTTTCGTTTTTCTGATCCGATTATCAGATTTGGTTTCTTCTTGCAAGAATTCTTGGTTAAAAATCTCACGAATTTTAATAGTAGAATAAGTTCTACGCCAAATAAATATCCTCTGTCTTTTATATGTAAATGTTGACTTTCTTCGTAGTTGTGTTAAAAGTAATGTCGGTAATTATTTTACCCAGGAAATTTAAATTTTCTACCGGTCACTGTTCTGGCAATTTGATTGCTTGTCAATATGTTTGAATGTTAATAATTAACACGTCTGAAACCGAATCAAATTGTAGTTTTACTATTTTATTTAAGATTTAAACCTGAATATATCTCCTTATAATATTGTCGCCATATTTGATAGTCTTTATCCGAGTTTAATTTTCTTGCATCATTCTACAATTTTGTGCACGATTTTTTTACAAATTAGGCAGGTTTTCAAACGAATTGGACATTCTGTTACTCAATGCAGGCTTCCGCACCGATAACAAGGGCTCGGCGGTAATTTATTTTTATAAGGCTGGCTTGTTTATGAGGCGTGAAAATCCCGTTTGTTGCTTTGAATAGTTTTTGGATGAGAGTGAAATTTTTATTTTTGACGTACATTTCGTATGCCCGACTGTTCTATGTCTTTCGAAAGTTGCTTAACACTAATAAATCGTACAGCACCATAGCTAATATATATATATATATATATATATATATATATATATATATATATATATATATATATATATATATTAATGTGTGTGCGTGTATGAGTCTCTGTGTGTGCGCCGGAGTTTTCTGTGTTTACATATATAAATTCCTGCTCAGCGCTTTAAAAAATTTGTTTTAAGGTTGTAGTGAATTTGGATAAGCACATTGTTTTAAATATGAAAGTCATCGTTATCAAGGATCAAAGGCCACTCGAGGATAAGGGTTAAAAAGTTGGCTGGTGGACGATAAGACAGCATTGTGATCCCCGGCGTGATTCCACAAGAACTTGTTTACATTGGACTTGAAGAGAATCATCTTGTAGTCGGCTGGGAAGCAGAGTCACCGCACTGTGCTCCACAGACGGGCAGGTCTAGGGAAGAAACTATGTCTATTAAAGTTTCGTTTCGTCTTATGCACGCAGAATGAGAAAGAGAAACCATTAGCAGCCATAGTAGTTAGGCAGGTTCTTGTTGTGCATCTTTTTAAGGGGGACCATAGATTTTAGCTCAGTCGATCAACTGCCATGAAAATAACGGTAGAGAAAAGAAAGACTAGCAACATTTCTTCAGTGAGAGAGTTGATGTAGGGAAGAAGAGGATAACTTAATTATTATTATATATAATTATATATATATATATATATATTTATATATATATATATATATATATATATATATATATATATATATATATATATATGAAATTATATAGTCTGTTTATATATTTACTTTCGTGTGTATGTACATTATATTATTTCCCGTAACTACTTTCAGCAATCAAACTATAGTGTACGGGTCTTACTTACTACAGTTTGAATTAACGCAAGTTAAACTATATAAAAGTATATAGATTGATTAAACTCAATCAACTTTTAATTGAAGCAAAGTAGAGTTTACATTAAGACGAGTATTTGTATAAACTTACTGTATTGTACGAATTTCATTTTACGGGCTAAATAAATATCTCGTGAGTAAGGGACTTTTAGAATAGTTTTGCCAGAAGCTGTTTAACTTACTGTAATAAGATGCGGTTATGAATATATTGTAACAAACAAACAGAGATCAATATATATATATATATATATATATATATATATATATATATATATATATATATATATATATATATATATATATATATATGGGTGTAGTATCTTTCTAGTTAAATTATAGGAGTCGATTCCAATGCACATGGGTAATAGATGTAAATGGGTTAAAAGCAAAATAATAAATACAGAATGGCGTTTAAGGTCAACAGTTAATTAATAAAAAATAAAGCATTAAATATATTAAGAAAGAAAATTAAAAAAATAAAAATAATAATATTAATAATAGTAGTAGTAGTAGTAGTAGTAGTAGTAGTAGTAGTAGGGATACTTAAATCAATGAAATACAAAGAAAAGAATTAAAACCACCGATTATAAAATAAGTTAATTCGATAGGTTTTCATTGCAAATGTAATCACAATAGTAAACATTTCGGACGTTTTGAAATTCACATATGTAATGAGGGAAGAAAACTCAGCTGATCAAATAATCGTGCCAACCAATTTTTGACGTGTATTACCGCACTTAAATAAATAGTTTAATGTATTATTATGCATAAATAAACTAATACACCAATTATATTAAACAGTAAATTATGAAATATAAATAATAGGAAAATAATTTTTAAAAATAGTGATACTAAAATTATAAGCAAACAACAATTGAATGTTTATTATAGTCAATCCTTCCTCTTTATATTCACCGATAATTGATTGGCTATAATAAGTGACTCCAACAATGTCTATGCCGAGAATTAAAAGATGAACCTGAAAAATTAAGTCCTAAGAGTCAACGAATAATTAGTTATCATAAAAATAGCTAACATTTAGCAAGTAACTTTACACTTTAATAACAATACAGGTTAATATTTAACTAATATACGTGAACGGGAAGTCCAATCATCCACACCAATCATAAAAAGTAGTCCTAGTTTGATAGGACGTTACCTTAGAAAAAAACTCGAGTGACGAATTAGTATTAAAGAATGCAACCAGAATTTAAAACGCAGCTTTTAAAATAATAGTTATCCTGGGATTAAATATAAACAACAAGATAATATTAATCATAATGAAAATAAAAATAGACGAAAGAGCAACATCACTTAGTTAACAACTATTTTAAAACAAAACTTGTCAGTAATTTCCTAAATTTTATTGGAAGACACTTTCACGTAACGCATCTCTTGCATATAATATACTATACAAATAAATTTAAACTTTTAACAATTGCTGTGAAAACTGAGAAATGATAATAAAAGTCTACAAAATACTAAACGAGACTAATAGACGAAAAATAAAACCATAATATGTGGAAAAAGTGATCAATATAACAACAATAACAATAAGAAGAAACATACTATAATCACCAGAAATAGTAATAACTCAAAAAATAATAGCAATTACTAAATTGAGAAATATGTATGTTTACTTCGGGAATCGGTACGGAATTTCCAACAGAACCGTTTATGTAATCCAAAAAATGCATGTCTCATTATGTCAGCCATGATTAGGAGAAGTCATCAGTAATTCACAATTATCAAAAATTGTAATTTCAGGCTTCAGACAGCTATCACTTAGAACTAATTTTTTTTAAATGTAGTACTGTATCCACTGAGCCACGGTTATTATGAATTTTGGAAGCCTTGAACCTATTTTTGTTTTAATGTGCAGTATTACTACTTCTCACTATATATAACTATTTTCCTCGGTGCGAGCGATACGAAGAATTCTGAATTACTGAATACTTCTCCCAGTCATGGATGACGGAAAGAGAGAATGCTACCCCGTGGATAAAATTAAGGGTTCCGTTCGAAGTTCCGTTCGACAGAAACATTTCCAAGCTGTAAAATATACACCTGAAGAAGGTCAGATGTTACAGCGGCCGACACGTTGTGAAAATAACACTCAAGATGAGAACAGTACTTAAAATGATCTGAATTCTACAAAAATTGAAAATAGAAATAAGAAAACTAATAATAAACAAAAAGAATGTTACGGTAGAACCCGTACACGTTGTCCGTTGCAAAATAGCTGTTTAATTAAAAGCCTTGTTTACAAAGTCACAATATTTGACTAGTAAAACACGAATGACAAAAGATACTTTCTAGAAGGACATTTCGTAACTGTAAAACGAGGTATAACAACCACTTAAGTACATTCAATAACAAATAGCACCGATTTAAAAAATAACTAGCAACCTATTAAGGAAGGTCAAATAATTAAGTGGGAAATATTACGATTAGCCAGTAGACACAGACAGTTAGACGAACCTTGTAGATCATGCTTGCGGAGAACTAGTATTTTTTGTTTAAAATTTACCTAAAACTTACTAAATTGTAAAACAGATATAGCAGCGAACTGTAGACATGGAATTAACTTCACCTTAACATACATACATGGGTAAATATTTTCATGATATAACTACAACGAAAACACTCTCTCTATATATGTATATATATATATAAATATATATATACACATATATATATATATATAAACTTATAAACAAATAATAAAATAAATTAATAAGTAAACACTAAAGTAGCGGCAAGTAACGAAATAAATAGAAAATATATAATTGTTCATTCCCTACGTGTGAAAACAAGACCTCATTTTAATTAGAATACTTAAAATCGATGTTCGTCCAACCAACTTCCAAACGAAAACAAAAAGGTGGCAATCACGCCTTTATTTAAGAAGAGCTTGGTCGTCAGTCTATGAAACATTATCATGCGGGAGACTAATAACAACGAATCTAATCGATTAGCTAGTCAGAATAAACACCACTAAAATAAAAAAAACAATCGAGAACAAAAGATCCGCGCATTTACTCAAATGATTACCTGTGGAAATGAAACATGGACTCTCCGTTACTAGCTTACTATCCATATATCTATATATTTTCATAGGTGCACTACTTAGGATTATTTGCGCATTGTTTAACTAAATACTAAACATATATACACAATATAATATGTTATCTTATGATAGTATATCTGTATATACGTTAAACAGCAGTATATAAATCTATATCTATATCTATATATATATATATATATATATATATATATATATATATATATCTATATATATATATATATCTATATATATATATATATCTATATATATATATATTTGATATCGCTGACTTCTACCGCTCCATCAATAGGGAAGTCCTCTACAAGGCCCTATCGTTTGCTAAAACATTCGTGGAAATAAGCGACCTCGAAATTAACACCATCCCCCATGCAAGAAGCCCACTCCTTTTCTTCAACAATCAAACATGTGTTAAAAAATCAAAACCTGAAGACCCTTTTGATGTTCCTATGAGGTCCTACGACAGCGCAGATATATGCGACCTGATTGGGCTTTTTATCCTACATCCTTACAAAATAAATTCCCTGACCAAGAGTTCGGCCTCTACCGAGACGACGGCCTATGCCTATCCCGCAATAACAACGCGCAAGAACTTGAGATTCAGGAAACATTTAACCGCATTCCTAAAAGAACTCGGTTTTAACATCGCCATAGACACCAACCTGACTAGCGTAGATTTTTAGACGTATCTCTAGACCTGACGAACAATTCAACTAGGCCATACCACAAACCCACCGAACAACTCCGATACATCCACACAAAATCCTACCACCCCCTATCATATTTAATAAATTTGTACCCAATATTAGTAAAAGAATTTCTAGCCTTTCATCCACACCTGAGATTTTCCAACAATAATGCCCTCATTGAAAGCGGTTATAACGAAAAAATATCCTACATATCAACCCAATCCACCGGTCAACACAGACGCAATATACACAGAAATATTATCTGGTTCGCCCCCCCCCCCTATTCCCTCAGCATCCAATATAGCGTAAGTAAGCAATTTCTCAAATTAATAGACAAGCACTTCTCACCATCAAATAATCTCCATAAACTTGTTAACAGAAATACAGTAAAACTAGCTATTCATGTTTTCAGTCCGTGGGATCCATTCTTACCTCCAAACCACCAACTAATTCACCCAACCCCCGTTGCTCTTGCCAAAGAGGTGAGACCTGCCCCTAGGACGGAGGAGGCACAGTCAGCTCCGTTGTTTACGAAGCCATATCCGCGGTTGATACCAAAAGGGAGGATATATACATCATAATGACCCAAGGAACTTTTAAACAAAGACTCTACACCCACAACAACACTTTCAAATACCCCAAAAAAGACCACATAACTACACTGGCAACCCACGTATGGAATCTCAAGAAGTCCAACAGCCCCTACAAAATAGAATGGAGAATTACCGACAAGCCTAAATCTTACAGTCCCACCTCTGACGAGTTGCCCTTTGTGCACTACTGAGAAATTCAGAATTATACAAGCTATAAACAACCCTTCCATAAACTGCATGAACATAAATCCGCGGTCTTAAGGAAATGCCCTCACAAAAGAAAATTCCTGCAAGCCCAATGCTCTGATAACCATATTACATGACCCACCAATCACCCCTTAAACCAAATACCTCTCTAAAAATAGTAAAGTACTTCTTAAAAACATACAAAATAACTAATCTCCCCAAGACCCCCCTAAACCCATAACAAAATTCCTATCTTTCTATTTACGTACGAAATACCACCCAAATATATGTTACACACACAACAGGCGCGACTACATAAACCCCACCTACCCTGATACACCCTAGTCTTAACCACATATAAAACATTCATCAATAAACACCAAACCCCTTCAGCACAGATAATCACATCATCCATACTAAAACTAACCCCATCAACCGGGTCTTATACATTTATCAGTAGATACCCCATCTCCACGTGACCCTCCTATCACGGTAAATACATGCACACCCTTTTAAACTCACAAGAATACAGATACCTCACAGAACAAAATAATGTTTGACCCCTAAGAACTCGCCCTGCTTCATACAGTACATATAATAGATTCTCAAAACACCTGCCCACCCCTGTATAAATGAAAATGAGTGTACATACGTGTGTATACGTCCGTGTGTATGTACACGCACGTGTGTGCGGTGAGCGTGTGTGTATAGGTGCATATTATTAATAAATAAGAAAATATGAAATAATATTCATAAAATAAATAAAAGATTAAATTAATAACAAAACAAAAACACAAAAAATAAAATATAAAAAATGAAACATAAAAAATAAAATTATAACCCCCCCGGTACATGTAAGTGTAGATGTGTGTACGTGCATGCATACGCATATGCGTGCAGATGCTGAGTATATACATGTATGTGGTTCCATGCACGTATCTGTATATAAGTTTATTTGCCGGTGCGAAGGGAGGGGAGTACGCATACGAGTGGAATAAAATAAAATAATAAGATAAAGAATTTAAGGAATTTTCTGAAATAAACTAAATATTAATATAATTAACACACCATAAAAAAAATAGAAGTTAACAACCCCCACCCAGAGACCAAACGTATACCCCTCAAATGGAAATAACAGATAGCATTCATCATTTCGTTTATAACCAATTGTTGTTTTCAACACTACTGGTTATAAACGGGACATATCAACGAAACACCGTTTTTTAATATACAGCTTTCCTCCCATTAAGATCCAGAAAGTACGAAAACACCAATTCAATAAACAAAAATAAACAATCACGTTAAGTCCATAAAATATCATTACATCATCTTTTTCAGCACTATATCGAACAATTTATCCGATACATAAATTTATTCCCAAAAACGACAACAAGAAGCACCCTAATTTCACAAACCCAAACGGCAAACTTCATAGCCGCCCCTTTCGTATTTCTTCAGACTAGGTAAAACAATAATATTACAAATCCACAAAAGAACAAATCAATAAATAAATAAATAAAACTTGCTAGGAAATAACATGAAGGCCTTTCAAACACGATCTAACATCGAACTCTCTTAAGTCTTAGTTAATCACTATCCCACACCGGATTTTTTTGGGGACTTCCTCAGAGATAAACCGTTTTCTGTCATTGTTGACGCCATTCCCTATCGGACGTGACTACAATCGTTTCAGTTTGCCGATGATTACATTCGGCACAGAGATTTACTAAATATGTCTAAATCTGCCCTTTTAGATGAAACCGCGGTACATTAATGAAATATGTAATATAGAGTATCTAAATAAATTAAATCTCTCTCTCTCTGTCTCTGTCTCTCTCTCTCTCTCTCTCTCTCTCTATATATATATATATATATATATATATGTGGGTGTGGGTGTGTGTGTGTGTGTGGAGGAAAAGTTTAAGTTACTGAATTAAACTAATGCAATACTATTCCTGGCTTAAAGTAATTCCTATCTGGAGTTTCATCAAGTCTCCAAGATATATTACAAAAGTGAAGTTACAATCAAGCTCAATAATCAAAAGTTGATATCAATGAAATGTTTAATATATTCACAGAGTTATTTCAGAAGTTCAGAAAACATTAATTATGATTTAAAATATATGTAATTTGCTCTGGAGATCAATACACAGCCATGTTACTTTCCATATACGCACGCTTCTACAAAATGTTTTCATTAGTAAAATTACATTTAAGAGAAGATACATGATGTAAATGATTTTTGTCATCAGTATATTTCAAAACTTATCACTTTTAAAACACAGGTTACACACCATAGATCCTCAATGGAAAAGTATTAATATATATATATATATATATATATATATATATATATATATATATATATATATATATATATATATATATATATATGTGTGTGTGTGTGTGTGTGTTTCATGTATCCACATGAAAGTTTTATAAGGAGATATCATTTTTATGTATCAATTTTCAGTATTTACTTCAACGGTGCTCGATACGCAAGTAGAGCCTCGTAGTTAGCTATGAAAATATATTTATGGCAATCAAGCTACACAGAGGTTCCCGCGTTTCATCCCCGGGGTGGGGGGGATCTTCAGGCTAAAATGCATTTTAGTCTGGAGATTCCCCCCAGGGAAAACGCGGGAGCCTCTGTGTAGCTTGATTGCCATAAATATATTTTCATAGCTTACTATACATATATATATATATATATATATATATATATATATATATATATATATATATATATTTAAGAAATAACTTAGAAAGCAAAATCACAAGATTATTTCTCAAATAAATATAAACAATATAATGTTTTATGATATCTAGACATTTTTTTTTATTTTTACAATTTGTTTTCTTCAGTGTCGACATACAAGTACGTACGTAAACACATTGTCTATATATCATTGTAAAGGACTTGTTAAGGCCGAATTATTTAATTTCTTATATTGTTTTCATTTATTCGAAAGACAATCGTCTTGCATCGTAAGGTTGCTATATACATTAGCTCTTATATTTTAATTAACTGGTGCTTCTAATGTAGTAATATTGAATCTAATTACTGTACACACGTGGCAACGTTTCTCTACAAAGATCAGGGATTTTAAAAACAGTCCCCAAGAACACGAGATAAGCCGGATGTGTACGGCGGTAAGTCCTTATATCTCGACAACGAAGATTGTAATTATAATTTTTTAATGAAAATACTTTAATGAATTTAGAACAAATAATCATCATAAAATTTACGTAGTTTTTATTAAGGAGAGTTAATTCAAAACATATAAGTACGAAACTAAAATATACCATGTATCATTGAGAGAAAACCATTTTAATGGGGTTGAAATTACGATGAATTAGTGTATAAGCATAAATACATTAAAGGTACAGTTATCTAAAATATCAAACCAACCTTCTAATATCACTAGTGTTATGCCGAAGGTGTATGCCTCCAAAATATACTTTAACATAAGCGTAAGAAAATAAAATACAAAATTTGACTATAATCGGCATTCGATGTGTTATAACATATCGTTGTTTTGAGTTATTAATATAATCTAATTCTCATACACACGTGGTCGAAACTATTCTACAATTAGGTGATAAAATGTAATATACATTTAAAAAATATATACCAATTCTATGATAAGAAACTGCATACAGGTGACCACATGAAGTCTACGATCAAAATAGATGTAACCTATTCATGATCTGTTGTTACATGTTGACAATCATCCTTTTTGCACTTTGAAGAGAGTGGTTTACATAACGAATAGAAATTAGATGTTAAAACATATATTTTCACACAGACATATACACATACACACAGGCATATATATATATATATATATATATATGTGTGTGTGTGTGTATATATGTGTGTGTGAGGCCTTACACCTACCAACTGTATTAAAAAAAATATAATGATTGGTTAATTTGTTTAGAAGTAAATCCTGTAATACAAACATATAAACATATACACCTATTTAAATGTATATAAACATTATCGTTCATTTGTTGGCCACTTTTCTGTTAGATTTCCTTCCTGTGAGCTACAACAGGTCGTTTTCAATTTCTATGTTAACATCATCCTAATAAGTAAGCAATTATAAATCCCCCTAAAATATTCTTCATCGTTCAATTGAACATCTATCCATGTGATCGCGTCTTATTCTCGAGTGTCTTGATAAATAATGACTTAGTAGTACGGCATGATTTTTGTTGTTGGTAGAGAGAGCGGTTTTTGTTTGTTTTACTTACAATCGCCGTTGCATACTCATCTTCAGTTGATTAACTGAATTCCTTCGAGACGCTTTGGGGACGTATTTTCCTTGGTTCCATTTTTCATCCGAAAGAATTCCTCGTACCTTCTCCTTAAATGTATGATGAATAGGAATTATATAATCATGTTGCTATTCCCCTCCTTTGAGAGAACGATTTTACTTTGGAAAAACATATAAAAACGTAGACGTATTCCATAAATCTTACGAATAATAAAATGGCCGGTACACATTATACTAATTTTTTTAATAACGCAATTTTATATGAACAATTTTAATTCCTGCATCCAAAATCTATCATCCATGAACATTAACACACATCTTATATATCAATTTACGTACAGACCTTTTACACAACTTACAACAATGTCTAATTAATGAACTGTTTTTGCGCCCAAACCATATATATGTCTATGTAATGTTATTTATCTCAATAATATTATTTTTAACATTTTATACACACACTCTTTGCGTGTATTTTAAGTAACTGATTTCATGGATCACGATCATGCAATCGTTGAGCTCCAAGAAAAAATGTCTCTTAATCTAGAAGCAGACGAGGATAAATCTGACACTAAATATCTATTTTAATTGTCGTTTCTATTTTGGCATCAGAAAGACAGAAGACGCGATGCGACGAAGAAGGATTTCAATTCGTCAAAGTTTCATCGCTGTTCTTTTGATTCAAGAAGTGTTCACGTCATAAGCTATTCTTGCGCTCTCCTGCAACTCGTCTACACAGCGTGTACATGTGTTGCCGCATCTCATTCAAGGCTAGCAGAATTCTAATTTATCCGTGAAGTGTTATTTCTCATCACTTTACTCGATCGTAGTGGAACAGGGGCAAGAGGTCGCTTAATAAAGAGAGAGAGAGACTTTTGATGGCATCGATTTTCACGTGTGCAGACGCTAACCTCTATCTATTATGTCAACATAAAAATTCAAATGACATTCAACATCTGATATATTATAATAATTAGCGGTTAATCCTAAACTTAATTATGTAAAAAATATTTAATTAGTTCTTAAATAATAAAATTATATCGTTAATGTTTTTTTATAAATGTTCTGATATGTTGAACTCTTCAAAATTATTACATAATATATATATATACATATTTATATATATATATATATATATATATATATATGGCATAACCATGCCCTGTTGAGTCATAGGCAGTACCACTTATAATTCGAGTTTGATTTCATTCGAAAAGTCTTAAAATGTGACACATATGTGCTTGCGTAAAATATCTGTTTTTGCATATCCTTTCTTGAATAACTAAAAATAAAAATGCCCCCTGAAAAATGTTTAAAATACTCCAAAGAAACTGAAATGTGTAGAATACTTATCTATGAACACTCATGTTTCACATTTCGGAATTTCACAAAAATCAGAGCTATCTTATGTTTAAATGATAACTTGCTGCCTAAATATATATAATATATATATATATATATATATATATATATATATATATATATATATATATATATTTATATATATATATACATATATATATATATATATATATATATACATATATATATATATATATATATATATATACATATATATATATATATATTTGTATATATATACATATATGTGTGTATATGTATATATATATATATATATATATATATAATTACGTATAAATAAATATTATTAAAAAACATATTCACATGTGTTTCATGTCAAACCTGCAATCATCAGTATGGGAGGAGAATATCCCTGTCGGATACACGGTTTGAACCCCGATACGAAACTTATGTTTGACTATTACGGAACCCCCCCCCCCAAAAAAAAAACAGAGTTATTTCTATTGGACCAAAGTAGATAGTTATTGCCCTTGCATGAAGAGTTGTCTGCCATGACAGTTGAAAAGTAAACACAACGGCCGTTAAGATCAGACTAAGCATAACGCATCCAGCGGTTTTCTACATTTCATTTACTCGGTGTTTTTGTTAAATAAATTTGTTAAAGGTTCAACGTCGTCCTTTGTTCAATTTTGGGTGGTTATTAAACCGATAAACACGTATAAAAATTAGACGTAACATTGACTCAGTAGCCGGGACGCGTAACAATGCTCCACTACACATTAGCTAGACATAGAAAGTAAATTAACATCTAAATAGAAAATACGGCGTCTATCCAGCAATTAGTCGAAGGCACTCAATAGACGGGGCATAGAGTCATGCATTACGCTTAATGACGGCTTGTTTTCAACTCTACTTAAAGTGGTCTTTTTTCATATATATATATATATATATATATATATATATATATATATATATATATATATATATATATATATATATATATTGGCTTTACGAATTTATATTCAAATTATTTACCTCAAGATCTGAAATTCGATCCATACGTTTAGCTTATCAGTTGTCTAGCCATACACATACCTCTATTATACTAAACAACACATGGTTCTTTATATAAAATATCTAATTATTAATTTATAATTAATGAGATCAATAAAAGGGAGATGACTGTTTGGGAATAATTGATTGTTTCGATTAAAGCAGTAATGCAAAGGTGGTCTCGTTTGGTTGAATTCTCTTAGAAAAAATTAAATAGTACTGATAAATGCTGTATTTACACGTCTCATTCACACAGTTGGTTTGTTGTTCTATCTGTCTCAAAGTCTAAGATTCGATCCATGCCGTCAGTTGCCTATTTATATTGAAACACTGATTAGCGGTTTATTAGAGTTTCGCTTCAAATACACCGGTGTACCGTTTATTCGTCCCCATTAAATGGCTTCCCGTAAATATATATTACTGACACACATATAGAATATTATAACTATATAATTACATTTCGCAAATAATTTTGCGGTGAATTTCATTACTTTTTAGGGTTGGGATTTCGAATGTCAATATCTTACATTCAGCGTATATTAATAACGGTAATGGATACGCTGTATTATTTAGCATTTTGACATAGGAGTATAGAGGAAGTTACAACCACTGATAGTGTTTTGCTTACTACATTTATGTAATACTTATTTTCAAAGGTTCTTCATTTGAAATACACACAAACGAAAAAGTATTTATTGAAAGAAACTATTGCTGCATTACTTGTTTCATCCAAGTCGAGATATTTTTCGGTTACACACTTACAAAGTTGTTGTTTGTGGGATAAATTTAATTTCCTTTTTTTAATATTATAAACTTTAATTAATAATAATAAAAAAAATGATATGTTAATTCAATTTTTTGTTTAGTATACTTTAATATTCAAGGTAATTAGGTAGCTTCAGGTTATAAAAGAAAAAAAAAAATTTGTTTTATTCGGTGAATCGGAGATTCGCAACAACAAAAAAAACGGTGAAGCGTTTTATCCGTCCCCTGTCAATGTTTAGTCTATACTTATATCGATTTCCCAACTATCATAATTAAACAATTGTATGGAGGCACGTTCGATAGTTTAAAATTATTGACTTTAATTCTAAAACTATTATATATTTATTTAAAATTATTATAAAGTATAACAGAATTCACTTGATATCAAGAAATTGTATGGAAATACAACTCCAGCGTTTACCGGTAGTACTTACTACACGTCGTTTGTTATCATAAATGCTTAGTACACTTCTGGGTACATTATAATAAATCATTGATTTTTTACAATAGTTTTAAAATTTCTTGCAAGAAGAATTACAAATAAGTGAAAAATTAGACTATGCTTTAACTTCCTATTTAACAAATAGCATCAGGAACATGATTATATTTTGATATTTTTTCTATACTTCATCCATCGTGAAACAGCAGATACATTTATCTAGTATATAATAAAATGGCATGATTAGAAGTACTGTGCAAATTGATATTATTATATTTTTGAAATAAATAAAAATTATAAGATGTTAAGGGGTCGTTAGTAAATTTATCAAACGATTTTTTCGGAAAACTGTCCAATTCTCTAGCGGAATGTAGGAAAGCGACATTATCATCATTTTATTCTTCATTTCTCTGTATATATTGTTTCTGGATATGCGGCCTTCTACGTAATGTTTTTTTGGACTTTTGTCTAGGAGCAAACTGTATTATCTGTTTAGATTCTACACTTAATCTTTTCTGTTCTCGATCAGTGCAGTAAGAAATACTTCTAGACTGAGGTACTTTTTATTCTTCTTCCAATACCGAGTGTCTCATGTTCGAGGAGACGGATTTAACACACATTTAAAACAAAACTTGTGTTAAACTCTGCCCGTGTGGGGAGGTAAGTAAATAGGAACAATTCCGTCTTTTAAAGAAAGTTTACGTTTATTTTCGGTTTTATCTGTTGCTGGCACAATGTTTCGAAGAACGCAGTAACCAGTTTTGACTAAACTTATGGATAATCAAATGTTAGGGTTTATTAGAAACATTGTAGAAATGTTCATTACTCTATGTTTGAAAGTCATAACATCAATGCGTTTTTTTTGGAAAACAAAAGCCGATAACAGGACTTTAAGTGGTTATCAATATATTTTCCACACACTATTTTATCCGAATTGAAACGTAATTTATGGTTGCATTTAGACGATTTATTGAACAACCATTTTCTCAGTTTAGGGACCTTTATAAGTTGTTTAAGTTGAGGATGAACAGTTTTATTTTGCAGAAAAAAATTCATTTACAATTCTTACATTGATGCTGATGAGTTTTTTCCACGGGGAACTCTTCATCCTGATCTATCTCTATATTCAAGAAAAAAACTTTCATTACTGAATTTTGTAAAGCATATTCCGCGCGTGATTTTCTTCAGGCATCCTGCTTCATAAGCTGAGTGAATATGTTGATGTCCTTCGAATATAGCGTTACCTTTCTAAATACATATGTGCCCCAAATGCTTCGTGGATACTATTATATTTTAAAGGGTTCCAGCAGTATTTTTTGTTCATGTGAAATAAAATTTTATAAAGTTAAATGTGTGCGAATACATATAGATATATATATATATATGACACACACATATTATTAATTCCGTTAGACACGCTCATTTATTATTACGTTTCGAACAATTAAAATCCGTATCAAGCTTATGGGATGAGGTAATATATACAGATTTCCACATATATATATATATATAGAGAGAGAGAGAATGCTAAATTATTTTAATGAAATTCATTTTACGTTAGATAAAACTGAAAATATAATTATATGAAATTCCAATTTACCAAATGTAGGAGTAAATCGTTTCGATGTATCCTGCAAATTCAATTAGTCAACCGTTTAAAAGAAAATGGGTTATAGATATATTCATAAGGAAATTATTATATTAGAACGGAAAAGAATATAATAGATATACACTAGTGCAGAATAGATGCAAAATGGCTATATTGGGTGAATCTCGATCAAATAATGAATCATACAATATGAGATGTAAGTGTAATAACAATGTAGATAATCTGAAAATATATATGTTATAAATAGAAGTTAAGGTAAAAGCAGCTTAAAAAATCAGACTTACACATTCTACTTTTTTTTCGGTCTGAAAAATAATTTCGAGTTTAAAGTTAGATATAAGTTTCGCATATAATTTTCTATAAATGATCACTCTCACTTGAGCCGCCAGATAGTAATTATCACCCACCAGATCGCATTTTACATAATATCTAATAAAATAGTTTAATGGCAGATAAAATTATGTGTGTTTTACAGGGTAAACCCCTTTGGCATTGTTATGCTGAACAAATAACACCCGGTAAGAAATAATGACTTACTTTTCGTTACTTAAAAAGTTGGTAGTATGGTAAAAGTAGAGCTGTACAGCCTATGCTAATTCATAATTGGGTACTAATTTCCGTGACTGCCCGGCAGCAGCAAGCCAACAGCTAACGGAAGCGTCCGAGACCTGCCGAGTCGGCAGACGACAACAATGTAAGACGATGAATATACGAAAAAGAAATGCATATATTTTTATACAAAAAATGAAATAAATGAACAAACCCATAGCTGAAATAAATAAACTTTTTTATTATTATTATTTTTTAACCATTTTTGTAAGAACTTTTGTAGAAACGCTAACTTTTTTTAAACCATTTTTTTTTAACTAAAATAAACTGTTTTTTTTAACTTTAAAACGCGAAAATAATAGAAACTGTTTTTATTTTCTAACTTTTTTAAACCATTTTTTTTTTGCAATTACGCATTGTTTTGTTTTTTTTTCATTATTTTAGCTTTTTTTGGGAGGGTTTTTCTTTTTTTGCATTACGCATTTGTTTCCTTCATTACAATCTTTTCCTGGAGGGGTAAGGGCTTGTTTTTCGTTTTTGGAGGGGAGGGGGCTCAGCAGAAATACAGGCAGAAGAGGAGGATGGGGTCGTTTCCGAGGATGTGGAAGGAGGCGGAGCATATTCTGGGACCACAGGTATATCGTCTTCAAAATTGTTGCAATATCTAGTTTTGACCGCGAAAATAAAAACGTCCCCGATCGCAACGAAATCCAAGCCCGGCATTCCTGGGTGGGGCATCTCCAGGCATATTTTCCGTCACATTCTAGCCGGAAAAGTCGGCCGCCGCCGCAACATCGCATAACTTTTGCCAGCAGAGCTTTCTGCTGGCAAAAGTTAATGCACTGCTCCGGAGAGGCAATTGTACGACACAGCACTTCGAAATTCATTTTCTACAAGTGCCAATTGTCTCTCTTTCAAATCAATATCGTCTGCCCGCCTCGTTTTCGATTTCGGCAGGTCTCGGACGCTTCCGTTAGCTGTCGGCCTGCTGCTGCCGGGCAGTCACGGAAATTAGGGTCAATATCTCAACAAGTACCCATAATTGTAATAATTAATGTTCATGATAACACTTTAGTATAAAAATGGCAATGTTTAAAAGTGATAAAAAATATGCCTGCTTTTAATCCTACCATCAACTCTGAATCCGGGATTTAATAGAAGAAATACATTTTAAAATAGGCGGAAACAACGTGAGAGTAGCGGGAGCGTTAAATGTCACGTTTAATCTACGTCACCGTTAGAAGTTAATTTCCCTCCTGAAAAGTATGTTTTTATTTTACTTATAATATATTCTAATATATATTTTAGACATAAAAAATAGGAAACATTGGCTAAAACATAGCCAGGCACAATTGATCTCCAGGGAATTTTAAAAACAGCTGTGATTTAAATAAAAAGGATGCATGTCCTTTAAAACATATTCTGGCCTAAGAATAGGTGATGATTTTACGTTAACTTTATATATGAAAGTCTAAAATATGTATTATAATTTCATTTTATTTTTTAGGTTGTTCTGTGTCAGTAAATTAGCTTAGAGTGCAAGTCTCCAATAACACGACCGTTTAATTTATGTGAAATATAAAACCAACATTTTAAGTTTAAATTTGAAATATAAACGCCTGAAATAGAAGAACATCTCTATTATAATCATAGTTCTAATTCACTCGATGCAAATCAGAGGTGGAAGAATATAAATAGAAAAATGAAATCAATAATGGAAATATTTCTGAAAAGTTTATCTATTAGAAAACATAACGTGGGAGAATTATTGGCAATCTTGTAAAATTAAAAAAAAATAAAGCGAGAAAAACTTGAGAACTGAATCGGAATTCTATCAAAATAAAAATACAAAATTAATTAAAATTATGTTTCGGAATAATCGGATATTAGGTGTGATTATTGTTATCATTTAATGATTATATTTCCGTTATTTCACCTTATGTAACGAACCTTCGTAATACGCATTGATAGTAGGAGAAGAATAGAAATAGCAACTTCTGAATTTGGACGTCTAAAATAAAACATATAAAACAAAAGGAACATGTAAACACCTCTGTAGTTAAGACTTTACAATGTATTTATTATTTCTATGTATATGCGGCAGAGAAATGGACTATACTGGCAGTACATGAAAGAGCAACTTAATGTTTTTTAAATAAAATTGTTAAGAACAATCCCCGAAGTAACTTTGCGAGCTATACAAAGAAATGCAGATATAAGAAAGATGCTTAATTATAAGATCACCGATGTTATTCGACATAAATGATTAACATGGTTTGGACATGTTTCCGCTAATCAGACTCCAGCTATGCAGAATTAATAATATAAAGTGGATTCTATTTTAGTAACATCAGGAAAACGACCACCAAATATATAAGATGACCAGATAAAGTTTAAGACTGGAATACCGCTCTTGACATATTGGCCCCAAGACGATGATAAATAGCGGAATTTGGTGTTCAAGCATATTGCAAAGATCCATAAGGTATGTAAATAACTCAAAATAAGTCAACCTCCATTAAGTTCGACAGAAGGATTCCAAAATCCGACTAGAAGGTTCCCAAGTTCGAAAGTGTACACCCGTAGAAGATCGATTATTACCTCGACCGAAATATTCTATAAATAATAACCGAGATGAGAACAGTAGTCGTGATGATCCTTAATATATACATTTGATGTAAATAATTAATTAAAACATTTGAAAACTAGACTATTTAATACAATGGAAAACATTCCTTACATTTTTCTGTCTTTTACTATTGAAACACAACTTATCAAGGCAAACACACGTGAGGATAAAGGTTAATGAGATGGATAGATTGTCAGTTGAATGATGATGGATACTGTGAGACTCAGAAAACAGTAATTATTCTCCTTTGGTCGCAAACATTGCTCATGAAATGTTAGAACAAAATAGGTGGAAGCCAGAGCTACGAAGTTGTTGTCGAAAGTAAACCAAACATCTACTGCCTACTGTACATCTATTAGTGCATATGAAGACATGCTGGTATTTCTAAGAAAATAGTACACATTTTAAGAGAGGTTTTGACATAGAATTATGAAGATCAAAATTGATAAAAAATATTCTGGATGACGTTATATATCCTCTGATAGGTATCAAGTTTCAATATTATGAATATTGTTGAATTTGATATTCATAAATTACTTACCTAATTATTTAAATTCAGAAATAAAAATATTTGCTGATCATATATATCAACTTGTCATGTGATTGTCGGAAGAGATAACACGGACGATTCTAAGATAGCTGTCATATGGAAAAATGCGTGGCAATTGAAATTGAAGACTACACTACAAGTTAAATCCAAGAAATATTAAAGCTAAAAAACATATTAAAATTAAACGAAAGAATGGTATTTCACAGTTGGCTTTGATGATAAGTTTAAGGAATACGATCTGTACATAGTATCGGGAGAAATGGAACGATTTGACGGGTTGCTACAATATTATATTAACGGTTATTATCATTGTTTCATTCATATATATATATATATATATATATATATATATATATATATATATACATATATGTATATATATATATATATATATATATATATTTTTAATTTTATTCCATTATTTTGCTCTGAATTTTCATTGAGCACTCTCATAAACCCGGTTTCAACTTCCTTCGGATTCATACCCCCTGGATATTTGTAACAAGTTAATTATATATATATATATATATATATATATATATATATATATCAATATATATATATATATATGTATATATATAAACGTAATATAGAGTATTTCCAAGAATCTCGTAAATACTGTCTAGACATTGCAATTAGAATGTAATATTTATATTCGAAAAGCATACACATAAAGGTGGGAAAACTAATATAAAAACGTAGATTATGTTACAGCGAGAAATTTCGAAAATATTGATGAACTATATGGTTAGAGAGAATAATGAGATATGATTGAATCGACACTTTTAAAATAAGTAACACAATTTCTAGCTACAGTGGATATTGTTTCTGGTATGTCTCTTCCGTCTTGAAATGTATTGTCATGACAGATTTGAAACACTAAATCTCCCAAGAGAATTGTTTGTTCTTACTAATAGAGCTATACATTTTTGGAACAACTTATCATTTCAAATTACATCAGTGTCTTGAATACTTGGAGATCGAATTGTATGAAATACGTAAAGATGAAAGAGAAGGAAATAAGATTGCTTTTTGGGGAACAATTGGAGAAAATCTGTTTAAATCTTTGTGTGTATATACATACAATATTAATAGGATGATTGTTAGGTGTAGTTATACTAATTTAAAGAGTCGAGTTAAGAAGAGAGTTTAGAATGGAAATACCTAGAGTGATAACACACACACACACACTTTCAAAACTTTCAGAGGTTTTCAGAGAAAAAGCAGACATATTTATTTAAAATATAAGTATATTTATTGACTATTTTTACAGGTGCCCTAAGTATATTTCTTTAGTATATATTTAACTATTTTAGAATCTAACACATTTAGTGTAAAACAGGATAAAATAATTTGCGGATACCACAGCGTATCCATAGAATGAGTAATACATACAAATATCATATCTTAAACCAATCCCAGGATGAGTAACAATCTCAAAAGACATCCTAATAATGAAACGCGAGAGAACGAATTGATTTATTCACATCCTTCTTAATTGGCTTTGCATAAAAAGTGTTAGATTTCAAAATATTTAAATATATACGAAATAAATTTACTTATTGGAATTTGTTTAAAATATAATATATTATATATATATATTATATAAACATATAATATCCCTATGTATTACTTATCCCTATAGCTTATATGATAAATGGTTCAAATTATCCTAGTGGTTTTACTTCAAGTAACAACACTTAGCTGTATACTCATTCTTGTCCTGGAATCCGGTAACACCAAAATACCATAAAATGAAAATACTATAACATTGTGAACTGCTCAATTGGGTAAAAGTTGAATTAATGATCTTCCCTTTTATACTAACTAAACGTTTAAGAGGTAAAAGGAGAACTTTAGTTGCACATTCGGATATATATATATATATATATATATATATATATATATATATATATATATATATATATAGAGAGAGAGAGAGAGAGAGAGAGAGATAGAAGAAAAAAGAGTGATAAATATGTGACGATTGTCCAAATTTATTTCAAATTTCAATTGTTCAATGCAAAGTGTATTCAGTAATAAACTAGTGTTTATTATTCTTTCCTTAAGCCAAGGCTTTTCAAAGATCGAAATCTTATCATCAGAGGAGAAACCCAGATGGATAAGTTGGCTTCCGAAAAAAACAAAGTTGCATCTTTGAAAAATATGAAAATTATTATAAAAAAATTATTATTAAAAATTAAAAAAATTATTATTAAAAAAATAATATATATATATATGTATGTATCCCATATAGAGATGAAGTGTTAGCCAGAGGAAGAAGTCCCTTGATTTCTGAGATTGACACGGAAGTAAAGCGAAAAACGTTGTCCTTAGAATCTGCTGTCGATTCCATAACTCACTTTACTCCATTTTAATCATTCGGATAAGCCTAGTCTGACACACAGATATTTCATATTTTACACTTTTACAAAAATACAATGGACTATCTGTTTTGTAAGGAGTATACCTATATTCTGTGTGTTCTCCGGTCAACAAAAAACAACTGAACACACAATTACAAAGCTTACACTATCTGACTGAGCGGGAATATGTTCATGCTATATGTATTGTAATAGTAATTAACTTAGGAGTGACCAGGGAGCAAATTACTGCATGGATGAGCAAAACTAATTGACTTTTTTTCATTCGTACTGGTAGCTTTTTTGAAAAAAAAAATGAAATTAGGTCAAAAGGTCAGTCAGGTTAATTTTTCAGTTTATTTTGCTTACTTTATTTTATTCTTTTTTTCTCTATTATATTAATTCAGTCGTCAGAGAGGTAGAGAGAGTGAGGGTCGGATAAGGGGGTGAGAGAGAGAACTAGAAGGAGAGTTATATAAAAAAAGACTTTAAAAGAAAAACTTAACACACTTTTTAATTCTTCTTATGTTAACCTCGTCTAGCTTACAATAAAGGTGACTTAGTAATATATCTTCCCTCAGTTACTCTCTCTCTCTCACAAATTATGAAGATTAGAACATACGAATGAGTAAAACCTCTTCAAAATGAAATGTACGTATTGATCGTAAGTTGCCGTGTGTGGCATCCTTTGCATTAAACATGAAATGTAATGTTCATCCGAAAAGATAATGGGTTTCGGGTAACTAAGACAAACGTAGTGCATTGGTGAATGTGTTGCTGTGATCGCCAGTATAAAGCTTCCGATTTTCAATAGCACGGTCATAAGACTATTAGGACAATTTACCACCTTCGCTAGTGGTAAAATATGCAAGGTTTGCGCTGAAAGTTGAGATTCAATATATAGTAAAAACATTGCGACGACAAGAAATAAGGTAATGGAGCTGTATCTGTATTCATATTTCTGTCATATATATATATATATATATATATATATATATATAATAGATAATAGTAGTTTGTTTGAAGCATTGCTGTTAATAGTAGTAATATGTTAAGAAGGCTGAGGGCAATGCAGAGTGCCGGGTAGGTCGTAAGCTGGAATGAACAAAAATAGTAAATCGAAGTCGGGGGACTTACTATTTATTTTTCTTTAAAATCTTACATACACACAAGTGTGGTGTCGGCTGTTTGTGTGTTGTTCGAGTGATGAATAATAATCATTTATTGAATATTTCGGGAAAATATTCCCTTTGTCAAAAATAATAAACACCAAAGGAAAAATCCGTCTGTGTTGAGAATTCATCAGATTGGTTGCCAGAGAGTAGAGTTGAAGAAAACCAGTCCCGCAGATAATAGAAATTAATACATTTCTAAATTATGTTTTGTATATAAATGTAGTGTTCAAAAATATGGGTGTCATTGTAGATAAATAATTGGATATGGTATGGTCATTAACTAACTGTCAGTATTGATAATATTTTTATGTTTATTTTTTTCTGCGTGTTGGTGTTTTACTTCTGCTTTTTTGTTTTGTTTTCATATCAAGTAATTAATTAATCTTTTTTTTATATTATTATTAAATTATGTTAAATGTTATTATTCAAAAAATATTAATTGTGGATTTAATTAAATTAGTTTATCGAATTAATGTAATGTATTACTTATTATAGGATTTAATATATTTAGTTTAGGCTTAATTGAATCTAGTGTAATTAGGGTTTGACAGTAAGACAGTGTAAGGGGAATCTTAAATTGGAATTAATTCATATATTCAGTCGATAGTAGTCTGTGTATTAAGTTATATTATTTATATATGTGTGTATTAATTTTTATCTATTTATTCTTTATTTTCTCTTCTTTTTTATTTATTATTTATTTTTTTATTTATTTATTGTTTGTATATATTTGAATACATTTTATATGTATTAAGATATGGGGTAATTGTGGCAAGTTGTTCAATTAATTAATTATGCCAGAGTAGGAAATGAATTATTTTGGTGGAATAGTAGGAGTAGGTCAATAATAGTTTTAGGTTGTTAGGGGTTGTTATTCCCAGTTGACTGAGGGCGTGTTGAGATAAATGTGTGTATGGGGAAGGCCTACTTGATGATTTGAGTGTAATGGGAGGAGGGGGTAGTAGTAGATGGCTTAATGCAAGAGGAAAGTAATCATGAAATTGAGAAGTGGAATGAAATAGAGAAATTGGAATACAAGGAGTGTTAGATATGAGGGTGGGTCAGTGGGTGAGATGGTAAATTACAGTAAGTGAAGATTGTGACGTTGATAGAGTGGGGGTTTTAATCTGAAGATGAGGATCTATTATGTGATTCTTATGTCCCCAATATTTCTTATAGAGGCAAGGATAGAGAAGCGGATGTCGCGTTTGGTAGTGTGGCATCGGGGTGTCTGCTTGTTGAAAGAGGACATGCGGGCGTTCATATGCTCTTAGATACGTAGGTGTAGCGGTCTTGTTGTGATTCTTATGTAGAATTTGTTGCATTTTCTGCACTGTAATTTGTATATACAGTTGGTGCGATGGCATAAAACAGTGACGGGGATAGGGCAGTTGGCCAGTGGCAGGATTCAAATGTGTGGGTAGTATGTTTCCTAGATAGATATGGCACAAGGAGGTACCAGTGTGGGTTAGTTGGATGTCAAGGTTTTCTTTGTGTATAGCCTTGCAGATGAAGGTAGTGATTTTATCACTAAAAAGGGAGTTTTAAGAAACAGGTGTTGTAGAAGGTGCAGCGTCTTCATGTTTTGGACTTATTTAGGTAGGCTATGATGGGAGTGGGGTAGCCAGTTGTTCGGAGAGTTTGATGGAAGATGTTAGTTTGTGTTATTTTGTCAGCAGTAGAAGAACATTTGTTTGTATGCGGGTGATCTCATTGTGAGCATAAACTATTTTGATTTTTATGGGCAGGGCAGACTTAGAATGTATAAAGAGGCTTTTGTAGGCGGGTTCCTATAGAAGTTAGTATTTATGAAACCGTCTTCTATGATGTTACGGTTGAAGTCAATGAGAGAGAGAGAGAGAGAGAGAGACGGAATCCTTGGGGTGTTCTATGGTGAATGTTATTTTGTGTTGTTAAAGATGCTGAATATTTGAGTGGTTTCATAACGAGAGGATGTGAGGATAAGTATGTAATCTATGTATCTGGAGAAGAATACATAGGAGTGGCAGGTGTTTAGTGATCGTTACTTTAACCGGTTTATGTAGGTGATGGCTAAGAGACCGAAAAGGCTAGAACCCACGGGGAGACCAGTGATTTGTTTAAATGGGTGTTGTGTGAAAGTTAAGTAGGTGTTATCGATGATGATGCATAAGAGTGTGAGTAGAGTCCGATGAGTTCTACGCTGTCAGATGAATATATGTGGTCTGTGATGAGGTCTATAGCTGGGTGTGCGGGTATTAAATTGTAGAGGGAGACGCCGTCGAGGCTGAATATGTAGTCGTTAGAATGTAGTTGCTGCCGTTGGAGTGAGTGGGGTCTGCTAATGACATGTTCGGGGCTGCTGACGTGCGGGGAAGGTGGTGAGTAACGGTTTGAGTAGCTGAGAGAGTATTGATTTACTCCTCTCCAGGAGTTAGGCACAAGGCCAGTTTTATCTTACTCCCACAAGTAAGATGTGACCCAAGGTCGGGTCGGGAAAGTGGGGTTTAAAAATTGCCTGGACAGCCCCGTCGGTATTCCTCGGTAGGGGCGCCTCAGGCAGTAAGCAATAAACTTACTCCTCCCCAAAGAGGGGAGGCGAAGCCTGGGAGGGTGGACCTCATAGAACTGCACAGGGCAGACCCATAGATCGGCGTAAATCAAGCCCCGAATACAATACCAGTCTATGTGGTGCAGTATCCATCGGAACGGATACTACACTTTGATCTTGACCAAAAGGCTGAGAGAGTAGCCAGGGAATTATTTAGAGTTGTCCTTCGATGCTGAAAACTATAAGTCTAATTTGCGTGGGGGATGTATGTGTGCGTGTGCTGGACTTGTGTGTTTTAATGAGGTGGTAACAGGTGGGGAGTTTGCTGTTTTTGGTGGTAAATTTAGTTTTGTATTTTTGAGGAATGTTACGTGTAATACAGATTTGAGACCAGGTGTTGTTAATGGGGTGTTGAACTAATGTGGCTGCAATGTAAGGGCCGGGACTGTATAGGGTGTTGTTGTTAAGGTGTCCAAAGGCGAGCGCGTTGTAAGAGTATCTAGATATGATTCAGAATTCCCTTCCTTTATCAGACGGTATGTAAACTAGATTTTTTTATTTCATGTTTTTTAGACTAAGGCGTTGGGAACTGGTGATGTTAGGGGTGGTGTGGGGTTGTTCTTCGCAGAATATATCAAAGATGCTCTGTTTTAATCTAGAACATGTTGGGTCAAGTAGGTGTTTACTGGGTGGTGGGTGTAGTGGGTGGTCAAGTTCGTATACGGGAAAGGTAGTATATATATATATATATATATATATATATATATATATATATATATATATATAAATATAGATATTGTTTCATTTTACTTCAGTCAAGAAGGCCCTTCCTGGGGTTAGCACTAGATATCTATGTGAGATGCGTAGCTATTAGAATATTCCATTACAGTTGTCCTTTACCTGTCAAACGTTGAGTGAGTAAAGAAGTAAGAAACATTAATTTTCCTCTCCCCAATTTACTATATGTTAGTATATCTCTCTTGTAGTCTTTTGATCCTACCAGATTAAAGGACAAGAATTTATCTAGTGGAGTATCAAGCTAAGTGTTGGTTCCTGAGAGAACACCACTAAGAAATAGTTGCACCATTTCTCGTATGATAAATGTGCTGAGGGGATCTTATTCGTACTGTAAATGGTATGTTATTTAAATATATATATATATATATATATATATATATATATATATATATATATATATATATATATATATATATATATATATATATATATAGAGAGAGAGAGAGAGAGAGGAAGAGAACTCTTGAAAATAGATGATGTCATAAAAGAAAGTCTGGTAACTGTTAGCAGCTTCCTAGATCGACTAGACTAGACTAGACCAAGGGTTGTCTACTATACTACTACCACACGTGATGAAACTGCCTTTATATTCTTTCGAATTTCTCTGTGCGGATATGCAATGTTAAACTAAGATTCAACAAAGCATTTTAACTAAAGAAAAATGGATTTAATTTTATTATAACTTCAACATTAGAAAAATTATAAACATTTAAAAAATAAAATAAGAAAAATTGGTTACATGGATTTCATGGTTTGGGGGAACATGTTAGCCTGGGTCTTCGGATAACGCCTGTATGAGAGTAAACTTCTACACTAGGTTAATGAATAAAAATAATGAATATATAATGTTACAATTTACTTGCCTCTTAATGTGGGCAAAATTTGACAAAAAGTCTCTTTTTAATGTAGGGAAAATCCATCTCCCTTAATAGTGGCACTTTGGATTGGAACACAAATTAAAATTGCCTCGGCCTACAAGGGTGTCCTCTTCACTGACCGAGGACAGTAAAGATGAATTGTAATGTTGGCACATATACTAAACCATGCTTCTAGCCATCCGACGTTATCGAGTATTTCTTGAAGTACCTTATGTAACATGCTCACATACAAAAATCAATACTTGCATAGTTTCAAAAGTCAATGTTATTATAGACCTTTTCAGATGCATGTGAATATCCAGTTTAACGGATACACTATGCTACACTTTAATATGAAGACAGTGAGAGAATAAACATTACTTAACTGTTATTTATTAAAAAAATTACGATTCAAAGCCGAAAACATTATTTTTCTACTTAAGGGCATACGTAGACAGCACGTAAATGAAATATGCGCATATAATACACAATCTGATAAAATATGTGCATACAGTACTCATATGACAGATGCAGTGTTTTCGGATCGTTGTTAATGCCTTTATTAGAATAGCATTAAAACTACGACCATTACAAAGTTCAAAAAATAAAATGATCCATGCAGAATGTTGGTCTAAAATAGACTATGTGCTCTGCCCCCTAAATCAAAAGTGCCTATCAACCCAAGTGGTCTATGAGGCATCTATCTCCTCAACTGAAAACCCATCCCAGACTAACTATTATATTGGTCTGGCAGGTAACAACTTCAGGGAAAGATTCTACAACCATAAATTCTCCTTCAACAACCCTGACCATCCTGGCCAAACTGGACTTTCACTACACTGCCACAAAATAAAAAACAAAAAAAAGAAACTCCCATAAAAAAGTGGAAAATCTTGAAAAAAATCTAGCACCTGCAAATCAATAAACTCTCCATGTAGATTATGTTTAAATGAAAAACTGGAAATTATCCGCTTTAAAGACAAAAACCAACTCCTAAATAGAAAACAAGAGACATCTATCAACTGTAAACATAGTAGACTCTACCTCCTTAGCAACCCGTATACCCCACCTTAACCCCACACCAACTCCCCACATAATTAAAAAAAATTTTTTTTACAAAAATGAATGATAACATTAACCCCCCATTATACACTACCTCAAAACACATTATAACCCCCTACCCACCCACCCAAATTTACCATCCAACCCCACCCCAACAAGTCCCGATGAATCTATAAATCTATAAATGTATACCCCCCCACTAAACTATCAATAACATCAAATCTCTAAGTATTACCTATAATGCACAGCCTCAATAGCCTCTCAGTCATACTACCAATTCTACCGAAATCATCTCCCACATAAACCCATAACTGGGATAGCTATTAACACTGATATCACTTAGACTAATCTAATCTCAATTACTTAACCCTTCGATTACTATCTTGAACACTTAATTATTGACTGGTACTTAGTCCTTGTCATTGGTAGTAAAACTATAAAAACCTACCATCACTTGTAAACTTATTTCGCCCAATGACTTCACAAGTAGCAGGATGGTAATGATGGTGATAATTATTATTATTATTATTATTATTATTATTATTATTATTATTATTATTATTATTATTATTATTATTATTATTATTACTATTATTATTATTATTATAATCAATATTATTATTATTATTATTATTATAATTATCTTGTTGTTTTGATTTTTTATTTTTATTTTTATTAATGCTATTATCACTGCGACTATCGTAGGTATGATTAGCATTGTTATCATTACTGTTATTGTAATTGATTTTATTAATGCTAAAAATGGTAACACCATTAAACTTCTTTTATAAAATGATTCCACTAGTATTGATCTTAGTATAATATAATCACAATTAAAAAATATTATCACAACAAAATTAACTACAAATAATGAGCAAACTATAAATAACTACATTCAAATAGAATAAAAATAGAATGCAGAAGTAGCAATTAATACCATAAATTAAAATTATCAAACATTATTATCTACATAATTCCCTATTACAACAAAAATGACAGTTATAACTGTAATTATAATTCAATTCTATTCTCATTTTACATTTAACTCACCCTGCCCCCCCCCCGTCGCCCCGGCTGAAATTCAGGTCACTATGGCCTAGACACGAGAAAACCTCCCACGCAATTTTTGAAACATGACTTGTTGGGGTATCCCCCTCCCTTCTCATGTCTCATGTCCCCGTCATAGGCAGAGCTCCATCTCTGTCCCCCCTCCCCCACCCAATGCATCTTCAATTTCCTGTTGACGTAAAACTAAGATCCATGCCATTTGTTTCAATATGTAGCCTGACGATGTTGACGCTATTTGCAAGTGTTAACGAAACAGAATATGTTTTGTCGCAAGTAATGGAATAAAATCATCAACTAAAAATATATTTTGCTCTGAATTTTTATTGAGCACTCTCATAAACCCGGTTTCAACATCCTTCGGATTCATACCCCCTGGATATTGGTAACAAGTTAATTATATATATATATATATATATATATATATATATATATATATATATATATATATATATATATATGAAGCAATGAAAATATATTTATGTCAATTAAGCTACACAGAGGCTCCCGCGTTTCATACCCTCGAGAATCTTCAGGCTAAAATACATAAACAATTGTATCTACTTATGTAGATACATGAAATTGTATATATATATATATATATATATATATATATATATATATATATATATATGAGAAAGTAAAAGAAAAACAAAAATTACGTATATATTCATCAACGGTTTGTCTTTATTTCACATCTTTTCAAGATGTTTGATTTGAAAATATAATATACAAGTACAATATTTTAAAATATGTAGTGCGTTTGTGACGTGCATGAATTGATTTCAAACGAAACGTTCAATAAATATGGTGCGATGTTTACATTGTAAAGAATGTTTTATTTG
Organism: Sepiola atlantica; assembly: GCA_963556195.1. Classification (NCBI taxonomy): domain Eukaryota; kingdom Metazoa; phylum Mollusca; class Cephalopoda; order Sepiida; family Sepiolidae; genus Sepiola; species Sepiola atlantica. The sequence continues at coordinate 94,999,839 of OY744521.1, read as the reverse complement.
TTTTTCGTAAGAATGATAGTCGTTGGAAATCAACATGTGTTGTGAGTTTATATAATGGAATGAGTTTTATTTCTTGTTCTGTTTGTTCCATGTTTTATATTAAACTCATGTAAAATCTCTGTTGTTAATGTGACGAAAATTAGCTAACTTGAATCTAAATTCAAGGTAAGTTTGATTAGTATTAAATTGCTGACTAAAGGAAATACGTTGTAGAAGGAGTTATATGTTATTTAATGGTGTTAGACTTTAAAATAAGTTCTGATTCAAGAAGGCTCGCCGAGATATACTTAAAATTAATTTAATGAGTCTAGCCCGTTTAATTTTTTCAAAAAAATGATCGTGTTGTGACGCATAATGAATAGTGGATTTAGGGTAATTGGTATTTTTATATTACTTCTATATCTACAAATCCTTTCTCTGATTCCTGTTGAGATTCGTTAACGTATATCTGATGCCAATTATTAAATTGGACAATCTATATATATATATATATATATATATATATATATATATATATATATATATATATCCCTTCATTAGACATGAGAGTTTTTGGATAATGTTTTGTTGTTTTTAATGTTTGTTTCATGAGTTGTGATGTAGTTTGTATTGTTGGCATTTCTACTTCATTATTTTCAAAAATCTGTTACACGGGCACATATTAACATTCATATATATATATATATATATATATATATATAATAGTAATTTAGTTTTAGTTATTTATTGCTTATATGAATCGATTATTATGCATCTTGGAATATATATTCTCAGCCACCCGGTAAGTTACATGGGCACCTTATTCTTTAGTAAACTTTACCATTTCGCGGGAGCGCCTTGCGAAACTCGCCCTCCCCGAAGAAAATGTTAAGATGAAATAAATTGCTTTGGCTATAGACAAAACAATTTATAGAGAAAAATTATTTCTCTACATCCACATTTAAGTTATATTAAGTTGTTCATATTAATAGTATCAGTGCTCGTACGTGAGCGTCAATAATATTAGCAAAGTTCTAAACTATTTAAATTGTTATTATGATTTATGCAACATTTAGTCAACGCAACAGGGTATGTAACGTGAGCGGATTCTTTAAAAAAGCTGTCTCAGTTAGATTAGGCTAACCGAAAGAATACTATATCTCCAAAGAAAGAAAGTAAGTTGAATTGAAAATTAATACTATATGCTCTGCTTTTACCCGTGTTTGACGCGTATTCTACTAGTGTATATATATATATATATATATATATATCTATAATAATATTTCAATAAATAAATATTAATTATTTAAATACCTAGAGACATCGATGTTTCATGCTAACGCAATCTTCAGTCTAGGAACTAATTCCCGACCGTCGGTAGGCGCGAACCCCGAACACAAATCGCCACTGATTCGTAGTCGGTGATCTTAACCAAACGGCCATCGTCAACTAGTTAGTAAATAAATATATATAGTTGTATACGTAGGAAGCATTTCTTCGTTGATGCATGTTTTATTAAACAACAGTTACGATTCCTGTTTTTTTTTGTATTCCTCTTTTTACGTTGGCTGACTCTATTTATCTTCCTACCACAAGGTCGGGAAGGTGGGGAAAAAACAGCGCTCGAGAATTTGAGCACTCTGGCCATTGAAAAAAACGTCCTCAGGCGATTAGCAATAAACTAACCCCTTCTCAAAGGGTGAAAAGGCAAAGACTGGGAGGGTGCACCTCCTAGAACTGCACAGGACGGACAACTGATAGACCGGCGTAAATCCAGACCCGAAGGCCCGGACAATACCGGTCTATAAAGGTGACCAACGATCAAATGTTCTGTTCAAGTGTGAACGAGAACTCGCGAAAACTAAAAATGTTTACGACTTCCTTGAGTCTTCATAATGCTCGTGAGGAGTTGCGTAAATTAAAATTTGTGAATTTATTAAGAAAGTCGACTAAAACCTTTTTTTAATTTTTAAAAAATTTTTTTTCTTAAAAGCATTTTAGTATACTTTTTCCTCCATCATATCGAGCTTGGTTGATAATAGAAATGTTTGCTCGAATGATTAAGGTTTCAATTATGTTTATGTATTTTTTTATTTTTAGGGGTGTCATTTTCTACCAGATGTTGGTAAATGGAGCTATGGGGGAAGAGAGACGACATGTGAGGCGGCGAGAGATACTCGTTCATATCATACCAATATATGATTGTTTTGAAAGACATATTCTCCCATTGGGCATTTGAATACATACACATCATTACAAGTTTTTAGTCAACTCTTATCTGACGTCGGGTTATTTCTTATGAATACATTAGTTGTTTTAGTTTCTTTATAGTAAAAAGTGAAACGGAGCTTGTGATGTTTGTCAGTAAGATAAAATATGTTTATGTATCATATATTTAATTATGTTTTCATCTACTTTATAATTAGGGAGATTCTGATTTCAGAAATATAGATTGAAAACGAAACTCATCTACCAATAAAAGATTTTACACTGAACCTGCCGACATTAAACAGACCCTAATTAATAATAAATTCTCAAAAAGCATTGGCTGTAAGGAAATTAAACGCTCTTTAGCCACTATAACAAAAAAAAAACACTAGTACAACTACTACTACTACTACTACTACTGCTATTGCTGCTACTACTTATACTACTACTACTACTACTACTAATAATAATCATAATAATCATAATAATAATAATAATAATAATAATAATAATAATAATAATAATAATAATAATAATAATAATAATAATAATAATAATGATGATGATGAGAGGGCTAGAGAGGACTAGTAAGTATAGAAGATTGTATGGAAAACTCTAAAAAAGAGCTGGAGAAATACATGACTCAACACACGAAAATCCTTATCACTGCAGCAAACGACACTGTTCCAACGAGCAACTCGGGAAACACCGAAACCAGAAATAAAACGACAAAAAAGAAAAGTGGGAAGTACAAAAACTACATGGGCGCTTCAAAAGACTGCCAAGAGAAGAAACCAACGAAAATAGTTGGCCATGGCTTAAAAAAGGGCACTTGAACAGAGAAACGGAATCTTTACTGATGGCTGAACAGAACAATGTAATTAGGACAAACTACATTAAAACTAAAATAGATTAACCTCAGGAAAACAGTAAATGCAGACTGTGTGGACAAAGAGACGAAACAGTAAATCTTATAATAAGTGAATGTAGCAAACTAGCACAAAAAGAATAGAAGAACAGACATAACTGTGTGGGGAAAGAAGTACACCAGGAACTGTGCAAACAATTGCATTCTGAATACGCAGATAAATGGGGCAAACATAAACCAGAAACAGTACTGGAAAACGAAAAACACAAACTAATCTGGGGTCTTGATATACAAACAGGCAAACTCATACAAGCAAGGAGACCGGATGTTATAATAACTAACAAGAAGGAAAAATCTTGCAAAATCGTAGACTTCGCCGTTCCAGCAGTGAACAGAGTGAAGATCAAAGAAACGGAAAAACGAAGCAAATATACGGAACTAGCCAGAGTACTGAAAAGAATATGATGCATGAAGAAAGTGAGTATAATACCAATAATTGTAGGAGCACTAGGAACGATGAACAAAATAAACCTGGAAAAAAGACTGGGAGAAATTGGAATCAAAGTTATCATTGGAACTATACAAAGGACGGCAATGATAAAAACAGCTACAATCTTAAGAAAAATGATTGAATGCGGAAACTAACCCGCATAAGCTGTGAAGGGTCACATGTAATCTAACACAGGAAGAAAACAAAACCACAAAAGGAACACGTCCCAAACAAAGAAACATAAAATGCAAGAAACATTACTATATAAGCTCCCCCCCCCCCCTGAAATAAATTACACCGGCCTCAACTGACACTACACAAAAATGAAGCAATGAACAGAAATAGAAAGAAACACAATCAGCTCCCCGCCCCCACCTCACTCCCAAAAATGGTACCAGCCTAGGCTGACACTACACAAAATATTTGCATAGGTTCAAGGAGGGTGAGACGACTAAGGAGGGACAGCACAAACCAGACCTCCACTTGAAGTGAAGAGACTGATGGAACCTTGGGGAGGCTGATTGTCACCCAGATCCCAGAGAAGACCAATGGTCCATACCAGCGAGAAATCAATGGTAAACGGCTGTTGCAATACTGCAAGTTTATTTGCGGTGACTATCAAAAAGAGATGGAGAATACTGGAAATCTCGGGAGACTTGTTGTCACTCAGACTCCAGTGAATACCACGGGTGGTTGGTGAACTATCACTGATAACCTGTGTGAGAACTCCTAGTGAGTACAACTATTAATAAATTTAAATCTCTATTACCGAAACAAGATACACCCTAATTATCATGTAAATGAAAAATAATAAAAAATATCATACATACACATATTTACCCTACTGACAAAAACCATAAGATCCGTTTCATAATTTACTAAAAAAAAATTAAAACAACTAATTTATTAATCAGAAATAACCCGACGTTAGATAAAAGTTTGCTAACAACTAGTAATAATGTGTATTTATTCAAATGCCTATTAGGAGAATGTGTCTACAAAAAACAATACATGTATTGGTGTGACAACAACGAGTATCTCTCGCCGCCTTATATGTTAACTCGCTCCCCCATATCTATCATTAACAAACATCGGGTTGAACATGACACCCCAAAAAAATATTTCAGAAACATATTAGTAAAAAACACTGGCATCCTCGTTGTCTCAAATTCTACCTGCGTCTCCCCATAAGTGAAGCTTTACTTATTCGAGCAAAAACCTACCATAAACCAACTCGGCATGAGTTTCAAACTTGAATAGATGGATAACAAGAGAACACACACAGGAATTGTCACTGTTTAATCAAACATAAATCAACGAAACAAATGCTTCCAAAGTATACATATTTCTAACTGCATGATCTCGAAGCAAAATATTAACTTAATACCACCAAGTACAAGTTCAACCTAGTCGAACGTGAAGTAAAGAATAGCAAATTGAACATTGGAGAAATTACGAGGGAAATCCAAAACAACAAATATAGATGGCAATCTGAGACTACAGCTGAACAGTACGACAAAATTCCGGAATGGCTCTCGCGTCTTAATACACAACTCAATCTTGAACGCAGACGTGATTATTCTAAAGAAACTTAATAGACTATATAAAGAAAATATTATCCTCCTAGTCTCCTTGACACCACATTAATCTATTTGAAATTCAATTAAGTCCACATCAAAAAGAACTACTTAATATCGTTGAGCCTAAACATGCCATTAGGTAATACACCGTTCTATACCTGGAAAGACGATCCTACCTGCAAAAATACTAAAGTAGGCAAGCGATTGGCGACTGACAACCACACGTAGAGATACTTCAACTTTTCTTTAAAGCTACAGCCTTAGAAATACTGAATGCAGTCCCATGGTGTTACACAACTACAACAGCAGGTAGGTTATATATATATATATATATATATATATATATATATATATATATAATTTCAGAAACCTAAAGATGTATTTACTTTATAGTATTCATGCAAGCTTTCGGTTTTACAAATCATTTCCAAGCACTATTTTTTATAAATAATTGTTGTTTTTTCCTTGGAGATGTAGCGATCTCTCGTGGATGTCCGTGGGGGTGTTGACTGACAATGTGGAAGTCTCTGGTGCCGCACGTGTCTCGTGTGAAAATGTTATAAGAAATATTGGCACTTTTTTTAACTATCGTTACGTATTTGAATATTATATTTTCAAGCAATAAGTGAAATTGAAGGGGCCGGCCAAGTTATCCAGTTTGTCATGTCTGGTTGAATCGCTGGGGAGAGTAGATTACTTGTTTTTTTCGCTCTGCTGGCAAGATGCGACGGGGATTCAGTCTTATTTTGCTCAATTCGGATTTAACGGGTTTTCTAATTAAACAACGAACTTTGATTTGACTTAGGTTGCACATGTCGGGATTTTGGAACTTAGATTGGACTTTTTGTATTATTTGATTTATTTATCATTAACATTGAATATGGACACATTTCGCGACTGGATAACTTTGCCGGCCCCTTCAATTTCACATATATGGACTGCTGTTTATAACTTGGAGTAATGTCTTTCCTGATTATGCTTCTCAATTTGTATGACCTGGATGGACTGTATGGATTCAACAAAAAGTATGTTTTTGGGTTGATATGTTTGATGTTATGTATTTTTATGTATTTGTGTATATAATTTTATATATTTTCAAAGCGTAATTTTATTACCTGTAGTAGTATAACTGCGGTAATGGTCCTCTGAAGAGAAGAATTATCTTTGTACACTCATGAGCTAAGGACTTAAGGATACTTTGCTTGAACTTTGAATTCTAATAAAATTTGATTGACACCTTATTTTATTACTTCATTTTATATTATAATATTAATGCTCTATCCAGTATATTGAGCTTCAGTTTGTATCCGGATGTTTACCTAATTATATGATATTAGTTGATGCTTATATCTTTTGTTGGATTGCTGCATATATATATATATATATATATATATATATATATATAATTTTACTATTTCATGTATCCACATAACATTTCATAAGGAGATATAATTTTTATGGACACATTTTCAGTATTTACTTCAACAGTGCTCGATACGTAAGTAGAGCTTAGTAGTAAGTTACTTACTACTTACTTTATATATATATATATATATATGCAACTGATCCCTTACTAAATATTTGTTTTTATTTATCTAATTCTTCACGGGGCTAACGCGCAATCGCCTTAAAATGCAGAATGTCATCAACGATTTATTTTACAGAAAGTGTAATAACAAACTACTTAAAGTGTTGCAATCGAATGTTCTAGCGAGAGTTACATAAGGTACCTAATATTTATGAATTCCATCCTTCTTGACTGACGTTCAATTTTAACAATTCAATAATGACAATTTGATTGCCGTAGACTTTTCATCTGCAAATTTACTGATAATAAGAAAAACGAGAGTTACAGGGCTGCGACAGTAAACCCAAGGTCAACTTTCTACTTTCCTTCGATATTTTTATGGATATAATTCACTCCAAAATTAATTAATCGATTATTATTAATTTTGGAACACAGTTGTTATGAGTAAGCGTGGTAATGTAGGGTATGTTTAGTTTAAATCCATTTTATGTTAAGAGAGGGCAATCAGGAAGTGGAAGCACTTCTGATTTTTTAACGATAGTTATTAGACACCAATTAATAATTATGCCACATTTCAATTTCTTTGGTGTATTTTAACGGAGTTTTAGGAGGAATAATATGAGCGAAATCTCCCATTATAAAATTCAAATATTTCAGATTTGCAGTAAATCTGATCCATAGTTATTATATCAAGTCCCCGTATATCATCACCACATACATGTTGCCTATTTTAAAACTGAACATGAGATTTGAGTTATATGTGTGTGTGAAGAGACCTTCATTTTTCTGATCAACAACACCAAATAATTTCATCTCCTCCTCGATCATAGAAACGTCAATTTCCGACTCAGCCGGCGACATACTAAGTAATCTTCGAGTTGTTTTAATTCCCCAAAGTATTTATTCCATCTATTTCAAGAAAATTTTAATTTCCCATGTGTATGAATTATTCAGAACCACTTTATTCACCCCAAACTAGTGGATTATCTCCTTAACTATTATATATATTTTTTTTATTTTGTTGCATTTTCTTCATCCCTCAAAAAGTATATTGATCCGAAACACATTCTATCTCTTTTCCTAGATATTACTTTTTTTCTCTATTGTGTTCATCATGCTTGTTTCGTGTACATCCCAAACTAATAAACAACTAAATGTAATGCAACCTCATGTGTTATTAGTGTTTCCTAAGCGTTCCTTATACATTGTCAACTTCCTTGAAACCCTAAACGAAGTTCGCGACGGATTAGTATTTTTTCAACATTTTTATTATTCCCATTTGAATCCAGGAAAAAAGGTAGTTTACGCTCCGCGATTCCCTCGTTGCCTTGTTTAACACGCTGTAGCCGCTCTCGTTAACAATATATATATATATATATATATATATATATATATATATATATATATATATATATATATATATATATATATGTATATATATGTATATATATATATATATGTATATATATGTATATATACATATATATATATATATATATATATATATATATATATACATATATATATATATATATTATCACCCCCAATCTAAGTTGGGCACTCTAGTTAGTAGTATTAATACAGCCGCCAAAATCATAGATTTAATGCATGTTTGTTCCATATGTTCATCACCGTGGACGTCTTTTAAATCTCTCAGTGTTTATGTAGTTTTTTTCTAATGGTTAAGACGTTGGAATTTGAGTGATAAACATGACACTTTCTGGAGTTTAGAATCGTGTGACCGGCTTGTATAAGTATTTTTACACTGATTATGTAAGGATAAAACGCATACGTATGTTAAAATATATATATATATATATATATATATATATATATATATATATATATATATATATATATTGGTCTTCATAATAGAGTGGTAGAGTGGGGGTTTAATAATAATTATGTTAGTACGATTTATGATATATACAACAACGTTTACATGAACGTCTAGATATATGAACAAATAATCCACAAATAACCTTATATATGCCTCGGAATTCCGAGTCATATTGTCTAGTCAATCTAACTATTTTTTTGTATGAACCTCAAACAAATTACAAACTAAGTTTTCTTACTTGGATATATGGCATAAATACCCGTTCCGATAAAATAAATTACCAAAATTGGTCTGCGAAAAATGGTCAGCGGGCGCCATCTTTAAAGATTGCCGCCGATTCTATCTTCCCTTCTCTCAACTCAATTTCTATAAATTCATCTTCAAAAATACCAAATATAGCAATGTGAAATTAGATAAAACCAGCAGTTTTCATAAAGTTAAATACAATTATAACTTCTTATGCCTTATGTTGGGTCTCTTATTATGTATTACTGCCTGAGCTTAATATTTTGTCATATTCTAATTTCAGGTTGACCAAAGTGAATTACCGATAATTATGGATTCTGACAAATGTTCTATTTGCAACAATGAACTTCCAGTAATGAAGAAACAATTATCGTCAGTCATTCACAGAGCTTCTGAACAACATGGAGAGAAGATCATAATTCAGATTGGTCAACGTCTTCACAAGAAATGCAGACATCGTTGGATCAACCTCAAATACATAGAAATTGGCCGTAAAAATAGGTCACCGATGATAAAATGCTATCTCGTGCAAGGCACTCTTTCTGTGTTAACTTTAAGGGACATTGTCTTTTTTGTGGTTCTGGAGCAAAATCTGATAGAAAGAAAAGAGGTGTTGATGTTTCCCATGTAGAAACTATTGAGTTGAAGTACAGAGTGTTAAAAGTTTGATAATAAGTCCGGGAAAATTATGGTCGGGCATCCACTGTTAAAGGTAGAATAGATTATGTATCTGACCATGTTACAGAAGAAGCACGTTATCACAGAACATGTATTTTACACTTTTATTCCAATAAAAACATTTCTAAGGCATTCTCTCTTGTTGATTCTTCTAAGAAACAAAACCTTGGTAGACCTGAGGATTCAGAGAGAAGGCAGTCATTTCTGGAATTTGCTAAATATTTGCAGCAACATAACGAGGACCAACTCACCATTGTCGATCTTGTTAACAAAATGAAGGAAATTCTCGAGGACACTGGCTTAGAACCAAACAGTCTCTAATACATGAACTCTCGATTGTTACAACATTGTTAGTGAAATATATGGGAAACATAATGTTACATTATTAAGTACAGTAAAATGTATTCTCCATGAATTCTGTGCACGGAGCCGGTCAACAGACAATTCAGAATCAGAGGTCATTAGAATCATAGAGACGGCAGCCAAGCTTATCAAGAATGACATTAAAGGTATCCAGACAAGTTCAGAATAGTATCCGTCTAAGAATGATCTTGAACAGGATGCGATTCTTGAATATGCTCCTAACACATTGTTGATTTTTCTCAGGAAGATATTTGCAGGCAAACACAATGATTTGAAACTTGCATCAGGTTGTCAAGCGATAATGATGGCTGTTAGACCCATAGTTCTCTTTGAACCTTTGTAATTTAGTTTAGCATTGAAAATGCATGATTAATCTGGATCCAGGATCTTAATTGACACTCTAAATAAGCATGGCTTCTCCTCATCTTACTCGGAAATCCAGAAATCTGAAAGAAGTGCTGCTCTTGTTAATGGCGCTGAAACTCTCTCCCATGTTTAAACTGAATGTGTGCAGTTCATAGCTGATAATGTGAACCATCATGTAAGGAGTATATATGGTTTCAACACCCTCCACCGTATGGCCATGATAGAATCTTTTTACGCCCGGGAAAGTTAACGCAAAACCATTTCCAAGGATTCAGGTCATTTCAGAAGATATAATAAGAGTTGGAAGAATCAACATCAAGTACCATCAAGATTTACACCACCATAACATTTAAAGAGCTCCAGCTTAAGACAGTTGTCGATGTCACTGCTAATTTTGACATCCTTCTGGGAAATTTCACTAATTTCACATCCGTCCAGCCCCGCATGGGTAGGCCTTGTGCAGTCAGTGCACAAAGGAGCATATCCTGGGAAATTAGTCACAGTGTTTTTTCCAATGATCGACATGAACTCTGGTAACCTAACAATGCATGTACTTAACGTCATGTTACATTAGTGATTTAACCACCAAACACACCATTACACCAATTCTAGCATTCTATCAACCGCTTGGGTACAAAGCAATGATTATAGTTAAGTTAAGTCACAGCCATTTTCCAGCCCCCTAAAATCATTTGTCTTGCGACTTGGTGAGCTGCATACATAGATGAACTTTCTGTGGTTGATTGGACATTTTATGACAGGTTTTGGATTGCAAAAACATTTTGAACTTGTGTATGCTGGAAACACAGTCAAGCACACGCTAAGTGACAAAGCAATTGCAAGAGACATCTGTGCTCACTTCTTAGTTAATGCTGCTCTGAATGCTATTTTGTTTGCGAAAGCCTATGATTTACCAGTTTCACATGTTACTGAGAATGATCAACCCAACACTGATGCAGAAAAGTCGATTCCTCAGAATGAAAACCTGAAGGAAGCTTAGAATAATGTTCTGTAATCAGAGTTTATGACCAGGATTGCCCAGAGAATCAACCATGTGAAGGATGCGATGGTTGACCAGCGAACACAAAAATGGTGGATTACATACCTTTATATGGTGAATATCCTGTAATTGTTTATTAAGGCATAGCACACTGGGAACTGGGAATTTCACCTGTAAAGAAAAATGCTGCTAATATTTGCTGCAGCTAGACACATCCTATATGCAAAGTCGGCTTACTTGTAATTGCAGCAAATGAAGGGGCTGCCGAAAAGCTATTCCATGTGATTAAACGGAGTGATCGCTACTGGGCTGGATTGTCGACTGATCCGGTTATTGAGCAGGTGCTAATGAGAAGCATGCAGACTTTGGGAGGTCTTACTCATGTCTGAGTAATTGACGAAATTCAATCATTGGTTTGGACGCTATCACTGCCAGCGTGCGATGAAATCATGTTTCCAGTGCAAAAACTAGCAGGCATTTGTTATGGCACTAGTGATCAACACCAGGAGGCTACTTCAGCAAGAAAAGAGCTAGATGTGATGGATACATGAAAGCTTCTTACGTTTCACCAGACATATAGCCCTTTCACTGAAGTTCCGTTCATTCACAGCATTTCAAGTGGAATAACTGAGAACCAAAAGGTGAATGTAAACAGAGCAAACTCCATCGGACAGACGATTATAGCTTCAATGATTGGGGAAAATGTCCAGGAGTACACATTTAAAAGAAAAAATCAAGCGATACAAATTGGGTCTTTGGGTAAGTTTTGCTTAGCAAAGATGAAAAAGTTAAGACTGATACACAACTCATATTCCAGTGCGCTATCTACGAATTAACCCTCAGTTGAGCAGCAACAAGAACATTTCTAGTATTAGCTTTGTGGTTACTCACCTGCACTTTTTTATTCTTTCGGGCTACTGCGAGAGGCAAATAACCATCTTTGGCAATTGCAATATGGAAATTGATTCTCCTGTACAATCAGGGCCACAGTTTTCAGTTCCACAGTATCTCTTATATGGTGGAACACTACTTCAACGCCTCCCATTGCAAAAAGGTAACAGATCTGATGAGATATGTGCCCAATACCGCAGATATGTCTGAACTAAATATTGAAAAGCATGTATTGTCTTTGATGGGTATGAAAGTGGTCCATTCATTAGAGACACAACTTACCGGCGCCGAGCAGGTGATCTGTTATCACTGACCCTTATAATGGTGTTCAAATAATAAAAAAGATGTTTTCCGAGCTAATCAAAAAAATAAAAAATTGTTCATCAACATGTTTGGAAAGAGATTGGGGGAAGCCAGTTCTAAAGTAGCTCATGCATCTGGAGACGCTGACGTATTGATTGTGAAGACTGCTCTAGAACTGTCACATGTAGGAGAAATCATTTTGATAGCAGATGACACTGACCTATTGGTTATTCTATGTTATTATGCTAATAGAGATAGTGGTTACAACATCTTCTTCACGCCACAACCAAAGGATAGTGAAAAACGTGTGAAAGTCTGGAATATAAAAGAGATGAGGGACTCCTTCAGAGATGTCGTTAGTTCCAACATTATTTCCATCCATGCACAACTGGGTTGTGATTCTACATCCAGTGTTTATAGAATTGGGAAGGCAGCATCTCTTCGAAAGTGGATGAGCAATAGAAACTTTTTTAAACTGGCAGAAGTGTTTTGCAAGGATAGCCGTGCAGAAGAGGTTAGTGAAGCTTGGGAGAAGGCTTAAGTGTGTCTCTACAATGGTAATGATGGGGAAAACATACATCATCTCCGACTTAGGCGCTTCAAGGAAAAGTTTGCAAAAAGCTCAAAGTATGTTAAGGCCAAATTATTGCCACGAACAAGAGCAGCTACGACATTCTACAGCCTTAGAGTTTACTTCAAAATTCAGGAATGGAAATGTAGAAACCAGCTAAAACCTGACGAGTGGGGATGGAAACTTTCAGATGGTAAATTACAACTAATCAGCATGTACTTGCCAGCTTGTCTTCTAAATTTGTTTGCTATTAGTAGTATAACTGTACTTCAAGGTGTACTACAGCAAGATGCAGTTGCAGGTAACATGGCACTGGCCGTTCAAACATGCGTAGTAATTGCAAAGGCCTCCACAGCAGCAACTCACCACCGCCAGATCTTGATGATGATGAAGTTACCTTTGACTAGTTCTTGACAATAAATGTTTGTGTAGTGGTTATGCAATAGTCTTGCCCCAACATTCGACCAACTGATCATTTCTTTATTGTAAATTGTATTTAGTTTGTACGTATTTATTATGAAATGTCAGGAATTAATGGGACAATTCTGCCTTGGGAAAAGCTTATTAGTCTGTGTTTGTAACATTAATATTCATATTTCTATAAGAAATAAAAAAAACTATGCAAACAATGGCAGGGGCTAGTCATTTTCTGGTATTAGTGTATTATTAAGTATATAGCTATCTATTATTACAGTTTAAAACACCAAGAAACTGCCAAGCTGGCTTGGGCTGGGGCTTGTGGTGCGTTTTCATGCATTTTTTTTTTTAATTTAATAAAGTTTTTTGTCAGGAAAAAGATGTTGATTTTTGTCAGTAATTGTCAGGAATAATGATCATACTTGTCAGGAAATGTAAGGAATTTTATGTATGGAAATTTTAATATTGTTAAGTTAGATTTTAAAAATAGCGCCCGTTGACCCCCTTCCGCAAGGCTTATTTTGGTGAACTTTTTTATCTGAATGGGTAATAATTTATGCTAAATATCCAAGTTGAAAACCGCTGTTAGAAATTTGTTTGAGGTTCATCCACATTTTGACTGGACTAATAGGTCTCTTATATAGTATAAGATAAAGGGCCAAGCCTACAACATATCCACGCTTCAATCAAACCTTTTTACATCTAGCAGACAAGTCCTATTGTATTTCAAGATAATGGGTGTAAATTGTACTTTCTATTCGACATTTTAAAAGAAATAGTCAGGGCCCTATTGGTGTCATTATTTAAAAAAAACAATAGAACAAATATCTATTTTAACGTTTCAATATGATTTTCAATATCAACACAACTCTTTGATGAGACCTTGAATACAGCGTTTTTTATTATTTCGATTACATTAAAACTTCCAACATACTCATGGCTGTCAAATATGACAACAACTAAATATCAGCACTTTATAGCCGGTGTTTACTTGAAAACATATCCCATCTTCAAATAACTCCTAAACAAGTAATTCTAATAACTTTTAAAACAGATTAATTAAAAGAAAATGTTTCAGTAATTATTGTTGAGCTTATTCTATGAATATTTATACATTTAATTAACGAGTAATAATTAATTTTTATTTTCATTGGCTGTTATTTTTTATCTGTTAATCTCGCAACCTCGATTTTGGCGGACATTTTGTAACATTATGATTATTGTTTGTTGAATTGTTAATTTGTGGACAGAAAAGACAAATAAAATATTGTTTTTTATATTTTAAATTTATTTATGAAAATAAACGGATTTTTTTATCACAATGAAAATGAAAAATTTTAACATATTTTTATATTTTTATCGCAGTAATAAAAAAACAGATAACTATTTACCGGCCTATGTAAACCAGGGTATTTTTTCAGATTAACATGACCAAAACAAATTTGTTTGAATTAATTTGTTTTAAAAGTAATTGAAATAAGTTTTCTCGGGTTATTTTATAGGCAAAATGGAAAACAAGTTACTATGCGCCAGCTCATGTGAGCTCAGATCCTAATTTTTCACGATTAACATATGCCTTAACGTGCTAATGTTGTCACATTTACGTCACATTCTGCCGCCACGGGAAGGTTAAAGTTCCAATATAACCATTATTTCCATATAATAATTTTTTTGTGTAAGAAATATTGATCTTTTTTTGTAATACTTGTATACGTGTTGCAATCTTTCATCATTACGTAGTAACCTTTGTGCACTGTCCGTTATTTCCCAAGTCAGGACTAACTTATCTTGACTTGATAACATCAGAGTCAATTATTTTATTATCTTTTATTATTCTACTTTAAAACGTACTCTTTTCCGAACAGATAAGATATTCTGCAGTAACTAAATCAGAGATAAATCAACATAAATTATAATAACATAACATTTCGAATCGATCTATGTCATATATCCTCGAGTAGATGCATTTTTATTAGCAATCGTTCGAATGATATATTTTCAATAAATATTTATTAAGAAACAAACTTTCCATTACAAGTTTGATATTCGTATTTTTTATATATATATATATATATATATATATATATATATATATATATATATATACATAATATTAGTATTTCATGTATCCACATAACATTTTATGAGGAGATATCATTTTGTTATGTATCAATTTCCAGTATTTACTTCAACATTGCTCTATACATAAGTAGAGCTAGGTAGTTATCTATGAAAATATAGTTATGGCAATTAAACTACACAGAGGCTTCCGCGTTTCATCCTCGGGGGGAATCGTCAGGCTAAAATGCATCTTAGTCTTAAGATCCCCACCGATATATATATATATATATATATATATATATATATATATATATATATATAACTACTTGTTTTTGTCTTACTTCTCAACGTCGACATATTTCCATTTCTTGAATTGTGATAGCCTCCTAATACTCCCCTATATACGTATTATACACAATGTTTCATGCAAACTCCCCATCCTTATATATATATATATATATATATATATATATCTATATATATATATATGTTTTTATAGCAAATATTGTTTGATTAGACAAGACTTCAACACTGCGATGTAATGTGTCTGACCGTATCTATAATATATTTCGAGGAAGACCTTTTTACCAAATAGTGTGTGTTTTAAGGCTTTATAATACGTGCAGAATGGTAAAATAGCTTATAACGCAGTAAATATAAATATCCGCAGGAAATGAAATAAAACTATAACTAAATGCTTGGTTTTCATCAATATTTCATATTTCACTTAACTGATTAAGTTTTAGATTTGTTTAAATAAATATGTAGACAAATATAACTACATATTCAGGATGTTTCTGTGAACCGGGTTCGCGTCCTGTGACCGTCTGATGTTTTTGTTTCCCAGTGCTGATGAGAGCCATAAGCTCGAAACGGCGTCGTACGTAATTAAAATATTAAAATATTATTTAATATTATTTATTTATATATATATATATATTTATATATATATATATACATATATATATATATACAGGGTGACCCCAAAAAAACGGGCCCCAAATCTAAGTAGGCCCCGTTTCTTAGTGTTTCGTCCGAATGAAATGAATTTTTTGGTCATAACTAGTTTATTATATTCAAAACATCATATCAAAACACTAGGGTATTTCGCCTTTTTTTCTCCGTTCTACAGCATGTGTTCTAGGATGGACTCCTTTTAGCTCCGTGCATTTCTTGAGGCGCAGAACGAAGTTGTCCATGACTTCTTACAAACTGAATTGGGAATGGCTCTCATCTCCTCCCTAATGGCTTCCTTGAGTTCCGTGATGGTTCTGGGTTTCCCTGTGTACACTCTCTCCTTAAGATAGCTCCAAAGGAAATAATCTGGGGGGGGGGGCTTAGGTCCGGGCTATGGGGTCGGCACTCAAAATTAGTCTTGAGACTCGGCCTCCGAAGTTCTCTTTCAGCCAATCTCAGGACAGGTTTGAGGTGTGAGAACTTGCTCCGTCTTGCTGAAACCAGAACATGATTATGAGCGACGGGTAGAGGGTCTGGAGCTCACTCTTGAAGGTTTTGAGGACCTCCACATACCGCTCCTTGGTGACTGTCACTGCTACGCCAGATTCTTCGATGAAGATTGGTCCGATGATGCCTCTGACCGAGATTGCAGCCCACACCGTGCAATTATGAGAGTGCAGAGGCTTGGTGGCTACTTCATTGGGTCTGGAAGACCCCCAGAAGAGATTTGTCTTGGAGTTCGCCTTTCCGTCAAGATGGAAGTGGGCTTCATCTGAGGCCCAAAGGAGGTTAAGGGAACCTGGTGTCTCCTCGATCTTATCGAGCATCTTGGCTGCCATAGCGCTCCTCTGCTTCTTGTCTGAGGCTGTAAGGGTCTGCAGCGTCTGTATTCTGTATGGGTAAGCCCTAATATCGTTCACCAGAACTCTCCTGCAAGTCTCACGGGAGATACCGAGGGACTGACTTCGCTTACGCACAGAACGTTTCGGACTCCTCTGGAGAGACTCTCTAACACTTTCGACCAGCTCGGCTGTCCGCTTCTTGGGACGTGCCGAGTGGCTTGGACGGTTCTCACTTGCAGCGTTGAAGTTCTGCACGGTCCCATACTTCTCGAAGTGGTCCACCCAGTTCTGAATTCTGCTTTTGGGTGGAGCCTTTTCACATCCTTACTGATGCATGAAACTGTCCTGGGTTTTCTTAAACGAGCCTGTCTTGTAGTAAAATTTAACACAGTGTATTCTTTACCCAAGCTCCCACTGAGGTTTTGGTGTACTCACGCTCGTTGATTAAGCCATGTCCTGTAAAATAAGGGCAATCAGTGAATAAATAAAGGAGATATCACATAAAGTGTACACGGGGCCCGTTTTTTTAGTCACCCTGTATATATATATAATACCAAAAATAAATGTTTTAAAAGATATTCATAATTTATTATTTAATCGCCTACAAACAAGGTCGGGTTCTGTAGCGAGTAGTGTTTACATAGTTACTTCAATGCAATGTTTCTTTTAAAAGTCGAACTCTTTATGATAGCTGCCTTTAAATAGGATGGAGCACTAAATAATTAATCGAGTTGTTGACAGCGGCCGTGGGGGAAAACACGTTTGAATTTTAGTTTGAAATATAACCGTGCTCGACGACCGGTGTAAATAATTATTCCTTGCAGTAAACATTCCCGTAAGGATGAAACATTGCCTGCCTGATGCAATATATATATATATATATATATATATATATATATATATATATATATATATATATATATCAGGATATAATAAACGATGTATCATAAAATGAAATACTGTGAAGACATGAAGTATGAAAAAGACGAAAGATAAAACAATTAAACACAAGAAGAAATCATCAAAAGGAGAGATATACCAGTTTCGTTTGTATTAACGAACGTCTTCAGAAAAAAATCCTGATTCGATCTAAAAAAAATCATTTACAAACAATTGTTTCAGCCCGTTTAATAAATGTATATATTTATGGTATATTAAATTTACCAAACATTCGCAAACAGGCTTTACACAATCACACCACAGTAAGCCTAAAAAAACAAGACGTGTCTAAAATGCATTTAAATTTAACATATTTAATTTTAATATATTTTTGTATTTATTTCATGAAACAAATCAAAAGGAAACGCATCTTTAAACTGAGTTTCTATTTAGTGTAAGACTTCATAATACATGATATCTACCATATAAGTCAGTGTTGTATATTTTCCTTTGGGTTAAAAAGTTCATATTTTAATTACGTGAAAAAAACACCTGGCATGATTCATACATAAGAGAATAACTAATTTACACCAACCGTTATTGTATTTTATTTAATTTTTCATCTTCTTTTTCTTCATTTTACACTTCTTTGTTCTTTTTTATCTTTCTTTTTCGAGTGACAATTCTATTATATCGACATTCATTAATATCATATTAGTCACTTGACTTGTAATCATACAAAACTGATGGTGTAATTTAATTAAATCGCTAATTTTACTATTTTGTTTTAATATCTTTCTATCTCATTACGTCATCAAACAATCATTAGTATGTAAAATACACAAACGAACTACGTAATTTAATATTTCTTCCGGTCATAATTAAGTCGTCATATTTTTATTCATAATTCTCGATTCATATTTCAATCGCTTTATAATTATTTAAAGTACAATTTATATTAATTTCAAATACATTTAAGAAAATGTTGGATCGATTATATGATTTATTAAACATGCGTTTACTCATAAAATGTTATTAATTCCTGAGTAATAACACACACACACATATATATATATATATATATATATATATATATATATATATATATATATATATATATATATATATATATATATATATATATAGGTGTGTGTGTTTGTGTATATATGAGAGAGTAAATATAAAATGAACATTTCAGACCAAATGTTAAATTAGTCTATAAAAATCTGGATAAGCAAGTAAACATGCATGTAGAAATAAAGACACAAAACCATAATTAAAACTCGACCAAGATATTTCGGTTAATGTGTTCGACCATATTCGTTTGGCGATTTGGCTGTATTAAACAAAACATAACCTTTCTCCTCCGTGGGTCTTTCTTTCTACATCGATAAGACTTTAAAATGTGTATTATTTGGATGATTAAGACTACTATTATCATTCTAGTTTTTTGTATTCAAAACGTTTCGGCCGATGTAACCTCCGACCTTCTTCGTGTGTATCTTTGCGACTTCAGGAACCTTCAGGTCCAATTGTGAATTGATACATGTAATACATGTTTCATTCGTCAACCTTAAAAATAATTATCTTAATGATTAAATATTTTACTCGTTACGTTTTCGTTACTGTTTTAAGATCGCTAGAATTATAAACGAACACGTTCCCACTTTACACAGACATAATTTTTTCAACCGTAAGTAATTGTTAAAATGATTAGTGATATATTATTTATAAATGAATATTCCTTACATATTTTTCAATTAACAGACAATACATTCGTAGTTGTGACTTAATGCATTAATTAATACCGACCACCGTACGTATTAGAACGATTACTATTTTTCATTGATCACTTTTCTTAATAGATATTATATACGTATTCCATACACAATAATCATAGTTTCATCTTTTTATACTCATACTTGACTACAACAGTGTTTACTGACGAACACAGTAGATGTGTTTGTATTTTTAAGTTCCATACGAAAGAGAATTTACGTGACTAAAATAGTAATTACTAATAACATTCATTTGCTTAATTAATACACATCGCACACATTATATTAAATACCTTTTCTTCTAAATTAACATTTACTTTGCACGTGTAACACAATATATGTATCAGATCAGAATTAATGATATGTTTTCTAAAATATAATTTATGTGATTAAAATAATAATAATTGTCCAACTATCATTGGCTACATTGAATGCAGTTTTTCTTAATTAACTTTTCATTCGTACTTTTAACACAATATATTGATCAAATCAAAGTTGATTTATTTTACTTTCAATCCTACATGATTAAAATAGTATTTATTTTCGTTACACGGTGCGCATTTATTAATATTTTACCTTTTCTACTTATATACGAGATAATAATTGTTTGTTTTTTTACTTTTTACATCTAATATATAAAGTAGAGACGTTTTTCCCCTGTACCTTCTCGGAGAATAGGAAAATAACCACATGCATCACGGCCTACTGAACTCACAATTACATTGCACTTATTCACTCGAGCGTGTTTTAGTATATCTGTTATTCTTCTTTTCAAACTTACACTGAATATTACATTCGGCCCGGCCACCACGACTCTCCGAAATACCAACTCCATATAGGTGGTAGTAAAAACTTTTCTCCCTAACAATTCTGTACTGTGACTACACTCATCGACACCGGGAACTACTAAAGACAGTATAATTTTCATAAAGCACCCATTGTTATTTCGTATTTGTCTGGCATTATTTTACTACATAATATTAAGCAATACGCAAATACTTAACAACCGCTCCCTTACACTACGATGATTATTCGCGAATATCAGATTACGTTTCATCTAATTCTACCTTCTACATTTAAATTCATTCCGGATTTAAGCGAATGAAATTAACGAACACAGTTCCTGCAACATTTAATGATTCAATATGGCGGATAACATTTCTTGATCGAATCGACTTCCTATTTAATTCATTAAGCACTAAGATACTGGTAGACGCGGATACATTTACATTTTCAAAAACATACACCTTAAACACGCATATTATAGAAACATTGCCCAAATGAATTTACTTCATCAAAAAAGGACCTACACCTCGTTATTGTTGAAGTTTCCATTTGGTCGGCTGAATGTAAATGTTAACATAACACGCATGTCAATAAACACCCATAGCGTTATTAGCCTATTTACACAATTATTTTTAAATCGTAAGCGTGGCGTCGTGGATGAGAAGGGAGGTTTAATGATCGACAGTTTCGGCGTTTGATCCCATTCGACTCTGCCACTTTTTTTTTTAAATTTGCAACATTCGCCAACACGGTATAAGGGGTTGCGGCTGGAGAAAGAACTATAGGCCATTTCTCCCGTGCAACGCCGGGCGACGGGTTCCGCTAGTAATATATATTTTTCTTACGTGTCTAAAATTGAATGCACTCTCCTTACACGTGGCCAACTTTCGGTCAGTTAATTTTTTCAGTTCTAATTGAATACAATATAATAACTGTGTATTTTAACACAATATATTAATATATATGTATATCAGAATTCATTTCAGTTTCACGCTCACTGCGATAAATTTCCGCTTTTAAGACTCATACTTGACTAAAATAATCTTTGGTGACCAACACATCAGATTTGTTTCGATTGTCAATCTTCATGCAAAAATAGAATTTACGTGACTAAAATAGTAATTACTGACCGACTTCATTTACTCAATTAATACACATTACAAACATTATTTGAAATTAAAATGAATCTATTATATTTTTCCAAGGTAACGCCGGGACACAGGTCCTGCTAGTATATGATACTATTATTGTTTAATTTGACTTGAGATATTGATTAATCTAAGAGACTTACATAGACATCATCTAATATATACAACTAAGTCGGCTGAATCTTAAAAATTGGTCCGAGATTGAATTGAAGCATATGAATCAAAGTTTTATTCTGACTAGCCAAGTGTGATTTGGTATTTCTGTGCAATATTATTTAAAATAAAATAACCAATTCGCTACAATTTATTTCAAAATCATAATTCCACCTCGGAATAGTAGAAATATAGGAAAATTTTTTGTTAGTAAACAAAAAAAAATCAAAATCAAATTACGTCAGTAATAAACAAAGAACTCTTAACATCGTTCTTTTTAATATTGCTAATGCATAAAATATTACATGTGTTTATATCATATATTACACAATGTATTTCTGGAAGTTACATTTGTCTCTGTTATAACAGTTTAATATAAACAAATAATCAAAATATAGCTTTAATGCATGCTTCTTAAAATGAATTTAAAGGGTCATAATATTAGCACAAAACCTTTTTTGAAAATAATAATATTTCAGATTTGCATTGAATTTAATTCCCTAATTTTCAATTCATTCTTAATATCCCTAAAGTTTAAAGGGTTAAATTAAGAACATTTTTTAAATCATAATAATATAATGGATTTTAATAAGACTTGAATTAATTATTCAAAACATTTTGTATCGTTATATCTTCATTTTTATAATTGTTAGTGGAGATAAAAGTTATGCAAACGTTATTTAAGCAGTTTTTTTATCTAATATATATATATATATATATATATATATATATATATATATATATATATATATATATATATATATGTAAGTTATGAACATATATTCATGGCAATTAATCTACACAAAGGCTTCCGCGTTTCATCCAATCGTTGGGCTTTACAAATACAGGTTCAGTTAATTTTACTTCCTATTTCCTATTATATTGTTCTGTTCAAAGAAATATGGATAAGTCATTCTATAGACAACAGAACAACAGAATAGGAAATAGGAAGTAAAATAAACCTAACTTTTATTTGTGAAGCCCAACGATTGGCTAAGAGAACTGAAAAGAAACAGAGATGAGTCATCCTAGAGAAAACAGAAAAATAGAATAAGAAAATTGAAAGTAAAATAAACCGTAACTATGTTCGTGAGAAGCCCAGCGATTGGCTAAGAGAACAACAAAGAATATTATTGCTTAACTAGCAAGACGTTCCTATCAAAACACCCGGCAAAACAAACTCTATGCATTTTTGCCTGTCGTTTCCTTCCGTTAGCTTAATTACCATAAATATATTTTCATAACTTAATAGCAAGCTATACTCACGTATTGAGCACTGTTGAAGTAAATACTGAAACTCGATACATAAAAAATCATATCCCTTTATAACATTTGATGTGGATACATGAAATAATATATATATATATATATATATATATATATATATATATATATATATAGATAGATAGATAGAGAGAGAGAGAGAGAGAGAGAGAGAGAGAGAGAGATGGTTGTGTGTGTATTAGATGGAAAACTCCAAAATAACAACAGTGATTTTTTTCTGCTTAGATCGGCATTGTTTGCAATTGTCCTGGACTTTTTGCCACAGGACTCTAGCAATGCCCGTTGCGAAACCCTTGCTTCAATGTAGACTATTTGCGCAGGCCCACTAAAGTGTACGCCATTTTTAGTTTTTTTATACCTATGTAGAAGCTTTTTCGACCAGTGATATAAATAATCACCAAGAAACTTATATTCAATGTGAAAAGATTAATACGGTGTTTTACTAAAATCCATATGTAAATATTAAAAAATCTAAAAACCTAGTAAATGAGAGTCTTCACTTGGATAACACACATTACATTTTGAATATGATACAATACGTTGTTTTGGGAGGAAATAAATGAAAATGGTATTATAGGTGTGGATTCGAGGTGTGCAGACGAAATGTAGAGAAATTAATGGACGATTTCTTGGAGTAAACCTAATGGGAATTTTTTTCCTTTGTCGTATATTCAAGTGTAACAGCTCGAAATTTGTCAAATTCCCAATTTCATTAATATAAAGCCAATGTTTAAGGACACAAATAATATAAAGAAATTGCAGGAATTGCGTTCGTAATTCACTTAAAATGTAATTACTTGTACAAAGTCTGACTAATGCTGAGAATTAAACACACTAAAATGAGGTATTTGTTTCGGTACAATAGGCGGTAAATAGCATTACAATATGTTTAGTTAACGATAGATTGAAACATGATTGCCGATTGGAACCTGTATGAAAAAAATACGAAGGCGGAAAGGTATTATCATAAAAATGTGTAAAAGAAAACAAGATAACTTGGTAAAAATAAAGATCGATATATATATATATATATATATATATATATATATATATATATATATATATATATATATATATACATTTGTGCGTGTATGTGTGTAGGAAATAAGTAAGTACGTAAGTTATTTAAATAAATGTGGCAATAATATATATATATATAATATAACATATATATATATATATATATATATATATATGTATATATATATATATATATATATATATATATATATTGAAAGGCTATGTAGACATAGTTTTAAACCATTATTTCGGATAGTATTATATTTTTTGAATTTTCGAGAAATAAAATTCTCCTTGTCAAAGCAGTGTTTTTCTGGGTCAGAAAATCACGTTATGTCTCTAAGCGCGACTACGCTTAGAGACGTAACATGATTTTCTATATATAATATATATATATATATAGGGATCGTTTATAAACGGCTACATACTCTAAATGTATGATCCAGTCTATAACCGTATAAGAATGCAATTAAAATGCTTTTACTTGTTGCAAAGAAGAACCTAGTATAAGCAGCCTAGAATTACGTGAACAGTGTTACTAACTTCATTGTAAAGTAGAAGCCAGACATTTTAAAAGTAGGTTGAACTGCATAGGATTTTGCAACTGAAGAAATATAGTAAGCACAATCAATCTAAAAGCAATTAACTTTGAGTTAAATGACCGAGTGAAGCGGGAAATAAAGGGTTTGAATTAACAATATAAACAATGAACTTAAGCAACAATAACCGTATATAGAAAAATATATATTAAAACAGAATTTCACAGTTAGCCTGAAGATTTACTTTGTGGAATTAAACGCAAACTTGTCTTTATTGCCTACTCACAATAAATACATTTTATAGCATTGTATATGTGCATATGTTTGAAAGCTTTGTGAATAGACATTTTTAAATAAAATGCAATAACTCATATTATAATCGTTATTATAATATTATACGAGAATATTTCGAGATTAATCTATTTCTTCAAGAATTAAGAAAAAAGACCTTTGTCTTTTTTTCTTCATCTTTCTCCGTATATGTTATTACTAGATATATGTGGTTTAAAGATTTCAAACACATATGGAACAAATGCTTCTAACAAACAATAACGTTCCCTTCGTTTGTATTGTTATTATTTGTGGTGTTTCTTTTTTGAAAAGGGTCATACGAAAAGTCCTTTAATACATTTTATCATATTTCCTTACTAATTGTTATCAACCGACTTTTGATTGATAAGTATGTTTACTCTACAGCTAATACGATATATTTGCTGTACAAAAATTATGTTTGCATATCTTAGAGGTCAGTATATCTTCAGTTCATAAAAACTTGTAATATCGCATTAAAACTAGTCAATTGTTGTAGAAGTGCAGGATTGCATTTCTTATGTAATGCCGCATCGATCAGGCTTATCCCGGCTATATCGGCAACCGAATTCCTAAAATTAAATGTAAAAATACGGTAGAGAGTCGAACGAGTATTTATACAAGATAGGAATATTTCTACTTAAAATTTGTTGCGTAGTAAATATCTTTTACTTTGGCGACATTCGGAAGGAATTTTCTTGTTCGATAACATTCGCTTTTCTAAGTTTTGTCTAATGACGATAAGTTCCCCCCACAATAAAATCACTTCTGAATATAATAAATAGTTACACAAATTTATTAATAAGAAGTTTGGTTCCAGAGTATATTCGGATAAACATATTTTTAGTTTTTCGTCTGATACTCATACCGAAACTGAAAAGAATTTTGTGTCTGTCGGCATATAATTTTGCATTCCCCTTGTCAATATGTTATATCTACAGTGAGATCAAACTATTATTTTTCCAATTGAGGCAACATGTTTCCAAAGAATATTTACCAAGCTTCAAAACCAATTGAAGCGATTTACGTCATAGGTTATTTTACATTCGCACTAAATCCAGTGATTGTATTTTGCAAAAGAACCATTTTAAAACGGCAAAATTACTTAGCTAGATTCCTGATATCTATATCACTCGTCCACATAAAGTTCCAGGTGTTGTTATCCTGAATCATGTTGATCATATCTCCAAGATGTTAGACATCGTGGATGATAAAAACATTTTTTTTAAAGAATTAGATGATTTAAGCCAAGACGATAATGTTCGTATGAATTTAAAAGTCCGAAAAATGCTTCTACAATTTAAAAGAAAGTGTTTTCTCAAAAGAATGTAAGGAGAGAATCCGGCCTATCGGTTTTCAAACTCCAAGAATATAATGTTTGCCTAAGGTGCATAAACATCTTATTTTGTTCTGCACAATTTGATCTTGCAAAATGGCTACTTGATATCCAAATTTTTATTTGGGCTATTCTTTCCGATGCGTGTCTTGTATACACAAATTACCTCTTTCTAAATATATCAGATGTTGGTTGAACTGCTGGAGCTGACTACTATATCAGTTGTTTTTCAGTTTCAACAATAGACTGCATTGCCAAATTTAATGGTATACACATAGGCAGCCCCCGTTGGCATTCGTTAGTGAATATGTTCCTTTGGATTGTTAAATAACCAACTGTTTTCTAAAACTAACAAACCATTTATTTTATAGACATTACGTTGATGAAACTTGTGCTTATTTTTTCCTCTGAGGCAGAACATTTACTTTACCATTTCATCGTTGCAATTTAACGTGGAGGTTGGAGATAACAGTTTACTCTGATTTCTTGATATTGTAGTATCCAAAGTCGATTCAATGTTCGAAACGTCTGTGTATAAAAAACTACCTTTACGGGGCATTTTTCTAAATTGGTTTAATTTTGCCTTTAAATCGCGATGAAAATTAGTTTAGAAGTACACTTTGCCGTCGAGCTCTTATTATGGACGTTTACAACATGCTCGATGTAGAACTTAATAAAATCACTGGCATTTTCCCTGGCAGTTGTTATCCTATTACGATAGTAAAATTAATTATTGAACGTAAAGTTATTAGATTCGATAGTGATACATTTATTGCCGCGTCCCGTTGCCCTATTTATTTAAAATATATAATGTTAGGTGTTGACGGTTATGTAAATGTGGAGAAAACTCTACTCCTACTCTACGCTGATTTTCATCTACCATTCTGAGAATAGCCTAGGCGACTCAAAATGTTATTCTTGTTTCTAAAAGGATTTTTGAACACCATTAAAAAAGTATGTTATTTATAAATCCCTTTGTAAATATGGAGCTGATTACGTTGTCAAGACTACCCAAAGGTTAGAAATTAAAATATCCCAAGATATCACTTGTAATATTCAAACGCACAAGGTTTTGAGTACTCCCGGGAATTTACATACACATCAATCTGAAATTCGTAAACACTTGCTCAGCACAAATCGGTAGTTATTAACACCTCTCGACCTAGCTTAAGTAAACAAAATAGGTTGAAACATAGTTGGAGATTTTTCACAACTTACATCTATCATTTAATTAGTTGAGATATTTAGTCGCAATTATTCTCTGCCACTTACTTCTTAATTAATATATCGAACATATAAATGCCCACTTATTTCCTCATTCGATGTTCTCTTCGTTGTATTATCATTTCTGACGTTTCTCCTCTGAAGAGGTTCAGACAAAAAGAACTTTAAATATTTGATTATCTTTTCTCATAGAGAAATGTACTTAAACTCAGTTTTGCTTGATAAAAATGTTTATTCTCAAGCTATCTCTATATGTGTCGTGTACAAAGCAAACACACACACACACATATATATATATATATATATATATATATATATATATATATATATATATATATATATATATATATATGGGAAAAGAAGGATGACGGTAATCCGACGTAATGGGAAATGAAAAAGGAAAAACGAAAAAGGAAGTTGTATGTGTTCATCAACGTTTCGTCTTTATTTGTAAGACTTCTTCAGGATGATAATATAAAGAAAAATGGCATGCAAGTACGTGGAAATATAGGGTTGACATGGTGGGTGGAAGGGAAGAAATAGTAGCCACTATATATATGTACAGAAAACTGCAAAGTTATAGTCATGATCTGAGCACTGTTAAAGTTAATACTTCAACAAATATTTACACAAAATATATGCGATGATATAAGTGTATGCTAGTATATACTCACACACACACATACATATATATATGCATATACATATAGAGAGAGATGAAGTAAACTGTCATTTGAACACACATTATATACATATAAATATTAGTATGAAAATATGTATATGACAATTAAGCTACACAGAGGCGTTCCAATTTCATTCCAGCAGGACATTATTAGGCGAAATACGCGGAATTTATATCAGCGGTTGTGTTTTGTGTTTAGGAAGAGTTTAGTCATGGTTAACAAACCAATCAGATTTGTACTCATTCTTCTTAATCCCGCGCGTGCCAAAATAAGATTACTTATTAATTTGATCGACTTAAAAACGAGGTGCTCTATAACAATTCCCAAAGGAAAGAACAGAGTGCCAAATAAACGTTCAGCCATGTCTTTGTTTGCGAAAAGTCAGGTCATTGGCTAATAAAAACATTCACCATATAGGGCATAATAACAACGAATCTGACTGGTTACTTTACATGACAAAACTTTACTAATACATAAAAAACAATCGCTAAAATAAATTCAGCGCATTTAGACACATGATTTCCTACTGAAATGAAACATCGACGCTTCTGTGTAGCTTACTTTCCATATATTATGTTCATACTACTACTAATATCTACTCACGTATAAAGCACTGTTGAAGTAAACAATGAAAGTATATGCATAATATATTATATCACCTTATAATTGTATACGTGTATAAACATGAACCAGAAATTGTATATATATATATATATATATATATATATATATATATATATATATATATATATATATATATATATATATATATAATAAATAGCGAAATCATTGGAGTAAGTCTCCTCAGATTTGAAACAGGTTATGGATTATGGATAACTGAGTGTTAGATAAGATATATGAATATATATATATACATATATATATATATATATATGTATATATATATATATATACCTACATATATATATACCTATATACATATATATATATATATATATATATATATATATATATACCTACATATATATACTTATATATATACCTATATATATATATATATATATATATATATATATATATATACCTATATATGTATATACCTATATATGTTCATATATATATATATATATATATATATATATATATATATATATATACTGAACTATTACACACAAGTAAACGTTTATTGAAGGCAATAAAAAGAATATTTTGAAAAACAAGAACAACGTATGTTTTTTTTAAATAAAATATTTATTTATTCTGAAAACTTTAGATCTTTCAGCGATATACATACACCCACACACACTGAGATGTAGTAAGTGAGAAGGTGAGAGAGATATTAGCATTCCTGTCATATATTAGCCTTTTTTTCATTATATGGTGACGTCGGGTATCAATAAAAATACAACTGCAATTACTTATTAATAAACAGCTAGTTTCAGGTGAATCTCCTGTGCTCAGAGTATATAGGCTTTGACTTCTGATTGCGATTAAGACTTGAGGATCGAGATTCGCATTTCGGCATTGACAATTGCTTAGTCTAGCTAATATATATATATAATGTCTGAAATAAGAAAACTGCTTTAAGATCAGATGTTAGTGTTAGCGTAATGTCACCAGAAATACTGAAGAAGTGGGTGCTTTTTTAACATTGTTCACCCCCAACGATGCAGGCCGCCACTAGACGTAAGGCGCTACTCAGAAAAGGTGAGAAGCTTATTGGGTGGGAGGTCAACCTAACTTGGGAGCTGTGCAGCGAGATGTCTGTTTACATTTGTTTTAAATTTCTGAATGCCATTACCGTAGGAAGCAGGAAGCAGGGAGGAAGTCCCAGAGCCCAACAGCACGAGGAACGAAGCTTTTGGATTAGAAAGCACTTCGGCATCTGGGGACCTCCACAGTGAAAGGATGTGATTTGGCAGATTGTCGAGTTTGCCTAGTTAACTTACGTCGTGGGGGAACCAGAGCAACAAGTTGATCAGAGCACACTCGAGTGAAGTACTTGTAAAACAGGCACAAGGATGCAACAATTCCGCGATTTGACAGAGGCTGGAGCTTGGTGGATAGTGAGGGACTTATTAAGTTGGTGACTTTTTTGGACCTAGTCTAAGAAGTAGAGACTAGTCGATGATGCCCCAGCCCAGATTGTACAACAATACTCCATACATGGGCGGATTGTGGCTTTGTAGAGATATAAGATAATGTCAGGTTTGAGAAGTTTACTAGCAGTGTAGAAGGGCGCCACCTTATTTGCAGCAGTCCTGGCAATGTTTTTTATGCATTTATTCCACTTCATGTTATATGTGAAAGTTGGGCAAGGGGGTTTGAATGATTAACTCTCAGGTAGGGTGGTATTTGCCATGACAATCGGTGTTGAAGTGGTTTCTTGTAGAATTGAACGACAGTAGCTTTGTCTTTGTGGCATTAACAGTTACCAACCATTTATGACTCCAATCCACTACAGCCTGGAGGTCATTTACTAAGGATTCAGCCGTTGCCTCAGATATGTACGGTTTTGTGTTGTCAGCAAATATTCCTATCTTTGTCTCAATGACATCAGGGAGGTCCTTTATGAAAATCAGGAACAGTAGAGCTCAAAGGATGGATCCGTGGAGTACACCAGCATTTATGTCATGTTGCTTAGATGAACAGCCATCGAGGACAACTGGATCTTTCTTTTTGTTAAGAAGGATTTAATTATATTTAACATTTGTCCAGTAATGCCATATGAGTGCAGTTTTAGGAGAAGCCCTTCGTGCAGGACCATGTCAAAGGCCTTGGATATATCAAGTACTACCGCCCTAGCGTCATCTGCTGTGTCTAGTGCGTGACATATACGTTCAGCGATGACCGTTAGAATATCTGCTGTAGATTGTGATTATCATACTCCGTATTGAGGATCAGAAACAAGTTCAGCAATTACTATGTGCTGGACTATTGCTAGATGTATTAATGATTCAAAGATTTAAGCAAATATCGGGAGTAGATTGATTAATCCGTTGTTTAGAGGATCAGTTCTGTCTCCAGAGTTCTTGATGACTGGAACAACAGAGATAATTTTGCAACAATCTGGGAAAAAAGATTAAGCTAGGCATCTGTTGTATAGTTTCGAGAGGACAGGGGCCAGCTCAGCAGAGCATTTCTTTATTACTGTTACTTGTATAAGACTAGGCCTACAGGCTTTGGATGTGTCAAGGATTTGTATTATGTCTCATACCTGAGATAGGGAAATTGTCAGGTGCTCAAGTGTGGCTTCAGTCCGCAATGGGACTTTAGAGAGGGGTTGGGTTGCTGAGTCTTAACTATAGTTTAAAGCGAAACGCTCGGCAAGTAGTTCAACCTTATCAGTTGCCGTGCAAACACCATCGTTGTGATTTGATAGCGAGGGAATTGTCGATTGTTCATTGTTCATCACACTACTGTAGATTTTCCAGAAATTCCAAGTACGTAGTTTCTGTGGCCTAATGTTTTTTTTGGTTATCTCTTTTTACCTTCTTTTTGCTTCATTTATCATTACTTTGCAATCATTTCTGGCCTCTATGCATTTTTGTCTGTTCGCAGTTGACTTATGGCGGCTGAATTTTCGGAATGCCTTCTGCCTCTCAGCAATGGCCGCTGCACATTCTGAGGTGAACTTTTGTGGAGACTGGTGTTTGCTGAAATGTTTTCGCGTGGGGACGTAAGCATCAATGTATGCTTAGACCCATTCTCGTCGTTTTGAGCAACGGCTCTTCAGCTATTGCACGAGTGTTTAAGGGGATATGTATCATTACCACAACGTGATCAAGGTTTTCGAGTTAGCTATGAGCATTCGCCACACAAGCCTTGGGTAGTGAGGTTAAGAACAGGTCGGAAAGTGAGGCTTGCTGATCCGCACGATCAGGAAAGCTGGTCGGAAAATTATCAGTCTGTGTGAGGTCGTGAGCTGAGGAGAAATTAACGTAGATTTCCCAGCTTCATAAGTAACACTGGAACATCTCAACCATTCACGGTTGTGTGCATTAGAATCCCCAAGTACATGTATTTTGGCATTCGAGTCGGGTGAGAGTGCTCTATCTAAGCTTTCAGAAAGAGTTAAGCAGGGTACAGTTCTGTTCGAAGGACGACAGTGTAAGAAATATATATAACTTACTCTATTATGTAAGGTCAATATAACGCACATGAAGGATTGACCATGTGATTCTAACCAATGTTCTTTAGTCAAGATGGGGGTTCCGAACATAAACTCCTAGCCCGTGCATATGTTGGTCGGAATCCTTACGGTAGAGTGGAAGGTAGTCAGTCATGTCAAAGTTGTGAGAGGAGATTGAGTGTTAAAGGTTTGTTTCACTAAGTGCTAGTATATCCGGGAGGGGGGGGGTGTCAGGAGAAAAATCCCCGGATATTTTCGAATGCAAGCCTCAAGGGCGGAGGCGAATATGTTTCTTGCTGGGTGTCTGGTTTAGGTTTTTTGTTTATTTTGTAAATTCCTGTTTGTTTTGAGATAAGGTGGGAAGGCAAAGAGGGTGCTTGTTTGGTGCAAATAAACTAACACAACCAGTCCATCAGTTGGGACTTGGTTCATGGGGGTGTTGGCCTCGAGAAAGCCCACCGTGGATTATTATAAGGTCTCTTCCCATGCGCGACATGACACGGACAGTTACCCACCCTATTATGCAACTGTTGGTGGAGCAGTCGTTCTTAGCGGTACTTAAGAGTTAGGGCTATCATCCTGTCAATCGCAAACAGCAGCTAGACAAGCTGTCTAACCTGTACCCTCAACCTGTCGGAATAAGGGCGACCCAGATTAGTCATGAAAGACTTAGTTACGGAAGATTTTCACTAAGTTGCGCAGATAGAGAGAAAGGGAGACGGCGTTCATTGCCCTAGTCAGAAAACAAGGCCAAGCACTAGGTGGCTTTAGAGGCGTCACAGTACTTTTACTACAACGCCTTGTTAATAGAACGAAAGGAGTGTATAAGGTTGCAAACCGGATACTTTGGTCGAGATACCAGCTCTATAAATGTTGTCAATCAGGAATAAGGAGGCCTCCTTCCTCCACGGTTTGCTGTCAAGACGTAAGTTGTTGGTAGCAAGGTTTTATTATCAGAGTTTTCCTTCTCTGCATCTGTATATATATATATATATATATATATATATATATATATATATATATATATATATATATATATATATAATGTACACAACTTTGTTAGTACAAATAAGAGATAGACAGCCAGTAGCGCAACTACTGAGAAATAGTAAACTATTTTTTCAATGATGGCTACGGAGCAAATAGGGTAAATTGAAACTCAAAATTAAATTTAAAAACACAAAGTAAATACAAGTAAATTTGGTAGCATGATTAGAAATTATTTAAAATTCCAAATATATTTAAGATAGTTAACAGAAACACAGCTGAAAACTTTGGTGAATCTTTTTCATTTAAACAGCCATGTTTCTTGCTATATTTGAAGGCAGACCACTTTGCAAATGACCCTTTCAAGAAAATGATACAATGTGCATCTTAAAGGAAGGTGAAGGTAGATGGAAGTTTGAGAGTGTATATAAAGAGTGGTTGGTACA
This sequence comes from Sepiola atlantica, assembly GCA_963556195.1. Lineage (NCBI taxonomy): Eukaryota > Metazoa > Mollusca > Cephalopoda > Sepiida > Sepiolidae > Sepiola > Sepiola atlantica. Next base: position 94,965,986 of record OY744521.1, on the reverse strand, counting down.
TTTATTTCTATCATGTTTGGCTATCAATTTTTACATTTTTCTTAACATTTAGCTAAAAACATCAAATTTTACAGTCAGTAGAGACAGACTAGTTTCATTTTATAAAATGAGATGCTACGGAGAAGATAGAGTGAACTGTAACTTAAAATTAAAAATGAAATTTAAAAAAGAGAAAAGTTTTAAATGCACAATATCAACAGTAAGGTTATTTCTGTGTATCGTTTTTCTTTTAAAAGCTCTGTATAAACTGATATAGAGTGGTAGTATCATATTATAAATGTTAAATAAATAGATATTGTATAAGAATTATGGAATATATATATATATATATATATATATATATATATATATATATATATATATATATACAAATGTATATAATAAAGTAACGCGGAATCACATAATCACCGAATAGTATGTGATTCGGTGTCATTTGATTTTATTCTTGCTCTGTTTATTACATTGAGCTCTCATACTCGGAGTTCCTTCTAGAATTTGTTTCACTCTAACACACACTATGTATATATATATATATATATATATATATATATATATATATATATATATATATATATATATATATAGGTATGTAGGAAGGCAATTAAAATAAGTAGTTATAAAAAACGATTTAAAAAAACTAACATATATAAAATTATACATATATATTATGTATGTAAATAAGTAGCTATTGTAAATATATATTAAGCGATCAATATATATATATATATGTACATATATATATATATATATATATATATATATATATATATATATATATATATACATAAACATATATATCAATCGATAGTATGGTAGATAGGCGCCTATAGACGCATAGACTATTATTGACGTTATTTGGGAAAAACCCAGGGGAGTTCGTTGCAGTACACAATGGAAAAGAAAAATTGTGACAGAGGCAGTCGATAAACAGTGTCCTATTTGATGGGTTTCCAAGACATATTTTGAGAAGAGTGGTAAATTTTATGAGCGGTGACGAATTACATGTGCCCGTAGAGAAAAAGAATGAAAGCCAGTGAGTTCCAGACGCGAAGTGCATCCACCTTATAAGTCGATCAACTATGCTATTGAATAGTGATCTCATATATAAACGGTGAATGTAGTTTAAATAAATGGGTGGGGCGTCTATAGTTGTCAATTATTTGTAATTATGCGGTATATTGGCGACGAATCTCGTTATTAAGTAAGTACGTAGGTAGAAAGTTTAAAAAATATATGAAAAAATCGATGTTTGCACATATACGAATATATAAAATACATCGACATGTAGATTCTTATGTAAGTATGAATTGATGAATGCTAAGCGGTAAAAACATATAGAAACGATGTGCACATACATTCATATAGGTAAGATACATAAAATACGGCATAGACACATTGACATAGCGGTTCTCTTTTGATCTCCGTAGTTAAGCGACGCTTAGCCTTGTCAGTACTAAAGGGTGGGACCATTTGGAAATACGAGGTTCTTTCTGTAATCTCTGCTTATCTAGGTATCGTTTCTAGTTGTCCCGGGCTTTTCAATGTCACTGGATTAAAGAAGTGTCGACTCAGAAGAAGTATGGGTGTTGATTGCGCAACCCTTGCTTTACAATTACACGCGCAGCTCTCAAGAGGTATATATGATCTCCCAGGACTGAACAGAGACCATGAAGTAAGTATTTAATAGATATACATGCAGATTAGTGAATAAGTATGCACGTCTGTAGGCAGAAAATTACCTTAATATACACACCGTTGTGGACATACGATTATATGTAAAAGTAATTATGATTACACACGTTGCTATGTTATACAAATATCAATTGATCAAAATAGATAGAAATGCATATACACTGCAATCAGCGGTTACACGCATAAGCGCATAGACCGGCACACACAAAACATATATCTCCACTTATATTAAGTTTGATATGTGTATATTTTTATATATTAGTATGTACAGGATTCAATCTTAAACTAATAAAGCCGTTATTATGAAGTTTTAACAAAAATGCTACACTTAACAGGGTGTACTATGAGCTATATTTATATTAATTTAGTTTTATGCAAATTAAAACAAAGCGTGGGGGCGTTCTTAACATTTCTGATAACTCTGTCTTTTATTTAATTTAACTATAATTATTAAATGTCAATTAATAAATATTCCTTAGATTTATGTTTATTAGGAGTATTTAAAAAGTGTTTAGAAGACACACTATGAACACAACCTCCCATGTGAACATTCGAATATTTCAGATGTGTATTACCTTTGTCTTATATTTGATTCATAGTCATCAGACACTAATAAAAGGAGATTCACTGAATGTCAGTTTCTTCTTAGGACACATTAACATTTAGCCTCAAAGTTTAGACATTTTCTAGAATAAAATAATGTCATAACATTTGATAAGAATTTTAGACATAACTTTTAGTAGTAATATATGTAGATTTTAATCAACGAGACGTAAAAGTGTTGCAAAGCTGTCCTGTTCTTGGAAATACGGGTATGAGAGCTCAATGTAATAACCAGAGAAAGAATAAAATAAAATAAAGTAACACGGAATCACATAATCACCGGTGCAGTAATTTATTTCGACCCTACGGCCTCTTCAAGCATCCAAGCGAGGTGATTACATCGTATAATATATTATGTCTCTATATGTGTTTTAGTATTAACTTCAAAGTGTACTATCCATGAGTAAAACTTTGTAGGTGTATACAATAATATATTCTTATACAAGTATGTTTTGTGTTTCACCAATCAGAACTCGACATATGTAAGTAAACCTTTACTGAGCGAAACTCAAAAAAATATCTGTAAAGCTTGTCATAAGTTTATTTAAATACAAGTATACACACACACACATACAAACATATATATATATATATATATATATATATATATATATATGGTCTAGGAAGTTACATAAGTAGACTAGTTAGATATGAATGGAAAAAGTTTATGAATAAATATACACATACGCAGAAAGAAAACCTTATAGTCGAGTAGAGATTATATATATAAAATCTGATTGAAGAGTTACGTAATTTACTATAAGATTTTCCTCTAATATACGGCATAATCACGTTAACACATCGATTACCGTTAGATCACCAAAGTTATGCGACGTTGAGCATGTCAGTTGTAAATGGGTTATCATTAGGAATTGCAGGTTGTGGATGATTTCTTCGCTGACCTCAGCATTGTTTCCAGTCGTCACTCAAATCAAGCAATTCTGACGCAGAAAAAGTGTTGTTGAGATTGTACAATCCTTGCTCCACAATTACAGGCGGTATCCATTGTCTCTCTAGACTTAACGGAGGCCAATATATATATATATATATATATATATATATATATATATATATATAATGCACGAAGAGGTATTCATTTGCTTTTACCATTAAGCGAAAGTTCGCGTCATCAGAAGCTAACGGAAGTATTACTATGTTTTGTAATGCAAGCAAGATTACATTGGTGTTGTTTTCGAGCATAATTCTTAAGCTTAGTTGCGAATTAATGAAAACAATCTACGTAATTTAATGTATATATATATATATATATATATATATATATATATATATATATATATATATATGTGTGTGTGTGTCTGTGTGTGTGTGTGTAGTATGTTTTTAAAGGCTGTGGGCAATGCAAATTCCGGGTAAGATATAAGTTGGAAGGAACAAAAACAATAAATCGAATACGAAATATGACTTACTATTTATTTTTCCTAAAATCTTACATAACAGCAAGAGTGTTGTTAGCTGTTTGTGTGATGTCCGGATGATTAAAAAAACATTATTTCAGTGCGTCTTAAAATTAACGAAAGGGCTGTGTAAGCTAGAGCCGAAAGAGGAATTAGCGGATCGTAATTACCGTTAGATCACCGAGGTTGAGCGACGTTGAGCCCGGTCAAGTACGTAATGGGTTATTATTTCAGAATTCCAGGTGCTGTATATACTCTCCGCTTCTGTTAACATGAAATATTTAGAATATATATTTGAAACCATTGCATTTTTTAAGTTGTTTTATTTATACCGCCTATCATTCACAACATCAATGCACCTGATCACAGCGCTCTAGGCATCCGGCAGTTAGTAAATAAAAGCAAATTAGTTATACTGCTACAACGGCTATATCTATCTGCTGTCGCTATGTGTGAATATTTATTAAATTATTCCCCAATATTTATAGAGTTATTAAAAAAAACAAGTTTTAAAGGCGGTGAGGTCATCATCAGTGTCATCACTACATAGAATTTGTTTGTTTATTAAAATCGAAATAAATTGTTTGTGACACACGTGACGTTACTTTTCAAAGCCACCTATTATAATATAGAATATGTCCACTTCGATTTGGCAAACGATTCATATGTTACAATTAAGTTGTTCTTAAAATACTGACCGATCTTTCGATTCATTTTTAAACAGTTTATTTAAGTTTAGATTGTAGCAACGCTTTATGGAACATTTTACGCGCTTATTATTTGATAGGTACTCTATATTTAACATGGGCAGGTTGAGTCAGATTCCCCCAAAAGAGGAAGTTTTTAAGGGATATTAAACTCACAAGCAGTCCCCAGTCGTTTAGACGAGATGATTTTAACAATGTTAGTTTTGCAGTTTTATAAGAGAGATATAACCATTTTCTTCAAATAAAACGCCTGATATTCCCAAATTGTCACCCATCCTGTATTGACTAGGCTTAACGCTGCTTTATTCCGATTGTCTAACGGTGTGTCATCGTGATTAGGAACTATTGTATTACATTTCCAATAATTTATCTGAGAATACAATTACGAACAATATAATACAAGAATAACGAATATGAAAAAAAGAAAACATTTCTTACATGAGTTTATGCTCATAAATAATGTTTAGCTAAACAGCCGCAAATATTACCAGAGCGTGGTCCACAATTGATCTTACTATACTATACTGATTTAAGATATTCCGATGTGGTAAAGCGATGTTTGAAAATACAAATGCTTTTAGCAGAGTAACCAGTGTACTTTGGGTTTACTTTCGACAGCCTCGTAACTTTCGCTCCCCTTTATTTTGTCTTTTACTCCTAACATAACATTAGCGATGTTTCTGACACAGGAAGAATAATTTCTGGTTTTATGCTCAGAATCTATCCATATAACACTTATGGTTGGATAGTTTTTTACCTTTAAGTAGTATAGTTTTAGCTTCTTACATCAAGTGGATTTATGCCTTGTCTGGGGCGATTTTATTCAGTAAGCGATGTAAATCTCTTTTGTGTTTTCGGAGCTTTCATCTGTAAAACAGATATACAGACTTTCGCATGTGTCCCAAAGAATAGGAGGGACCATACTTTATAATGTGTCTAGCGGAAGAAATGCAGTCAGATAGAAACGGTTTCCCTCATCGAATGGGCCCATAGGAACAGTTTTTTATATAATTAGTATTAAGTAAACTTGTCTTATGATATAGATCAAACTGTAATCCACATAGATTGTTCGGCAAGAGGAAACCTAGCAAAAGTCGATTAGTGCAATGTTAAACCACTGACCTTTTTTTCTCATCTTGTTTCGTCTCATTCTTTCTTTGTTTTTGCGTTATTTTCTCTACTAAAGCAGCATAAAGTTAAAGAAGAAATGTGATACACTTATAATTATTGTCTGCAACTACGTCAGCTAAACCAGGTTTCACGACTTATTCACAATTAACAAGTAATCTCGTGTTCATTAAGTAATTAGGACGCTTCCCGCGTAATTTAACACCAATTCCGAGGCATCTCGACGAAGATAAAAGTAAACTGCATTACTAAATACAGGTATTTTCTAGTTGAAACCAGAGCGCGTACACAACAGAATTCTAACAAAAACAGCGAAGAGCTTTCAGTCGACAGCGCAACATGACTATTTCAGAAGTGGGGAAATATTATAACTGGAAAATGAGATAAATAAAGACATGACAAGAAACAGAGAGACAGGAGTAGAAGTAAGTGAGAATCTTAAGTTATGATGCTGATGGTTATGATGATCATGATGATGATGATGTTAGCAGGAGCAGCGGAAGTCTCGTTGTGACGATATCCGGCCTCTTGGTTTCCAGAATTTGGTGCATGTAAACGCATGTTAGCGACTTCCGGCTAGGACGACAGTGGGGGGTGTTAGGCATGAATTACAGCTAAAAGGTTAATGCACGTATTGCGGTGATTCTCTCTCACTCCCTCCTCTATGCCAGCCGACTCAAGACTTGTGTTGTTTTAAATAAATGTTTGGAAACTCAAAAACGGACTTTGGTTGTGTTGTGCTTTACGATGACTGCAGCGGACGACCACTGCGATGGACGGCAGGCGGCCAGCCAGGACGAAGCTGATACACAAGGTAAGCGAGAACGGTCACACCCATTCCGAGACGGGTATACACACCGAGAACTGCCGCGGCCCATTCCGGGACGGGTATGCAACAGGAATAGTACAAACTAACTGAAACATTGAAAGAATGAAATACTGAAAGACCAAAGGAATACAAAGTAATCGACATAAGGAAACAGAATCAACTAAAATAATGAAATGAAGTAAAAATCGAAAGGTGGAAGGAACTGAAAAACTAGGAAAAAGAAAAAAAAACTAAGTCAAAAAATGAAAGAAAGAAAAACAGAAAAGGGAAAGTAACGAGATGTCACTGAGAGCAATACTGAAGTATGATAGAAATTAAGGAAATGAAAAAAGAAAGACAAAAGATAAATACGACTTAAATCACTTAGAATTTTGATTGCCTCTTGATAGGATGTATTATCTTGTTCTTGTCGTTTCGTCACACGTGGGCTGCTAAAAGTGAACTCTAGGATACAGCATTACTTTATCGACAAAAAAGCTTACCAAACAATTCTCGTTATGTTTTAGTATTCCCTTGAAATAAATTGATACCCATTTAGTGATAGAGTTATTGGTTTTATTATTGAAGATAGTGACCCTTTCTCTTGTGCAATATTCTATTTTAGTCAGATGCGGCTAGACACAGTTAACTCTGCCAAGTTAGGTTCTTCGCCTTGACATTTTTGTAAGCAATCATCGAACCAACCTCATATAAAAAGTAAAAACTGGAATCATTGAAAGAATGAAAGAGATAAATCGCGAAAGAAGGAACGCAGAGTAACAGAGAGAACTACTGGATTAACTGAAAGAAAAACAAATGAAGAACAACAGAAAGAGTTATAGCCCTGAAGTAAGTGAGAAAAATAAAAAGTTGTATGTTAAAGAATGAAAGAAAAACATAGAAATATGAAAGACTCCAGAATAACTTGGATGAATAAACTGCAATTCATCAAGTAATGATAGAAAATAAAGCATAAAAATGGAAGGATCCCATGTAACTGTCAGAAGTAAATATAAGTGCGTTAAGTAATTAATGAAATACCCCGAAAAAAAACGTGTAACCGAAAGAATAAAAGAAAACAAAATAAAAGTGAAGGAAATACAAATAACTGAAAGAAGGAAAGGAAGAAATAGTGAAAGGAACCCGAAGTGTAATAAATAATGAAATGACTGAATAAATGAAAAAATGAAACTTACATCTCTTGAAGAATAAAATAGAAAATAAAGATGAAGGTACTCGGAGCAATTCAGGCAGGAAAAATAAATGAATTTTAAAAAATGAGGGAAATAAATAAGGAAAGTGTAAATAGCTAATAGGGAGAGTGAAAGAAAGACAAACACAAATGAAGTGGAGAACAACAGGTCAATGTGAAAATAAACAGTAATTGAATGAATTAAAGGAGGAAAAAAAAAAGATAAAATAAACGCGAAATAATTGAGAGAATTTCACCGAAAAGTAATTATTCATAGTAATTTTTTTAGACAATTGTAGTTTAGTTGTTAAATTAAGTTATCCCCTAATTTGGAGTATTTATAAGTTAGGTGGCTCTGATGTGTAGCTAAATTGCATAGGTGGTGGGTTGAGCTGTATAAACAACTTTACTATTTTTCATTGAAGGGGAGGGGCTCTTAATAGAGCATAGTAACGTTAGCAGAGAAATTCGTTGAGCTAAAGAATATTTGTGGAACTGTGTATCGGCAGTTAGAAGAAAACTGTGTAGAGATAAAGAACCTTTGCTGAACTGTGGATTGCCAGTTGGAAGAGAAAGTTGTGGAGCTAAATAACTTTTGTTAAACTGTGGATTGCCAGTTGGAAGAAAAAGTTATGGAGCAAAATAACCTTTGTTGAACTGTGAATTGTCAGTTGGATGAGGAAGTTGTTGGGCTAAATAACATTTGTTGAACTGTAGACTGCCAGTTGGAAGAACCCATGTTGGAGATAAAGATCATTAAAACTGTGGATTGCTAGTTGAAAGAGAAAGTTGTGGAGCTAAATAGCATTTGTTAAACTGTGGATCGCAAGTTGAAAGAAAACGTTGTGGAGATAAAGAGCATTAAAACTGTGGATTGCCAGTTGAAAGAGAAAGTTGTAGAGCTAAATAACCTTTGTTGAACTGTAGATTGCCAGTATTGAAAGAAAACCTTGTGGAGATAAAGAACATTTAAATTGTTGATTGCCAGCTGGAAGAGAAAGTTATAGGGCTAAATAACCTTTCTAGAACTGTAGATTGCCAGTTGGAAGAGAAAACTGATGAGCTAAATAATCTTTGTTTAACTGTGAGTTGCTAGTTGGAAGAAAGATTTGTAGAGATAAAAAAAAATTTGAACTGCGGATTGCCAGTTAGTGAAAAACGTTGTTGAACTAAATAACCTTTGTTGAACTGTGGATTGCCAGTTGGAATAAAACGTTGTGGAGATAAAAAAATTATTTATTGAACTGTTGATTGCCAGTTGGAAAAGAAAGTTGTAGATCTAAATAACCTTGGTAGAACTGTGGATTGCCAGTTGGTAGAAAACGTTGTGGAGATAAAGTACATTTAGAAGTGTAGATTGCCAGTTGTTAAGAGAAAGTTGTAGAGCTAAATAACCTGTTGCTGTACTGGGGATTGCCAGTTTAAAGAAAGCGTTTTGAAGATAAAGAACATTTTAACTGTGGATTGCCAATTAGAAGAGAATGTTGTTGAGCTAATTAACTTTTGTTGATTAGTGGAGTGTCAATTGGTAAAGCATCATATATTTTTGTCTTTTACAGATTGACCCCAGTTATTAAAAAAAGAAATGAAATAGATCCTGTACCAGGAAAATAACCGGAAATATCTGACAAATTGAATGACTAAATAATAAACAGAGAAAGGAAAGTAACATGATGTCAGTTTCGGAGGGAAACTGAGTAACGTAAAGTATAAAAAAACGAAGAAGTTACAAAGGGAAGTAACCTAAAATAAAGTTACTGAAAGAAAGCAAGAACCCGAAGATAATGAGCAATGAAAGTCTAACACGGACAGTGAAATAAAAGTAGTTGTTTATAGCACTTTTTTTAGACATACTATATACTGGTGTTGGGACGATTAATCGGAACCGGGAATCGAAAAAATCGGAACTTTTGGGGTCACTGAAATCGAGACAATGTGTACCTTATTTCCAATTCCAAAAACAATTATTTTAATTGTTTTTATTTTGTTTGTTTTTGTTTAAAACTTAATTTTTCATTACTGGTACTGATGAAATGATAAATATTTATTGATTTTAAGCTACCAGTAAAACTACTATTTATGAATCAACACACTCACCCACACAAGTGTATTTTTACGTTTTCGAAAATATATGAACATATTACATGGGTTGTCACGGTAATCCGAAGATAACAACAACAACAACAACAGAAACTATATAGATGCATAGTTATAGAATTAAAAAAGAATCGACATCGGAATCGGTAATTGTATTGGAATGAGTAATTTAGAACAAAATCGTCATAATATTGGAATCAAGAAAAATATTATAATCGTCATATCGCTACCATATACAAAACAAATCTATACTATAAACCTAATTAAAATCCGATAAAGGATGTAAGAAATACTGAAAGAGAATACCCGAAGTCATTGAGAAGAATAGGATAGAAGAAAGATGAAATGAAGTTGAGATTTACTCAGAGAAATAAATTCAAGTAATTTGATGAATGAAATACAGAAAGAAAGAAAAAGAGAAGGAACACGAAATAAATAAGAAAATGAAAAAGAAATAATCGAACGAATGAAAAACAGAAATACTTAAAGAGGAATCAGAACCCGAAGTATGTGAAAGTAAAATTACTGAGATAATAAAAGTAAATTCGTATAAATCTGAATAGTACAACTTTGTTGACGGGTTTGATTCTGTTGTCGCCATTCTGGAAGGAAGGACCACGTTATGGTTGCAAACATCCATAAGTGAAGGTGGTATTATGGAATCGACTGGATTCGAACTTGGAACATCCAGCTCCTCAATGCATGCCGTTGGTCACTTAACCACCATCAGCTCCTCTGAAATAATAAAAAAGAAGAACAGAAATGGGGGGGGGGCTTTAATTATCTGAGAGATTAAACGATTTAAGGCAAACAGGCATGATAAGAAAAACTACTTAATTATAGTAATTCGTCTGTGGGTGTTGCTCGTACAAGTCGGCGGCACGTCCTTGCCAATCAGTTTGACAGTGTATTTGTTGCTCTCGGGTTAAGGTATGGTTCTGGTCAGTCCTAGGTGGTCTATCTTCCTATGCTTTACTTTCTCTCTAAAAAGGGGTTAGCTTTTAGATGATTGCGAAAGAACGACACATAGAAGAACTAGAAAAATACAAGAAAGCAATACTGAAGGCGAAATAAACAGAAGATAAATATCTGAAAGAATGCAATAAAAAAATACCGAAAGAGTTAAAATAGATAAATACTCAAATAATTAGAAGAATAAAACAATATGAAAAACAAACAGAAAAGAGTACGAAAATCGATGTCAATGAGAGCATGAAATTGAAGTAAATGAATGATAAAAGAACAAAAGGGAAAGAGTGAAAGAAATCCGGAACATCTGAGATAATACAAGAAACAGGTTCTGAAAGATGAAAACCGAAGTAAGCCGGGGAAAACATGAAGTAACTGAATGTATCACATGTAGAAACTCTAAATAATTGAGAAAAAGAAGATGAAGTTACGAAAAGAATAGAAATAACGCATAAGAGAAAAAATACAGGAACTCGAATTAACTGAATGAATGCACAATGAAAAATAAACACAGACACCATGCAAAAGTACTTATTCATAGTAATTAGGCGGGGGATATTCATTCAGATAATCAATATTATAAATTAAATTCACATTCGAAAAATTAACTCAAAGCCTAAAAGAAAAGAAATACAGAAATAGAAAGTAAACAGAAAGAACTGAAAGAAAGAACTGAAAGAAAGAGAAAATGAGCTCGATGTTACCAAGAGAATGAAACTGAAGAAAACGAAAAATGAAAGAAGGAAATAATCTGGAGCAAATGAAAGAAAGAATTTTTTTTTTTAAATAATTACAACATATAAAGCAGACGAATGACATTTTTTTTAAATCCGCACGGACAAACGGGAGGACGGAAAGATAATATTCGATTATTTACAATAAAATACATTTCAGATGAAAGTCGCTCTGTTTTTGATAAGAAAATGAACGACGATAAAATAGAAACTGATAACTATAACGCAAAAAGAGAAAAACCGGAATGAAACGAAAATAAGAAAGACACGCCATTAAAATAATAAAAAATGAAATTGTGAACATAAATGAAGAAGAATGAATAACACAAATAAATCGGATATCAGATTCCTCGGAGCATAACCTTTTCGGTTTCCATATCAGTTAAATAGTTTCAAATTATGACGAGTATTTCCGAAAACCACTTGACTCCTCCGTAAACACTCCCTAAAAATGTATACTCTGTCCGGATTTTGCGTTTTTTTTTTTTAAATAAAAACATTTCCGTTCATAGATTATATTATCCTAGATTTGACTTGACCATATCCACAGACAGTTTTGTCGTCGTGTAACGGCTCATCGCTGTAGTTACACATGGCGAATGTTTCAAGCTGAGATTCGAAACCCATGCGCTAGTACAGTAGTCAGTAACCTTACCCAAAGTCATCTCGCACATGAGGACAATAATAACATTCAGAATGTGTGTATATGTGTTCGCCGTTTCTAGGAGTATGGAATTACAAATAGTAAGAG